>OX632362.1:12158768-12251803 GCA_951751655.1 Ophion costatus | reverse complement strand
TGATTGATTGATTGATTGATGTTTATTAGCTTTCTCAGCTATTTGTTATACATAGTGTTACATATTTCTTTAAATCTATTTCCTTAAATCTAAGTACATATTTCCTTAGATATTTCCTTAAATCTAAGTACATCTCACTTTATTGTCGACACAACGTATTCTTTTAACATTCGTTTGAACTGCTCCACTTTCTCACATCCTTTTAGATCAGCTGGTAATGCATTATACATTTTTACTCCGTCGTAGTACATGCTCTTTTGTGCGCTTCGCGTTTTTCGAAATTGTATGACTATATTTCCTGCTTGTCGTGTTTCCCTACCACTCCTCATTCTCACTATTTGTAACCGACTTTTCAGTTCCTTCGGCAGCAGATTTTTCACGGCTTTAAATATAAATATACATATTTTATAGTACAATCTTTGCCTCACTGACATAAATTGCACCGCACTCAACATATCTTCCACCTTCGTGTATCGGTTGCATTGCAATATGACTCTCATCGCTCTGTTTTGCGCGATCTGCAGTTTATTCAACTCTGTTTCTCCCATACCCACTAACAGTGTTGCACAATATTCGAAGTGAGGTGCGATAATCGTCTTATATATGACACATCTCGTATACGCAGATACGTAATGCCCTATTCTGTTTAGGAAACTTGTTTTTTTACCAATTTTTTTTAACATGTACTCACAGTGATCTTTGAATCGTAGCTTATCGTCAATAATTATACCCAAATATTTCATCGCCTCCACTCTTTCCAGTTCCGTTCCATCTAGACACTTAAGTACAATATTCCCACTCACGCTTTTCCTTACACTGCTGGCAATCATATATTTTGTTTTTTCGACATTCATTTTTAATTTATTTCTGTCCATCCATTTTTCCACTATATTCAATAACATATTCATCTTTCTTTCCACTTCCGCACTATTTTGACCCGTTACATATATCACGGTATCATCAGCAAACTATTTTATTGCACCATCCTCGGGACACAAATTAACTATATCATTTATATATATAATAAATAACAATGGCCCTAATACGGACCCCTGTGGCACACCATGTTCATTGGAAATAATTTCAGACCATTCATTATTGAATCGAACTCGCTGTGTTCTATTTCTTAAGTATGTACGGAACCAATCTAATACCCTTTCTCTAATTCCATATTGGTATAATTTGTCTAATAATATTTCCCTGTCTATTGTCTCAAACGCTCGTCTTAAATCCATGAAGATTATTCCTACCATTTTCCCTTCACTAATGTCCATTTTCCATTCATCTACAACAGTTTGAATCGCCGTTTCGCACGAATATTGCTTTCTAAATCCCGACTGATGTTCCGTTATAATGTCGTTGGCTTCTAGGTGTTTTTCGATTTGGTTTTTCACAGCTAATTCTAGCACTTTTTCGTATAGTGGCAACATATTAATTGGCCTGTACTGGCTGGCTTTCGCGGCCTTGTTCATCTTTGGGATCGGTATAATCGTGGAAGTTTTCCAGCTGTCTGGGCAACGTCCCTCTCTTAGCGACCCATTTATTATTTCTACAAATTCCTCTTTGATTGCACTAAACGCCAATTTTAGTATATCACTTGATATGCCTTCTTCTGTTCCCTTCTTTTTTGGACGTTCCATCACTATCTTCTCTCGATCCTTTATTTCAACCCGACTAAATTTGTCCATTATTCTTTCCTTATCCATCCCAACTCCTGTTATAATCCTTCGCCTGTTTGGACTCCCTGCCGTATCCCGCTGTATTGAATTAACTATATTGTTTATACTTTGTACATAATACACATTAAATTTATCAGCTATGTTACATCCCATCATGCCCGTCAATATCTCAAAATCTATGTTCTCTACTTCCCGTGCACCCATTGTTTCTCCTCTAATCAATTCTTTTAACGTTTTCCACATTTTTGTCGGGTCCTTCTTATTATCGTCTATCGTCTGTTCATAATATTCCTTTTTTTTTGCTCTTATTAATTTAACTACCGCATTCCTTTCTATTTTAAATTGCTGCCACTGCTCTTCCAAACCAGTGATACTTGCTACTCTATATGCCTTATCTCTTCTTCTGGCTGCTACTGTAATATCCTCTGAGTACCATTTTTTCCCTTCCCAAACCCTTGGAATCTTGATTGTTCTTTTGGGTGCAAATTTGTCTAGTGCACCCACTATGTTATCAACAAGTATTTTTGCTCGTTGGCTTACCTCTAACCCTTGGACTTGTCTTATGGTATTGCTCAACATCTTTGAAAATTCCTTCCCATCAATTTTACTGTAGTTTCTTGATATATATTCTCTGTACTCGTTGTTTTCCGTCCTGTTACCTAATATGACTTTTATCGATCCATGGTCCGTTATCTTTGGCTCATGTTCCACCTGAACTTGTGCAATCCTATTAGCAAATAATAAATCTATAATCGTTCGGCTATCTTGCGTTATTCTCGTTGGCTTATTAACATATTGCTTCATCCCTAGACTCAGCATTCCTGTTATTAGCTTCTTTTTATAGTACGTTTCTACTGTAACATCTATATTAAAGTCACCTAATATCAAACAGTCTCCTTTTATTGTCAGTTCCTCAGTTATGTTTTCTATGTATCGTATAAAATCAGCATCTGACGCACTCGGTGAGTGATACACAACTGCAATCACTCCTTTATAAGGTTCGTCCTTGACCTCAATTCCAGCACACCATCAATTTGCCTCTATTTTTCTTATCGGTATCACATCAAATTTGATACCGTCTCTGACGTATAGGATCACACCACCTGTGCTCCTCTTTTCCGCATCGCATCTGACTATACCATATCCCGGTATATACACTTCACTGTTTTCGATTTCGGTCGTCACCCTGGTCTCTGATAACGCTATAATTGCAGGTTTCATTCTGTCCACTACTTGGTATCGTATTTCATCCTTGTGTGCTATAAGACTTTGCGCATTTGTGTACCATAGCGTTTCTTCCTGCTGTCGTTGCTAATCGTCCCAGCCTGCTCTCCTCTACTCTTCTTGGATGGCTCTTTTATACGTTGGGCATTCCCGATCGAGTGCGTCATGTTCCGTATTTATCTCCAGGTTGTATGCTCTGTTTTTGAACACACAGTTTATGCACTTGCTTTCCGCCACTGTACACCTACTCGCTTCATGATTTCCGGCACATTTATGGCATGTTTCCTCCCTCGTGCAGTTCTTTGCCATATGGTAATAGCCCCAACACTTGTAGCATCGCTTCACGTTGAAATGATTGTATACCGGACACTTTCTCCATCCCACGCTGATCTTGCCTTTCATCAATAGCTCTTGATGGGTTCCTTCATCAACTATCATTATTATTGAGCCTTCGTGTCTTCCTTCTTTGTTTATTCTTTTGACGATTTTCATCTCCCTTCCTTCATTTTCTTCCATTGCGTTCTGCTTCTTTATTGTTTCAACCAGCTCATCGTCTCCCAATTCGAGTTCGTCCACCTCCATGTTCACAATCTTAATTTTCGGTTTTTGTTGCATCGTTTCGGTGACTTTAAAGCCTTCGCCCATTTTCTCCTGGACTATGGTCTTTAAATTTTCTACTTCCTCCGTCGTTTCACAGCCCAAAATTACTGTTCCATTACTACCTTTCTTTAACCTTGTTACTCCCACCGCCATGTTTTTTATGTCGACTTTTTCTTTGATCGTCTTTTTTGTGGCGTCACTTTCTTGTTGTTCTTTAGGCTTGATAATTATGACCTTCTCTTTTTTCTTTTCTTTGAGGGCTCCTGAATAAGTTCTTGGTACTTCCGGTGCTGCACCTAGAACTCCTCCTTGGATCATCTTTTTGATTTCGTCAATTTCGCTCTTCATACCTTCTAATTCTTCGTGGACTATTTCTTTAATTATCGTCTTAACTTCTTCCTTGCATGCAACTTCATCCTTCAGGTCTTTCACGATTTTCACCAACCAGTCTATTTTCGCCTCCATTTTTCCTGACGCATGCATAACTCTGCTTGCGGTATTTGACCCTGTTGAGCCGACTCGGTCTCTGCTGACACCGCTGCCACCTGCCGTGGGTGTCGCCTGCTTCGGAGTTTCGTCAACTACGAAGTTTTCGAGGGGACCCTGACAAGGCACTAATTCTCTGTTTTTATCGTACACCTTATGCTTATTCACACATCCCGGATGATAAAAAAGTTTCGTACACGTCTTGCATCGTACTGCCACGTTTTTAATAGCTTTTCTGCAACCTGAGCATCGATATTCATCGTACTCAGTCGTGGTATCCATTGTCAGTACGATCGGTAAGTGACCATCCCGCACTGTGTAATTCCTTACTACGCGCTGCTATCGTGTCACCGTGGCAGCGGTCGTCGCCACCCCGTTCGCGAATCGAAGAGTGTCAGTACCAAAAAGGTTCACAGGCCCACGATCCCGATAGGTATCAGAATCATCGATGGTTCATACTGTTCACCACACAAAACTGGTCACTTCGTTACAGTTTATTATTTATATTGCACACTTTTTCCCACTAAAAAATGGCTCAATAGCGGAGCGCAACTGACACACGTCCGAACTCAGAGAGAGAGAGAGAGAAAGAGAGAGAGAGGGAGTGGGAGAGGGAGAGGGAGAGGGCGAGAGATAGAGAAAGAGAGAGGGAGAGGGAGAGGGAGAGGGAGAGGGAGAGGGAGAGGGAGAGAGGGAGAGGGAGAGGGAGAGAGGGAGAGGGAGAGAGGGAGAGGGAGAGAGGGACAGGGAGAGAGGGAGAGGGAGAGGGAGAGGGAGAGAGGGAGAGAGGGAGAGGGAGAGAGGGAGAGGGATTTTTTTTAGATTTAGATTTAGATTTATTGTTAATGCACTAGGACAGAAACGTCCTCTGGCACACCTACATTATGTATATAGCAGTACAAAGAATATTGCGTGACTCTATATAAAACTATAACTTTCGATAAACGTGGAAATGATGTGATGGTAGAATATAATATAATATAATGTAATGTGATAGAATGAGATACGAGTATAATTTAATATAATATAATATGATATAATGTCATGTATATACACGCCAAATGAACCTGATAACAGTGGTTCCGAATCGCGGGTGCAACAGTCGATGCACAGACTAGGGGACTTGTATTTGAGTCCACTAATTATCATGGAAATGTGCGTTGCTTATCAGCTTACAAAAGGAGATTAAGCTCAGGTGAATATAGTTCGATGGTAGCGAGTTCAACAGGTAAGCAGCGGAGATTTGGAAGGAGTTTCGCATATATTCATTACGAAAGTGCGGAATTTTTAGTAGTTGGGCCTGTTTTCGAAGGACAATACCATCCCTTGGCGTGTTTACTTCAAACATTGCTCTCAGATACGCAGGCCTCTCTGTATTAAGAACCCGATGTAGTAGGCGCAGGGTGTGGTATTTTCGCCTGTCTTATAGGCTTGGCAACTTTAGTCTCGTCCAATAAGGGGTGATGTGGTGATCCCAGCGTACATCGAAAATAAAGCGCACGCAGGAATTCAGAGCGACCTTGAGGATAGTGTTGTATTCATCAGCGATTCCGAAGAGGACAGTGCAGCAATAGTCATACAAGGGTAAAATGAGCACGTTGACAAGCCTCACGCGCATATTCCGTGGGAGAAAGTTGCGACATGCCTTTAACTGATATAGTCGCGAGTTGGAGTTTTTAGCGACACTTATAGCTTGCTCTTTCCAGCGAAGGACGTCATCCACCCAGACGCCATGTATTTTTACCGATGAACTGTAGCAGATAGAGATGTTGCCATTTTGGATCCGAGGCAGCGAGGAGTGTTCCAATGCCCGAATAAACGGTCTGCTGCCGAGTATTATCGCCTGGGTTTTGTCTTGGTTAAGTCGCAGTCCATTCAGCGCTATCCAAATTCTGATGAGAATAATTTCTTTGTTTATCTTTGCGATGCTTAGTTCGAATTCATTGGCAGGGCTCCGAAGGAAAATTTGAAGATCGTCGGCGTATAAATTGTAATCACACGAGGCAAGAGCATATCTAAGGTCAGATAGGTAGAGTGAGAAGAGGAGGGGGCCTAGCACTGAGCCTTGAGGGACACCTGTCTTGAGTAGGGCCCAGCTGGAGCGCGATCCTGCTGCTCCCAGGACGGCCTGGAATCTCCCGGTCAGGTAAGAGTGAATCCAACGGTTGGCAGAGGCGGAGAAGTGCAGTGCTTTCAGTTTTTCCAGGAGAATGTTGTGTTCTACTCTGTCAAATGCTTTTGATAGGTCGAATAGGACCATCGTTGTCACTTTGCCCTCGTCTATACCCTTGCGCACGCGGTCTGTGATGTTGAGGAGTGCGGTCTGTTTACTGTGACCCTTTCTGTAGGCGGATTGGAATGGGTCAAAGAGGTTTGAGGATTCGACGAAGGAGTTGATTTGGCTGGCAACAATGTGTTCAAGCAATTTTGATAGGGGGCAGAGAAGTGAGATTGGTCGGTAGTCTGAGGGTGAGGTGGGAGATTTGACTTTCGCTATGGGCCTGATCAGAGCTTTTTTCCAGATCAACGGAAAGGTGCTATGCTGAAGTGAGCAGTTAAAAATATGCAGTAGAATCGGTAGAGTCTCTGGAATGACCAGACGTAGCACCCTCAGGGAAATTCCGTCTGCACCAGTGGCTTCAGAGGAGGCGTGTTCAAGTGCATTTAAGAGAGTTTCTGGAGAAATATCACTGAAGTGAAATTGTGCGTCGCTGTAAACCAGTTCGTGGCTGTTGAGCTGGAAGTCCAGTGTATTGGCATTGTCAGTGGCAACGGAGGAGAAATGCTTGTTAAGCTCATCCGTTGGAATGACGGGTGGGTTATTATCACCCTTAGAGCGTAGAATTCCCAGCTGACGTAGCCGCTTCCATCCTTGTCCGGCCGTCCTGACGTCCTCAAATGCCTCTTCATAGAATTTGTATTTCGCATTTTTTATGATCGCTTGCACTGAGTTTCGCAACGCTTTGTATGTTGCATGTAGCGCCAGGAGGATGGAGTGATCCGCGAGACCTGAATTAACACGGCAGTCATGGCGTACGTTTTTGCGGTGTTGTGTAAAGCGTTTCCAGGCTTTGTCGCGTTCCCGCATTTTTCGTTTAATGTCAGCCGTCAGCCAGGGAGACTGGTTGTGCTTCGGCGTAAATCGTCGCTGGGGAGCGAGCTCATCTAGACAGTCCATGATAATGGTGTTGAAGAATGAGACCTTAAAATCTATTGAGGAGGATTCAAAGAGCGGAGTCCAGTTGATGGCGGAGAGGTGCGTCGAGAAAGTCTGCCGGAGAGGGAGAGGGAGAGAGGGAGAGAGGGAGAGGGAGAGAGGGAGAGGGAGAGAGGGAGAGGGAGAGGGAGAGGGAGAGGGAGAGGGAGAGGGAGAGGGAGAGGGAGAGGGAGAGGGAGAGGGAGAGAGAGAGAGAGAGAGAGAGAGAGAGAGAGAGAGAGAGAGAGAGAGAGAGAGAGAGAGAGAGAGAGAGAGAGAGAGAACCTACAGGGTGTCGTTTTTTATATCGAGTCGCCGTGACCGCGAATTCATGTGATCTGGAAATAAAAGTTTATTGTTTCGAATCGAGTACAGACCCCTTGTCGGCTATTTTAGAATTCCAAAGCATCATCCTACGCCCCTCTATCGTGTCAACACAAAAAAAACTGAGTCTCGCCGGGCACACGATTGACGCGTTGGCGAAGAGAAAAAAAATTGCCGTGAGGACGTGCACACCGCGCGGCTGGCGCCCAATTTCTTCGGCTAACGCGTCATTAATTTGCGGAGCGACAGAACTCGACTGGGCCAGAGACATCGAGTAAAAATTCGGGGAAAAATCACTCGGAAAAAGATCGCGTCACAAAACTTTTAAAAATATTTCAAAATGTTGTGTAATGATGATTTGGTTATTTTCAATGTTTGAGCAGCTTTCCGAATCGAATCATTTGGATTTTGTTTGAAATAATTCTCAACTTCGTTGATCTTCTCTGGTGTAGTCACCGTAACAGATGGACCTGGCAACTCGTGTCTACGGTCCTGGAGTCTACCATACTTCACGAACTTATCGATTATCCAAAATCGATTATTATTCCAAAAATTAACGTGAAATTACTTCAGTGCAGCTTAATTGAATTGAAACACAAGTTATGTGATAGATGAATATGAATAAATATTAAATTCTTACCTTTTTAGAGTGTTTTCGCTGGCAACTCTATGAGTTCCAAACTTAGTAGGAAACCCTCTATACGCATTTCTATAAATTTTTCCCCTCGAGACGAAGCACTCAATAAGATATACTTTTTCTTCCGTGGTGAGCTCGTTCATTTTGTCGCGCGCGTACTTGCTTCAACCACGGCTGGAATAAAACTGCGGGACCTCAGGTATATGCGCCTTAGAAAAAGGGACCCCTATTGAATTCATGGAGCGAAGAGACACTTATTTAGTTTTAGCAACTTCCTATTGGACACCCTGTACAAACGACCGTCGAAGACTACAAACTCGTATTGAATAAAATCGAATGGCTCGTACCTTATTTAACAGTCTCGGATCAGCGAAAAATTCAACTGTTAAAGTTCCTCGCCAAAGACTCCCGAACCTCCTCATTTGCACTTAGAACGACTAGCTTCTGCCGCTGAGAAGCCCACGTCACAGGACTGTCGGACAAACTGAAAATGTATCCTGTCGTGGAGCGTCTTGTTTGAAGGTCACTGGCGTAGTCAGTATCTGAATAGCCTCTGAGTTCTGACTCGCTTCCGCCGCATTGATACATTAATCCTACATCTTTGGTTCCGACCAGAAATGCAAAAATTCGCTTCACTGCTCGTCAGTGACTTTCTCTGTGTTTATTTAAATGTCTACTGACTAGGTTGACTGCGTACGCGATATCTGGCCTCGATACAGTAGCGAGGAATATTAGTGATCCGACGGCCTCGCGGTACGGCACATTACTCGCAGTCTCATCGCTCGAATCTCCCGGACACAGAGTTACATTGGGGGCTGCCGGTACAGACACCGCCTTCGCTTCGCTCATGCGAATTTTTCCCAGAATTGTCCGGGTGTACGCGTTCTGATGGAGTAGCATGGTTTTCGCCTCTCTGTCGCAAGTGAGTTGCACGCCTGCAAAGTTACAGCAATCGCCGATCGTGCTGTCGAACCCGCTTTGCATTTTCACAATTACCTCTCTCAGCACCTCTTTTGATTGCATGCTATGAGGCTATCGTGATAAACAATGCCAGATCCACTGCACGCCCCTTAAAGCGGCTAAAGAAAATACACTCGTCGCTGTCGATGTGCTTAAACCTATAACATTTGAGAAAATCGCAGAATTTCCGATTCCAACAGCGCGGGGCTTGTTTCAACCCGTAGAGTGACTTGTATAGGCGACAAACCACTTCACTCGCACTTTTGTTGATTTTTAGACCCACCGGCACTTCTATGTAGATCTCCTCCTCGAGCTTTCCGTAGGGAAATGCGGTCCGGACGCCGAATTCGGCCATCTCGAGATCTTCTTGTGTTACTATCGCCAGCAACACACGTAGTGAGTCATACCGAACGACGGGCGAGAATATTTCTGTAAAGTCTACGCCTTTTTCCTGGAGAAAACCCGCGCGCATAGCCTAGCCTTAAATCGACGCACGCTGCCATCTGCATCTTGACTCGTCTTGAAGACCCACTTTGTGTCGATGGTTTTCCTTTTTCTGTCCCTTGGAACTAGATTCCATGTGTTATTCACCTCATGTGCTTTGAGCTCCTCATTAATGGCTCCGATCCATTGAGAGGCGTCAGACCCACAGACCGCTTCATTGTAGCTCGACGGCGTGGCGTACTCGGCGAAATTCACAGAATCATAATCCAGAAACCTACAAGGCCTTCGTATCGTTGCTCGATCCCTCAGTACTCGCGGTTCGGCGGCTGGTATATTCACTGCATCGAATGTTGCATTATCGACTCCAGGTACGGCTTCTCTGTTGCCGTCCGGCGCGACGATCTCTGCGTTATCGACTCGTGGTGAGTGTTCTCCGTTACCGACTCGCGGTACATCCTCTCGTGGCTCGGCACGTTCCTTTCTCGCTGGGGTAGATGCCTACTCTTCGTCGCTCGCGTCGTCCTCACTCTCTGACTCGCTGACACCTTCACGGAAAATCGCGTTTCTCGAGATGGTCACTTTATTCGTGGCAGGGTGATACAGCCGATAATTTGATGACTCGCCATCATTCCCCACTAGGATTACTTTCTTCGCTCGCGCATCCAGTTTTTCCGTGCGCTCTTTTGACACATGCATATAGCCCTTTTCGCCAAAGACTCGCACGTGTCTCAGATCGGGTTTTTTCCCCACCCAGATCTCGTACGGCGTTTTGCCACTATTCCCTGTCACCGAAACTCGATTGAGCAAATACACAGCAGTTCCGATGGCTTCCGCCCAGAATTTCTTTTCGAGTTGTTTTGCTTCCAACATCGTTCGCACGCACTCCACCACCGTTCTATTTTCTCCCTCGACCTTACCGTATAGTGCCGAAGTCTCGTGTACAATCCCGCGCGATTGCATGTACTATTTCATTTGACCGTTGCACGACTATCGGCCGTTTTCAGATCGCAGGACCTTTATCGCTCGGCCGAACTTGTTTGCCGCCGCACGTTCAAACAC
Source organism: Ophion costatus (assembly GCA_951751655.1). NCBI lineage: Eukaryota > Metazoa > Arthropoda > Insecta > Hymenoptera > Ichneumonidae > Ophion > Ophion costatus. Next base: position 12,241,194 of record OX632362.1, on the reverse strand, counting down.
TCTGAAAATTTCGAACACATCCGATTTGTGTTCCACGAAAAACACTTGCCTGAACCCTGCAGCCTCGTCCGTGTACATTACAAAAACTTTCGCGCCCCCGATTGACTCTACTTGCATTGGTCCGCACACATCGCTGTGAATAAATTCACCCGGTAGCTTACTCACTCTTTCGGCAATTTTCCGGATCGGTAGCTTGTGCGCCTTGCCGAGTTGACACGCATCACAGAAAAAATCGCGTTTGTCCATTACTCTGTCCCCGCTGACAACACTCTTTGTCACCAGCTCTGTCAGCGCATGTTTGTTAACGGACAACACCACTGTGACGGCTTCAAAAAATCGATTTTTTGAAAACCATCTAGAAAAATCTAATATACATTTAAGATTAAGATGCCGTTGGACCCAGGTCGAAAAAATAATTATTTTCGGAGATATTGAATATTTTGTGGAGCGGTGCAGCGGTCCGTGACGCTCGAGGTCCCGCGCAGCTGCGCGCCTCAGGGTAGGCAGGTATACTGGGCCTTTCCCAGGTCCTGTGGGTCTTTCCCAGGTATTCTTTTGTCTATCATGTCCAAAAACGTATGGGGACGCGCCTCCGCGAAATCGTGAAAAAACAAAAAGGATTGTCTGGCAGAGGAAAGTGCACCGGAAAATTGATTGACGAGTTGAGCACATATTACGGCTTGGCTATTCGGAGGAACAGCGATGATGTTGAAAAAATGAGGAAGGGAATTTGGACAGCTATCAACCATAAAATATCCACAGATAGTGAGCCACAACATGACGATTGCCCAGCGGGAGCCGAGTCGTGGTGTTCGTGGCAGCGAGCGGTCGCAAGCGGTAATATTTCTGAATATCGCCATAAGCCGCCTCTTCCTGAGGAAGTATTTCCTGTTTACGTTCGGGACATTTCCGCGCGTAATGTTCTTTTTTCCACACACAAAGCTCTCGACGTCCTTCATGCGTCCTCGGCCTTTCCCTTTTTTTTCCTTTTCTTGGTGTTTCAATTTCTCCCTGTTCGACCTTTCGCTGTCTGGCCCCATGCGATATTCAGAAAATCGCTGCGTCAGCATGAGCCTGTTCGATGCCGATTTCTGCGCATGGATCATTCCTAATTTATCCCACATCTCCTTTGCAGTGACGCTCGTCAGAAGCGGCTCGAGCTGGGAATAATCCACCGATGAGGAAATGAAAAACATGGCCTTCACGTTATCCTTGACCCAGGCTTTTCCTTCCACCGACGCTGCGTCCCGAGGCATGCATCGGGCTCCGTTTACTACATCAAACACATCGTTGGCCACAAATATTTGTGTGACTTGAAATTTCCACCCTAGTTCGATCACCCTAGTTCCACCAAAGTTCGATCCGTCGAACTTTGACACGTGTCTCGCTGACAATTCGCCCGACATTTTTACGAATCGCGGCACTGCCTCTGTCGCAAAGCTCCCACGAACCGCCACGAACTGTCCTAGACCACCTGCCGCACCTCGCGCTTCTCCTTCCTTTACACTTCGCCAACGCCAAATGAAAACCAAAGACAAAAAGAATACTCGTGGACTGGGCCCATAACCTGTTGAGCAGGATGCTTGTGCGTATGTATCGTTCTGTGGTTTTATTTGGCCCTGCATAGACGAGAGAGTGAATAGTAGTGGTAAAGTAAAGAAGTTTTCCTCGTTCGTTCTCTATTTTTCTCTCTGCGCGTTACGATTGCATCTGCCCGCTCGGACGACTCGACAGCTACTACCACGCTTCGGTACGCCCGCCTATCATAACGGCTCCTTCGAGAATGATCTCGGCCCGATGGTTCTCGAACATTCTTGATGGTGCCGTAATAGCAAGGTCCACGTGAGCACGTAGTTTGAATGCGCAGACACACCTTGACAGAATCAACACAATGCGACCCACTTTGATCATTGTAACATGAGCGATGTCAAACTATACCTCAACTCACAATGTTATCCATAAGGAAATTTGAATTTGAAGATTGATCAAAATCAATATGCTCTACTCTACGAGATGTATGCAAACTTTCAACCAACCTATTATAACAAAGAGGCTGAACCATGGCTGAGCAGGATGGAATTTTTAGAGAAAGCCCCACCCCCCATTGTCATTGACTGTTCAAAGCAAAACGATTCTCTCAAGTCCGGTCCGGTTGACGTGCGCCTTGAGTTTGAATTGAAAAACAATATTCTGCCACAAACTTCGGCATACTGCATGATCCTCCATGATCGTATTGTCGAGTACAATCCAATCAGTGGTGGTTTAAAAAGATTGGTATAAAATCATGCTGATGATTCGCACCCGCATCAGTCAACGTAGAGCTTATCGTCGATGTGCAGGGCTTCAAGAGACCCATCAACAAATTTGTTCTAAAGGAGATGTCCATCGTCAAACTCCGCGACAAGGATGCTGACGCTCGCCTTCGACGCACCATTTGCATGGGACTCTCTACCGGCCAAGTACAACATGACAAACAAGTGTCTGGAACGCAATTTCCATGGAATACGCTGGGATCACAGGGGCATACCATACGAGACAGCTAGAAAGACAATTGGAGAAATCTTGCAAGGAGCGCCCACCATCTATGCGAAGAGATTCGACAAATGATCATGGCTATCGAGATTCACGGATTCCGCAACAAAGGTCATCGACTTGGAGACTCTGGACTGTCTATCGCTGCAGAAGTTGCCGAAAATCACAAACTCCAAATGCCCCCATCATTCCTTCAACACGAAATACAACTGCGCCTAAGACAATGTAAAATCGCTGAAAAGCTGGTTGAGTGTATACGAAGCGTTGTGTGAGCGAGGGATTTTTTTTAATGAATAAAAAAAAATTCGATTCAAATATATATCATTTGTATTCTTCATTTATTCTCCGACGAAACCACATTAAATTTCTCCTTCTTTTACATTTCAATAAAAGTTCTTTTTTGAAATACGTTTTCACATAGTCAACACTAAAAACGTCGAAAGCTATGACGAGACGACTGTGATGCGGACGGCTGTTGCACTCAACGATGCTGCCCCACGAATTTTGTCTTTTCCGTGGACGTGTTTGAAAATAATGCTACTAGTGCGACGAAATATTTTTGTGTACAACTAAGCGTAGCGCTAAGCGTACAATGGCATCGGTAAACCACCGTTCCTCTTGTCGTGGTCTCCTCAAGCTCCGTCGGTGTAGATCTTTACGAAGGACACTCACTTTGTGAGAAGACCTTGAGTGACTTACACGGTGCGCAACTAAGTTTCCGGGTTTTTTTGACCAATAAAACATCGAAAATTTCACGACAAATACAAAAAATGGTTCATTCGAAGTATTGTCCCCCCCTATTTACACATTTTTGCCATCTCTCTGGCAATACATAAATACCGCGACGATAATACGACGCGTCTTTAGACTGAAACCAATTTTCCAATTTGGCCAAGTGTAGCCCACGCAAGCCATGCGCCATCGACCGGAACAAGTGATCGTCTGAAGGCGCCAGGTCTAGCGAAAACGGCGGGTGCGGCAGCAGATCCCATTTCAGTGTTTTTATGGTGTCCTGCATGATGGAACTGCGATGGCACGAAGCGTTGTCGTGTTGCAATATCACACGTTCGTGTCTCATGTTCCATTCTGGCTGTTTTTCGAGCAATGCGTGGTTCAAATTTAGTTGCTGTCGGTAGCGATGCTCATTGACAGTTTCGCCCGGTTTCAGCAGCTCATAGTACACGATTCGTTTCTGGTCCCACTAAACGCAGAGCTTTTTTCCGAAGCGGATTGGCCGTGCCGTCGATGTTGACGCTTCGCCAAATGAAAGCCGCGATTTTCTGCGGTTGGGATTCTTGAAATATATCCATTTTTTATCGCCAGTAACAATTCGATGCAAGAAACTTTTTCTGTTCTGCCGCAAAAGAAAAATTTCGGAAGTGGTTTCCCGCAAATGTTGTTTATTTGGCACAAACTTTGACATTTTCGAGGTCAGAAAAAAGGTCGTTGTGTTGCGATATTTGTTTATACTATGACTGGGTATTCTTAACAGATGTCCAAGCTGTAAAGACCCCCAATTTCAGACCTGTATGCCGACTACAAGTGTGGCTAGCGCCATCCATGTGTGAAACCCGGGAACTTAGTTGCGCACCTAACACAAGTGCTTCGCCAGCTCATTGCAAAGGGTTCTCTTTTCCCCAGTGGTAAGTGGCGAAGCACAAAAATTTGTCATCTGCAGCAAGATGCTGGCACACACATACTGTATCGGAGTGGTTGCAGTGAGATCCATGCTGGCCCATTTGATGGGCACCTCGCAGCGGGATGTTTGCACGCCTGTCGAGAACGGTACAGCGTTGAGCCAAGAACGGGGTTCTCGCAACTACGTTCGACAGGTGCCTTCCAGCGAGATCTTCATTGGCTCGCTGCGAAGAATTCTGTGTTTTGCCAAGAACAAGTTCTGCTTAACATTTATATAAATAAATCAGTTATTGATTTTAATTACCTTATGTATCAGGGTTGATGTAATTAAAATTTTATATTTTTTTCTCGAATATTAAGATATCTAGTTTTTTTTATAAATAAACTTAATTCAGATAATTATTTATTTCATCTTATATTAAAATTTTATTTATTCAAAATTTTAGGGCTAATCTTAATTTTTTATTATAATTTATATTAAATAATAAATTGATAAGGTTGGTAATATCTATTTAACAAGGGGACCTTAAAGGCTGTCACTCACGGAGTTTGATAAGTCTCACAAGGGGACAGTACGGCAGTCGGATTTTTGTAATTTTTCGTACTGATGGTACGTGAAGTTCAGAGCTCGAATATTAATATCCGATAGCAGTTCGACGCTATATTCAGAAATTTTCGAGAAAATTGACTTTGAAGTTGTCGAGCGCACGCTTATCCCACAAAGATGCAACGATATTCGAACCGGGTTCGTGGCGTACCCGGTAGCGCTCAAGTCTAGTAATCGTGGGGTCGCTGGTTCGAGTCTCACTTCGAAATTTTTTTTTTAAATTCGCATACCTCCGTCATTTAAATATCCCGATAAATTTTTGTTGAATATAATATATGTATATATGTTTATATATGGACAAAATCCATATATAGTTGTTTATGTACAAAATTCATTATAGTTATACATAATTATATATTTTCTCATATATGATCATATATTATTTATATATAACAATTGGTGATTATTTATAAATAAATAAATAAATAATCCCGGGATAAAAATCGTAAAATCTATGCTAATTCACATATATGTAATTATAATTGTCAATGATAAATGCAAGTCTTATTTTTGATTATCTCTTGCTTGAAATTGCGAAGTTTGTTTTCCGATCGATGTATTGAAAAAAAGTTGCGCATGTAACAATGCAGCGTTTGTACGGTGTGCGAGATGCCGTGAAAATTACTGTTTTCCTTGTTTTTACGATGGTTATCACTCTGGCTCGTGTAACATTACACCCGACGTATAAAACAAACGAATACAGACCGAATAATAAAGTATTCAATTCCTTGACCGACGTTTTTCATTTTCATCCTAAAAATGTTGTTGGTTATAAATATTGATCCTTGAAAATGTATGTTTATAATCAAGAGATATTTAAAAATATGACTTGTGCTTTTTCATGTTAAAAAAATGAAGAAAAAAAAAAAATTTCGAAGTGAGCCTCGAGCCAGCGACCCCGCGATTACTAGACTCGAGCGCTACCGGATACGCCACGAGCCCAGTTCGAATATCGTTGCATCTTTGTGGGATAAGCGTGCGCTCGAAAACTTCAAAGTCAATTTTCTCGAAAATTTCTGAATATGGCGTCGAAATGCTGTAGGATATTAATATTCGAGCTCTGAACTTCACGTACCATGAGTACGAAAAATTACAAAAATCCGACTGCCGTACTGTCCCCTTGTCAGATATGTTGTAGAGGGACCTACCCAGAGTACTTGAGTAAAGGAATTTTCTACAACGCTCTTTCGTTTTCGAGAAAAAACGTTCAAGAGTTTAGCTCGTAGCTACGACACCGATACGGTTGCACCTTCGTCGAACCAGCGGACGTTGCCCAGTGGGCAAGGTTCCCGGCTCTGACGCTCGAGGTCCAGGGTTCGAGTCCCGTGATGGCGTTTTTTTTTTCACAAAATATAAATAAATTCGGTGGATGATGCAAAACCGTCTAATTATTTATTGATATTTCATTTATTTAATTATTTAATTTTTTTATTCATTTTAAAAATTTGTTACTATCCATTTTTTAAAATTATTTATTATTATTTTATTTTTTACGCAAAAAAATAGAGAGGAAGAAATTATAACATCTTCCCCAAGAAACTGCAGTTTATTATGTTTCATTACAACATACAGGTGTTTCTTACTCGCTATCACTGTGGTCGCTTGTTACATCAAAACAATATTGCGGGTTGTATTTGTCGTAAAAGCAAGCAGCAGAACATAAGACCAAAGAGCAACGCGGACATTGTATAAAAGCTATGGCCTTGCAGGCGCACGGACTTTTGAGCAGTGTTATTGGAAAGCATACTTGATTGACATTTAAAAACAGCGGTTTTTCCTCAATTAACTTCGATGCGAACCACGCATATCTAATCATTGGCGCGACAGCAGGTGCGCTTAATTGATGAAGAATCAAAGAATGAATTTGTATGGAATCTTCCCTTGATGCAATTTCTCTGTTATTTTTTAACAAATCGGGAGCATTTGGTATTTTTTTTTGTGAAAATTTTCACTTGCCGGCAAAAATATACATCGCACGGTTGGCAAATCGGCGTGCACTTTGGTGGTATAACTTTAATACTGCATGTACATGCCTCCTTCTCGTCTACAAAGATGTGATCGTAAAGCGTTAGGTATAGGGTACAAGTGGGGACGAGGAACGCAGGTAGCGAACCCGGCTGGAGTATTTGAAATAACGGCCCGACCATTCTAAAATTCATATTGTAATGAAAAATAATAAACTGCAGTTTCTTGTGGAAGATGTTATCAATTTCTTCCTCTCTTTTCTTTCTGCGTGAAAAAAAATAATAATAAATCATTTTTTTTAAATAGAAAGTAAAAAATGTTTAAAATGAATAAAATAATAATAATAATAATAATAAATATTTAGAAGGTTTTGCATCATCCATCAGATTTATTTATATTTTGTGAAGCAAAAATGCCATCACGGGACTCGAACCCTGGACCTCGAGCGTCAGAGCTGGGAACCTTGCCCACTGGGCTACGAACTGGGCCACGCCCACTAGATCGACAAAGATGCAACCTCACCGGTATCGTAGCTACGGGCTAAACTTTCGAACGTTTTTTCCCGAAAACTAAAGAGCGTTATATAAAATCCCTTTACTCAGGTACTCAGGGTAGGTCCCTCTACAACATATCTGAGACCTATCAAAATCCGTGAGTGACAGTCTGTAACGTCCCCTTGTAAGTAAATAACGTTATAATTTATTTAATAAAATTTGAACCTCTGACTAAGAGGTATAGAACAAACCGTATGTACCGATTATACGCGTGATCGAGAATAAATGCACAAATAATTGATTGAACAATTATGTTTACGTAACTTTTACCGGTGTTTTTGCAGCGCGAAAGCAGTAATCATGTGCTGACTGAGAGGTAAGCAGTAATCATATTTGCTGACTGACAAGGAACATCCCTCAGGTGTCCGCCTCCGATTTTGTTGAAACTCATATATGTAATAGAACATCGAAAACTTTGAAACACATATTTTTTTGCATCTGCGGAAAAACGGATTTAAGGGGGAAACGGCCCCTCAAAGAAAGGCGGGTCGTGGGGTGATTTTGCAGTTTCAACCAAAAGCAATCCACCGATCTGAATGAAACAAAAACGAAAATTCTTCTAATGAAAAACGATGAAAAATTAACTATGAAAGTGTTAAGAAAAAATTTGATTAAGGGTAAACCACCCTCTATTTGCCTTTTTTCACCCCACACTTAAGAGGGTTGTATACAAATTAATAAAACCGGTATCATTTCGATGGCGAATTAAAATTAAAGTTGACGGGTTTCTGCGTTTTGGCAGCATAGCAGATTTAAGGGGGTAAACCACCCCTAACATAAATTTATTTATCATGGTCTTTTTTCGTTGTTTAAAGGGTAGCCGCTGATTTTAAATATTTATATAAGTTACAATTTAATGTTTTGTTATATTTCAAAATTATTACATTCGTCTTAAGGAGTAACTACACCTCTGACGAGAAACATCATTGAAGTAACCGCTTTCGATTTCGCTGAAACTCGTATATGTGGTAAAGCATTGCGAACTATTAAACATGTTTTTTCTTGTATCGGCAGAAAAACGGTGTTAGGGAATAAAACCACCCCTCAACGTTTCTCCCACATGCAATCCACCGATCTGAATGAAACGAAATCCAAAATTCCTTTGATATTAACCGATGAAAAATCCACTACCAGAGTGTTGATTTGAGATATAATTAAGCGGTAAACCCCCACTCCATTTGCCGTTTTTCACCCCGCGCTTAAGAAGGTTGTATGAAAATTAAAAAACAGGTATCATTTTGAAGGGGAATCGAAATTCAAGTTGACGCGTTTTTGCGTTTCAGTGGGACAGCAACTTTAAGGGGGTAAACCACCCCTAACATAAATTTGTTCATAACCGTCGTATTTTCTGTGTTTAATATGTATCCGCGAAGTCCAAATATTCTCCCGCATTTTAAAATTATTACGTTTTTAAATTTTTACATTTTAAGGGTAAACTACCTCCTGCCATTGCTTTTCGTTTGAAGTTTCGCCAAAGGTTTCACGAATTTCGTTAAAACTGCTTTCATTTCATCGGAAATATCAATTTTATGTTTGTGTGCGTAGGCATATACGTTTTGAGCTTTAGGAGCGGTACTTTCGGAGTGGGGACGTGGGGCTACCCCTTACCCATAAGACTCACCTTTTCATATTGTCATAATTATATTTTCGTACTGAAATGTTACTTCCTCTAATTCAAAAGTTTTGATGAAAGCATCTCCCATGCAAAGATGCAATGCAGTAACAAAAATATATTAACAATACTTTTAATGAAATTTAAATGGTATATATAAATATATTAGGTTTGTTCGTTTTTTTTGTTCCGCGTACAAAAAATCATATGCAGATAAATGTTTACGCTTCGATTCTTAAATGCATCATTATCCAGAATGCTCCCGTTCGGAAATCTTGTATCTCTGTGTATGAAGTTATACAATCAACGAACAGACCGATGTGTATTTGCCAACGTATCAAACTTCCTCGATCAACTGCAATAATTAATTCTTCCAGTGCGAATATTCTTATCGCGTCATGATACGATAATGATATTTGCGCAAAATTTTTATTCTACGCCAAATTTTTGCACTGCGCAAATATTAAACTGAAAGCTATCGTCATCTGCAGCTAACGTCTTGAACTGCAAGACGTTAATCATATAATAGGTTACCCGATAATGTGTTTACATTTTCGGGTAATATGTGATTAGCATCTGGCAGTTCAAGTTGTCAATAGCTTGCAGTTTTATAGCTTGCTTTATATGACGGTTAGCTATCGGACTCTTCCATTTCACGTTAAAGTGAGCCACAACCAGTATACTGTGTGTTCGAAAATTCAGATTTCATCAGCCATGAAAGTCAGCCCAATAAACGTTATCAAACTTCTACTAGCTATATTTGAAACCATGGATATTTCACAAACGCCGGTTAACAACGCGGAAATTGAACTTGCGGACAGTTTTGAACAAATTTTGATCAGTTTCATGCAGGACTTTAATGGAGTTGAAATGATAGAGGAAGAAACGCTCGCTTTTCAAGAACCATTTAAACAGTACGAAGCCAATGCTTTAGAAGATACCGTATGGCAAAAGGATACTGGTGATAGTGATTCTGAAACCTGTTCCAGTGATGATGCGCTGAACTACGATTACAAAGATAAAGCAGTTCAATACTGGAGGTCTGGTAAGACAAAAAATTATATCCTCAAAACCGTCCAACAGAAATACAGATCTGTCAAGTCTGAAAGACAATTGCGGCGCTGGGCACATCAGCTGAAAAAAGGCGGTACTTATAAAGAACACCTAGCGCAAATTTCTGAATATACATTGAAGAATATGAAAACTGCTCTAGATGCTGGTGTCATTATACATGATATTGATCTACAGAAGTAGGCGCTACAAACCCAAAAGGAGATAGGTTTCAATTATGTGCGATTTAAGGCCTCTCATAATTGGCTATGGAATTTAGAAAAACAGTATCGCATTGTATCCAGAAAAATCAATAAATGTGTAACGCGCAAAACTACGGGAGAAGAAGAACTGCGGAAAAATGCAGAAAAATTTGTCGCCGATGGTGCACCCCTGATAAAAAAATATGGAACGGAAAATGTGTGTAATTCGGATCAAAGCGATTTCATGTGGAAATTCATTCGGCGCGAACTCTTCCAACGGAAGGAGAAAAGAAAGTTGAAAGCGTTGTACAGTCAGTTTCTTCAATAACTCACAGCTGTACGATTCAGCCTACTATAAGCGATGAGGAGAAATTACTTTCCCCATTTTTCATGGTTTTAAAGGAGACGAAGGGTGAATTCGGACTACGTGTAGAAAAAGCGCTATTTCAAGCAGAAAACGTGGTTGTATTAGCATCCAAATCTGGAAAACTTACTTCTGGTACGTATGATCACATATTATAATGAATGACTTTTTTCATATGAAATGTAATTGATGTCAACATTAGTATTTTTTAAAAACATTGAATGTGTTTTATGTTAACAGAGCATTTCAAAACCTGGTTAGAAAAGGTTTTCCAACTCCTGGAGTGGACACTACCCTAAGGTTGTTCATGAAGCGACACCTCGTGATAAGAAGATAATCCCAATGATTATCCCAAAAGGTACAACTGGAAAGGTTCAGCCGCTCGATGTATTTGGATTCAGCGTGTGGAAAAATTTCGTCCGACATTTTTCAGACAGTGTAATATCAATAAAATCTGATATGAATAAGCACTTGAGGAATAATATAATTGAGCTGCAATCACTTACACACAATCAACTCTCATCACCGCGGTATTCTAATCTCTTTAAATATTCATGGTATAAAAGTAATTATATATCTTAAAAAACCAGGAGATTTTGAAAATCCTGTTACCTTTGATTTTGGTGAATCGAACACACATTGTGAAAGACGAGGTTGCAATAATTTGGCCATTATCAGATATGCATTATGCAAAAAGTCGTTGTGCTTAAAGCATGTTTTTGACGACTATCATTATTGCAGGAATTATGAGCCATGATTGTTGATAGTTATCATATGAAAAAAAAAGTATACGTCACAAGAAAATGATTTGACGGCATATGACGGCGATACTTTTCACAAGTACTATTAATTAAATCAACTGATATGATTCCCAAATGAAATATATCAAAATATATTAAAAATGTTTAATTAAATAAACGGTGAAATAATAAAAATATACATTCCTCCACAAAACTACGTCACTGGCTAAATTACCGCTTAATCCAGGCGCATTATCGTTTCGAAATATACGAAGTGAGCCTTATAACTTATTCTGGAAATTATTATAATTAATGATATAGTAGAAGTGTATGTATATTCCTATGGAGATGCTTAAGGGGACCAGGTCGTCCAGAGCACGAAAATTTCACCTATTTTCACGATTTTTTTTGCCATTAAAAATTAAAAAAACGATGTTTCAACTTTTCGGGCTTATTACTACGTTTATTGAGCATACAAAAAAAAATTTTTTTCATTTTAAAAACAATATTTATTATTATAAAAATGCCGCTGAAGATGACCCTCTCGAAAAATCGGACCCGGACGGCGTAGGTAATTTCGAGACTTCTACTCATCTGATACACAAAATTCAAGAAGAATGTTAATCGGAAAGAGTGCAGTTATGGTCGGAACTAGAACAAATCGGAAAAATTAAAATTTGACAAAATGGCGCGCTTTTGAAAAAAAAGTTCGTAAAATCGGGTCTTTTTTCACTAATTTTTTAGTGGAAACAATAGGAAATTATTTAAATAAAATTATGATTCTAGTTCCGACGATAGCCATACATGTTGTGATCAACATATCCAAATTTCAAGTGATTCAGTTGAATAGTTTTTTTGTTTTCACCACCGCCGTGCCGAAAAAAGTCGTTTCGAAATATATGAGTTTAAAGTTTGAGGTACAGACATTTTCAAAAATTGAGAAAATTTTGAATACTTACAGTTAATCCGCGATTCCGGCACCATATAGGGTCCCTTCGGAACGTTCGTATTCCTCGATTTGCTCACTCCTTTCATTTTTTCGAGCTGTACGAGCCTCTTTGGAGTTGTCGGTGCTCCTACGGTTGGCGCACGATACTCGCCGCCCGCCTCGGTCTCGCGCGAGTTGCGGAAATATAGGTGGCAATATCGATGATTTTTTTGCCGGCAAACAGATGTTTCGGCGCAAGGTACCACACACAAGCGTTGAAACTTTCGTTATGGTTCTGCGTATTACTGCCAATACACCTTTCCAATAAATTCTCTGCTGTCAATTCTTCATAAATAGGTTTCAATATTTCTTGTGCTTCATCGTCCAGAGCAGGTGGATGCTCGTAGGTGTCTAAAGTACCTGCAGCCTCACTTTGACGCCACTTGCACCACGATTCGGAACCTCGAGGACAGTACGAGTGTTGCGGATTTTCATCTGTTGAAATTTTGTGATAATATGCGGCCCATATTTCACTTCTCATCCCTTCAGTAGCATCTGAATTACGTCTAATTGCTAGACCGTAACAAGTCGACAGCTCTTGCAATAATTTATTCGTCAATTGTTGATGCTTCGGTGTTTTATCTCTCGCTTTTTTAACTTTCTGCTGTGTCTTTTTTCCCTCTTCTTCTTCTGTCAATTTCTATGTTGCTTTTTTTAATTGTGCATGATGTTTTTTCGCATTAAGAGCACGTTTGTACAAACGTTTTTAAAAATGCAAAACACATTCTTTTTTGCAAACTACAAAATCATCTCCGTAAGGCTTAGTGTCCAATAAAGCTTTGAACGTTTTCGTGTCGCCGTCTCCGATATAGTTCGCGTATTTCATGTCGTATAACTCTTCCGATCTCTCGAACATTTCCACGATGCCGTCTGCCTCCATTTAGCCAGCACTTCCGGTATGATTTGCGTCATAGTGATCTTCATGCTCTCGATACCACGCTTCATATTCAATCGTATCCTCTTGGCCTTTCCAATTTGGCAGCCTTGACATATACTGCATTTGATGACAACGTCTAAAATTTTGTTACTGTATTTCCCTATTAACGAGACATTACCGAGAAGCGATGAGAATCCACGTTCCGCCCACGATCCATCACCAGACACAGAAAGTTCATCCGCGGGACCCTCTGCTTTTACATTCAACTCGACTTCTTCTTTCAATGCTTTTTTGACAACGATTTTCGCGACGGCTTGAGCTGCAATTTTTATATTGTCCACGATGCTGTAATATGTACTATTACAAATTCCTTGTCCAAGATCCATGAGACCGCAGAAATTTTTCATGCCTTCAAATCCTACTCCAAGCAATCTCAGGGCAAGAACAAGTCGACGGTTGATTTCAAACACCTTATCGGTTAACGGCGAAGACAAAATAAAAGTTTCTTTACACCCACACTTCACAGAGAGCTTGAATCCTAGACCACTGTTTCGAATTGCGCTTGTGGAGAGTTTTGTGGATGAGGGTTGGGCCGTCGTTCGCTAGGCCGATTCCGCTTAAATGATGGTGGAGACGAGTTTCGTTATTTTTCGTTTAATTTTCTCTCCCCTTTTTTTCTTACATGCAATTCACTATGTTACACTACGCAGTTCAGGTTTATTTTAGGACGCCAGACTAGGCTGGGTTTCATTGACGTCCGTTGCCATGGGCTAGGCAGAGGCAGTGTAAAGGAGTGGCCCGAGTTGGTGGTAGTAGACGCTCTCTCCGGCGTGGTCGGTGGCGTTGGCACCTCGGGTGTGAGCTGCTGGACAGCCGGGCTGGCTGTGGTCGTCAGCGAGCGGCTAACAACTGGCTCGGTTGGCTCCCACTCGCTGCCCGACTGGTCGCTGGTCTGGCAGGCTCTGCTGGTTCCACCCGATGGGCTGGTCTGAGTGCCCTGGGTGGCCGAGGCTACGCTGGTGCCGAGTGGTGGTGTGGCAGGCAACGGTGAGTGCGGCGTGGGCAAGATGGTCCAGCGTGGCGATGTCCAGCGTCTTCGGCGAGGGTCCAGAGGTCCCAACAGGCAGGCCGGTAGCCGCGTCAGTGGCGCTTGTGGCCCCAGTAGGGGGGTAGGTTTCCACGACAGCGTAGGTGGTTCGGAGCGGGTAGGCAAGCGAGTGCTCCCCGAAGTAGCTTTACCGCCGCTAGGCAAAAGTGAGCGTCTGCTCTCGTGCATGGACCTGCTTGTAAGGCAGTGATCTAGAGCGGTTCTGGTCCGGAGAGTTCAGCTGGCGAGTGAGCTGCGTCACCGCTATAAATAGATCCTCGCGTATCGCGTCGCTTGTGAGAAACTTGGGCGCGTCGGCCGGGTCGCCTGACTCGGGCGCTTACTGCTGCGTCAAGCGGGTAGCGGCCACATAGGCGCTGGTCGAATCCCATTCAACCACGTTGTCCGTTTTTGCTAAAAGTAACTGCACTGTTACAATCTTTTCACTTCAACGACTGCTGCAACATTAAAAATATCACGCAGAATTCGATGATGCAATAATTGAAAGTAGGATTAACGTTTACTTCCAATTCCTCATTGTCTTTTAATTTTTTCGCAGACGTGCTCGTAAAATCAGTCGTATTTTCGATAGTGAATCGATTGCCCTTGAAAGATCTTTTACGCCCTATAAAAGATGGTCGTCTAGAAGAGTCGCCGCCTTGCTTTCTATCCATATTTTCTGATATTTTATTTCAAACTGCTCGATGTTGCTTCGTCAAGACGAAACGTTGTACTGATCGAGTCAGGGGAAAGCCAAATGACCGTTATCCTTACTAATGTTCAACAATAGGTATACATATTTCGGGGAGGGGAAGGGTATATATAGGTATATAGTATATACTATATGAAGGTATATATTTTCGGAGAAGGGTCGGGACAACTGCCGCGCTCCGAGCGCTAGACCTATTAGGAGCGCGCGGACCGCTCTCTACCTGGTTAATGGGCTGTAGAAGCTATAATGTTGGGAATTTCCGCATGAAAATTTCACAGTATATTCTTAAGATACTATACTTTCGGAATATCAACAACAAAAAAATCGATTTTTTGAAATTTCTACTCCACCGGGTCCCCTTAATGGACGTGCATATTAAAATCGGAAGCATTTCGACACGGAAATATGAGTCATCTGAGTGAGGGTAGCCCCACGTTCCCACTACCAATGTACCGCTCCTAAAGCTCAAAACGAATATGCCTGCACTCACAAACATACAAATGATATTACCTATGAAATGAAAGCAATTTTGACGAAATTGGTGGAACCTTTTGCGAAACTTCAAATAAAAAGCAATTAGAGGGGGTAGTTTACCCTTAAAATGTAAAAATTTAAAAACGTAATAATTTAAAAACGCAGGAGAATATTTTGAATCCGCGGATACATGCTAAACACAGAAATCACGACGGTGATGAACAAATTTATGTTAGGGGTGGTTTACCCCCTTAAATTTGCTGTCCCCCTGAAACGCAAAAACGCGTCAACTTGAATTGTGATTCCCCTTCAAAATGATACCTGTTTTATTAATTTTCATACAACCCTCTTAAGCGTGGGGAGAAAAACGACAAATGGAGGGGTGGTTTACCCCTTAATTATATTTCTAATGAACACTCTTGTAGTGGATTTTTTATCGCTTAATATTAGATGAGTTTTCGATTTTGTTTCATTCAGATCGGTGAACTGCTTGCGGGAGAAACTTTGAGGGGTGGTTTCATCCCCTAGCACCGTTTTTCTGCCGATAATAGTTTGCAATGCTTTACCACATATATGAGTTTCAACGAAGTCGAAAACGGATACTTCTAGGATGCTTCTCGTCAGAACGGTAGTTACCCCTTAAGACGAATATAATAATTTTGAAATATGATAAAACATTAAATTGTAGCTTATAGAAATATTTAAAGCCATCGGATACACTTTAAACAAAGAAAAAACGACCATGATAAATAAATTTATGTTCCCCTTTAAAACGATACTTGTTTTATTAATTTCCATACAACCCTCTTAAGTGTGGGGTAAAAAAAGGCAAATTGAGGGTGTTTCGGAAACTCCATCTCCGACTCCTTAATTTCGGGAGACCCCGCTAGAGGTCGACGTCTCTCGGCCGGTCGCGCGCTTGACTAGGACAGTGTCCGGGCGCAGGGATTTCTCCCCCTATTTTCAACGTTCTAATTAATTTCATGTGTCCTTCTTTTCGACTCACTGCTTCACGAGTCTCTTCGGTAAACGGTCAGCTTCGGGCTCTTCTCCCCTTCGGAATGCCAACGGGCTAACACGATTTACCCCCGCGTTAGCTCCCGCGGCAACGGTCACCTTCGCGCTCTCTTCAAACAATTTTACAAGTCCAAATAGTTAAATAGTGTTAAATAAACCGATATTCGTTATATTTTAAACCGTGTGCATAGTGTTAAATAAACCGATATTCGTTATATTTTAAACCGTGTGCATTTTCAACCTCATTAAATTTCCGGCGCGTTCCCCTATTCTCACGAATGACTCAAACCATTTCCCACTCGTTCACTTCCAACCAGAATTCCGAGATTAACCCAAATCTAAACATGGTCCTTCGAGCCGGATTCAAGTGAACGAGGTGGTAAGTGAATGAGTAAGTTATTCGCTGAAAAGGCAAGGAAATTCTCAATCTTTCTATCCGGTGCGCGAGAAAAACGGGTAATTTTCATCGCGGTCACGTGACCACACGCCGGCCGCGAAGTCTAATCGTCCTTCTCGCAAGACGAGCTCGAGCGAAGCATCGCTCTCTCTCTCTCGCACGCGCACCGCGCCCGATACATCGCGCTCTCTCACTTTCGGGCGAGCCGAGAAGACGCCTCGCTCTCTCTCTCGCACGCGCACCGCGCCCGATACATCGCGCTTTCTCGCTCTCGGGCGAGCCAGGCATCGGACTCTCTACACGCGGGCATGCGCGTTTCGGCCTGTGGCTGGTCTACCGGACACTCAACGTGCCGGTCGACCGAGCGATCGAGTAAACTCTTCCTTCGAACACGTTCTCGCGACATCGTGCGCTCTCGTGCAAAGGACCGGCTTCTCAAGTGTTTCGCTTCGTTTTCTCGGACGCTTCGTGCCACGATCTCGCGAGTTTTTCTTCACATCGGTTCGGACACCTCGCGCATCTCGCTCGTCGACGCATCGCGTCATTTTTTCGTTCGCGAGTTTTTCGTGTTTTCGTGTTGGACGCTTCGTGCCACGATCTCGCGAGTTTTTTCATTCTCGTCGATTTCGGACGCCTCGCGCATCTCGCTCGTCGACCAGCATAGCGCCATTTTTTTCGTTCGCGAGTTGCCGTGTATTCCCGATTTGGACGCTTCGCGCCATTTCTCGCGTGTGCAACGCTCGTCGACGCATCGCGCCAATTTTCGTTCGCGAGTTTTTCGAGATCGTTGTTGGACGCTTCGTGCCACGCTCGCGAGTTTTTCTTCACATCGGTTCGGACACCTCGCGCATCTCGCTCGTCGACGCATCGCGCCATTTTTCGTTCGCGAGTTTTTCGTGTTTTCGTGTTGGACGCTTCGTGCCTCGATCTCGCGAGTTTTTTTCATTCTCGTCGATTCCGGACGCCTCGCGCATCTCGCTCGTCGACCAGCATAGCACCATTTTTCCGTTCGCGAGTTGCCGTGTATTTCCGGTTTGGACGCTTCGCGCCATTTCTCGCGTGTGCCACGCTCGTCGACACATCGAGCCTTTTTTGCTCGCGAGTTGTCGTGTCTTTCCGGCTTGGACGCTTCGCATCATTTCTCGCGTGTGCAACGCTCGTCGACACATCGCGCCATTTGTCGTTCGCTAGTTTCTCCTTTTTTCGGTGGGACGCTTCGCGCTAACTTAAAGCGATTTCGTGTGTCAACTCCTCGACAATGGCGAACAACAACGCCAAGATGGAACGCCGCATAGCCGGTCTCATCAGCACGTTTCAGTGCATCTCGAGCTTGGCTGAAAAGACGAAAAACGCGACTCCTCAGAACACCTCCAAGATGCTCGCCACCAAGCGTCTGTCATTGTTGGAAATCAACTGGGAACGCTTCCAAACCGAACACAACGCGCTGCTCGATATGAATTGCGAAAACCTATCGGAAGCGCCATATTTCAAGCATGCCGTGGAATCTCGCTGTCAACAATCCTACGAAGAAGCCAAGGTAAGCCTGCTCACGGTCAAAGAGCATTACGAGCAGGTCGAACCCACAGGAGCGCATCTGGCTGACGTTTCAGCATTCCCGGGCACCTCAAACATCAGAAGCGCGCTCCCAAAATTGAGGGTTCCCGACTTCGACAGGGAGTTTCAATCTTGGAGGCCTTTTCGCAATCTCTTCGTTTCCTTGGTCGGGCAGAACCAAGACATCACCGCGGTAGAAAAAATGCACTACCTTCGGCTTTCGGTAAAGGGCGATGCAGCCAAACTCATTGCCAACTTGCCGCTCTCTTCGGATTCTTTCATCTCGGCATGGAATCTCCTCGTAGCCCGGTATGAAAACAAAAGGTTACTGGTCACCTCTCATCTGGATCGCTTCTTCAGCATGCCGACAATCGTTTCAAGGTCATACAAATCCTTGAATACGCTCATCAGTACCACGAGCGAGATCCTGAATGCGCTGCGGTCGTTGGAGATGCCAGTCGATGAGTGGAGCGTCATCTTGGCACACTTCCTCGTGTCTCGCCTCGATCCCAACCTTCGGGAGCAATGGGAACTCAAGTTGGGCAATTCGACCACCCCGGCTACCCTTCCTCAACTCTGCGAGTTCTTAACAACTCGAGCTCGCGCACTTGAGAGCATTGACGTTGGGCGGTCCACTTCAACGTCAAATCGGTCCACTTCTTCGGCTACCTCGAACTCCTCACGATCGGCACGGACTGCGCCTTCCGCTAGGGCAATGCCAGCACGCGGATCTCCTCCCCCGTATCTCAAGGTCCAGGGTGGAGACTGGACGGCTGATACGGCAGCTGCGGTTGCCGCTACGGTTCCCCTCCAACCAGCCGGCAGCGCGACACAGTGTTGTCATTACTGCCTCGGGTCTCACTTCATATCGAAGTGCGACCTCTTCAAAAGAAAACCCCCGAAGGAGCGACGCGTCATCGCAGAGCAACAACACTTGTGCTTTTAATTGCCTCGGTCCGCACTCGGCGAACAATTGCCGTATCACGGGGCGGTGCCTAGAGTGCAACGGCAAACACCACACGCTTATCCACCTACCCTCGAGCTCCTCAACGGCCGCTTCAACATCTAGTCCGTCGACTTCTCGGGCCTCGTCGCAGAGTCAAACGCCCAAGAGCGAGCCTCTGGCCACTTCATCGCCAAGCGAAGCTCAGGGTTGACTCGGCGACAGTCAACAGGGCGACGCCACGGCTGGCTCGCAAACACCCCCGGTTCACCTCTTCTCTTCGGTCGCTTCAGACTTCTTCGAAAATTCGAGTACTCGTCAGCATTATACAAAGGACTCTTCAAACGCGCTGGCCATTCGACCCTCCGTACTGCTAGCTACGAGTCAAGCTATTTTGATCTCCTCATCGGGAATCTCGCAGCGAGCGAGACTCCTCATCGACCCAGGCGCAGAACTTTCGTTCATTTCCGAACGCACGGTCCAACTCCTTCGAACACAAAGGATGGCCGCGTTCATCAACATCCACGGAATCGGAGGCCAGCCAGCGGGAAGGACGCGGGGAGCTACCACCGTCACCGTATCTTCAATTCATGATTCCAACTCAAATTTCAGAGTGACGGCGTTTATCCTAAACGCATTAACATCGACGCTTCCGTCGTTCGCTACTTCAGGGCAATGGGAACATCTTCAAGGATTTCTTCTGGCAGACCCCGACTTTGTGAAACCGGGAGCAATCGACGTCATCATCGGGGCTGACGCGTACAGTCTTCTGGTTGAGTCAGACGTCGTCAAGGGTCGGGCCATCGATCCCATCGCTCAGCGCACGCTTCTCGGATGGATTGTACTCGGTCCCGTTAACGGTTCCACCTCAAATTCGGTTCGCATTCAACATGCCTCCATCGAAGACGAGGTCACTTCTTTACTAGCGAAGTTTTGAGAACAAGAGGAAATTCCTCCGGACTCGGCCCCTACAACCGACCCGGACGAATCCACTTGCGAACAGCACTTCAAGGACACTCATACGAGGGACCACACGGGCCGATATATCGTACGGCTCCCCTTCAAGAATCCTCCTTCGCTACTCGGAGATTCGTACTCGGGTGCAAAACGCTGCCTTCTTCAACTTCTACGGCGACTCTCGACAAATGAGTCGTATCGCGGTCTCTACAACGCCTTCCTCCAAGAATACGAGAACCTGTCTCACATAGCTCGTGCTCCAACGGCAACGTCTTCGAGACCACGGTTTTTTCTCCCACATCACGGTGTCTTTCGGGCCCACAGCGCCACTACCAAACTTCGTGTCGTCTTCAACGGGTCCTTCAAATCTACTAACGGTGTGTCGATCAACGACATCCTTCACACCGAGGCCAAACTTCAACAAGATACGTTCGACGTTCTGCTCTGGATCAGACGTCATCGGTTCATTTTCGCCACCGATGTTGCGAAAATGTTCCGGCAGATCGCAGTCGGACGACTGGGACCTCCAGCAAATCCTATGGGTGGACCAGGAGGATCGAGTCGTCCCGTATCAATTAACTACAGTCACGTACGGCCTCACTTGTGCTCCCTTTCTCGCCATCCGGGACATGCTTCAACTGGTCGAGGATGAGGGGCACGACTTCCCACTGGCGATTTCACCATTGACGAACGGCCGATACGTGGATGATATCTTCGGCGGTGCCGACACGAAACACGAACTTCAGGCAACGGCACAACAACTTCAAGGAATCTGTCAGCGCGGATGCTTTCCACTTCAAAAATGGACAGCTAACTCAACGGAAGCCCTTCAGAATGTTACCTCGGAGTCCCAATCGCATCAGGTTGTGATTCAATCGGAGGATCCCAACATAAAACTTTTGGGCCTCGTCTGGAATCCCAACGAGGACAACTTCAGATTCCTTCTTCAGCTCTCCTTCAACCGGGATATCACGAAACGGACCGTTCTATCGGAAACGGCATCCTTGTTTGATCCCTTGGGTTTCATCTCGCCTGTCATTGTAATCGCGAAGGTCTTCCTCCAAGAGCTGTAGCTGGCAAAACTTCACTGGGACGACGGACTCCCAATTCGACTTCAGGAAAAATGGCTACGCTTCCGAGAGAGTCTGAGTGACTTGTCGCTAATTTCTCTCCCGCGGTGGCTTCACCTTTCGCTTTCTTCAACTGTTGAGCTTCATGGATTCTCGGACGCCTCCCAACTCGCCATGTCAGCCGTGATCTACCTCTGAACCACTTCAGTCGACGGGGCTACCACGGTCACCCTCGTCTGCTCGAAGACGAAAGTAGCCCCCCTCAAACGACTCACAATTCCACGGCTCGAGTTATCGGCGGCTCTACTTCTATCAAGGCTGGCCTCTCACGTTCAGAGAACCCTAGACTTAACGCAAGTCCCAGTCACTCTCTGGACGGACTCTACAGTTGCGTTGACATGGATTACTTCAAATCCGGCCCGATGGAAAGATTTCATTCGAAATCGGGTCACCTCGATCCAAAATTTCTCCTCCCACGCAACATGGCGGTTCATCGCGGGTAAGGAGAACCCGGCCGACTGTGCGTCGCGAGGGCAGACTCCCCGACAACTGGCCAAGCACCATCTTTGGTGGCACGGGCCTGAGTGGCTCGCGCGACCACCATCTTCATGGCCAGTCTCTTCAGCCGAACTTCCACCGGATGGCGACCTCGAACAACGATCAGGTCTCGCCTTCACCACCACCTCTGAGAATAGTCCTAATACTTGGGACCTTCTGCAACGGTACTCCTCGCTCACTCGCCTTCTTCGGATCACGGCAGTGTGTCGGACGGCGGTGGCCCGCTTCAAACGGCTCCCGCACGCCTCAATAACCTACCCGCTGAACACAGGAGATTTGGAAGAGGCAAGGTTCTTCTGGATACGCCTCATTCAACGCACACACTTCTTGGCTGAACTTCAGATGATTTCGAGCGGAGCGACCCTCAATCGGGGCCACTCCCTTGCCGCCCTCAACCCTTTTGTCGACCAATTAGGGACCCTTCGAGTTGGTGGCCGGCTGACGAACGCCCGTCTACAGCCCGAGGCAAACCATCCGCCAATATTGCCCCGGACCTCTCCGCTCACTTCACTGATCATCGCTGATTCGCACTTTCGAACGCTTCACGGTGGGACCCAATCCACCTTAAGCTTCCTCCGTCGATCGTACTGGATTCCGGATGGCCGGGCTCCAATTCGATCGTTCATCCATCGGTGCACCACGTGTGCCCGATTTCGAGGACTTCAAGCTCAACAACTTATGGGTCAACTTCCGACTGCGCGAGTCACACCTTCACGGGCCTTCCTCCACACCGGCATTGACTACGCAGGACCCTTCACCGTCAAGACCTGGCGTGGACGAGGAACAAAAACGTACAAGGCTTATCTTGCTGTTTTTGTTTGCTTCACTACTTCCGCGGTCCACCTCGAACTCGTCACGGATTATACATCAGAGGCCTTCGTTGCCGCCTATCGGCGGTTTTCCGGACGACGAGGAATCAGTCACACTATTTATAGTGACTGTGAGACCAACCTCATCGGAGCCGATACTGCACTTCGTGCTCTCTTCAAGGCTGGATCTGCCGAAATGGATTCTACGATCATATCGCTGACCAACCTTGGGACGAACTGGTCCTTCAACCCTCCGGCCGCACCTCACATGGGTGGAAAATGGGAGGCTGCGGTAAAATCCGCGAAATATCACCTTCGTCGGGTAATCGGAGAAGCCTCACTTACGTACGAAGAATTTACGACTCTTCTTGCGCAAGTGGAGGCTGTCTTAAATTCCCGGCCACTTTGTCCTTTATCGGACGACCCCGAGGACCTTTCTCCCCTCACACCGGGTCACTTCACCATCGGCGAGGCACTTACCACAGTGCCAGAACCTTCTCTCACTTCACTTCCAGAACCTCGACTTTCACGGTGGCAATTCCTTCAGGCAAAATTACAGCACTTCTGGCAGAGGTGGTCTTCGGAGTACCTTCAGCGGAGCTTGTCGATTTCCAAATGGCGACACCCTTCACACGAAATCAAGATCGGCTCACTTGTGCTAATCACGGACGAACGACTTCCACCTTCACGATGGCCACTAGCACGAGTGGTCGAACTTCACCCCGGGTCGGATGGTCTAACCAGGGTGGTGACGCTTCGCACGGCCACTTCCACCTTCAAGCGACCGACTGCCAAATTGGCCGTACTTCCAGTGGACTCTTCGTCGTCGACTGTCGCCGAAGGCGGGGAGAATGTTTCGGAAACTCCATCTCCGACTCCCTAATTTCGGGAGACCCCGCTAGAGGTCGACGTCTCTCGGCCGGTCGCGCGCTTAACTAGGACAGTGTCCGGGCGCAGGGATTTCTCCCCCTATTTTCAACGTTCTAATTAATATCATATGTCCTTCTTTTCGACTCACTGCTTCACGAGTCTCTTCGGTAAACGGCCAGCTTCGGGCTCTTCCCCCCTTCGGAATGCCAACGGGCTAACACGATTTACGCCCACGTTAGCTGCCGTGGCAACGGCCACCTTCGCGCTCTCTTCAAACAATTTTACAAGTCCAAATAGTTAAATAGTGTTAAATAAACCGATATTCGTTATATTTTAAAACGTGTGCATTTTCAACCTCATTTAATTTCCGGCGCGTTCCTCTATTCTCACGAATGACTCAAACCATTTCCCACTCGTTCACTTCCAACCAGAATTCCGAGATTAACCCAAATCTAAACAGAGGGGTATTTTACCCCCTAATTTAGTTTTTCCTTAAGATTTTCATAGTGGATTTTTCATCGCTTTTCATTAGAAGAATTTTCGTTTTTGTTTCCTTCAGATCGGTGGATTGCTTCTGGGTTAAACTGCAAAATCACCCCTCGACACGCCTTTCTTTGAGGGGCAGTCCCCCCCCCCCAAATCCGTTTTTCCGCAGATAGAAAAAAATACGTGTCTCAAAGTTTTCGATGCTCTATCACATATATGAGTTTCAACAAAATCGGAGGCGGACCTTCTCAATAAAACGTTAAGACTACAAGTAAGCAAATTGAGAGATTTTCTTATCATAAATGCATCCCACCCAAGAGGAGCCCAATTACGTGTACTTTTCGCATTGCGTAATTTGCGCAGCAAATCGGTAAAGTACGCGATACGCGCACGCTATGGGGGGCCACACTCGCGTCCAACTAATGTTCTTATGTATGTTGCAGACAAAACAAATTAAAATAATAATATTAGCGACAGCAGCACCGACAGTAGCGGCAGCAGCGATGAGAGCAGCGCGACAGAGACGGCGTGATATTATATACTTCCATTTATATCGAATATTGCATTGGATTTTATTTTAATTTTGATTCAATAGGCTCCAATAGGACTTATTTGATACAGTTTTCTCAATCAACGGCAGTTTGTAAATTTTTTATTATATTAAACGAGCCCGTTTTCCTCGCTTTTACGGCCTCCCGTGCAGAACTGTGACCGGGTATCCCCTGCATTGCGTCGGGCCCTCGCCCAGATTACCTTATCCGATTTGGAAACATCCGAAATCTTTTATAATACGGGTACATACCGATGAATGCGAATACAAAGTAATTGGCTAATACCAATAAGTTCTCATGAGACAAAAGATAATCATTATATTGAAAGTCCATATAGCAACCGATTTAGGGGGCCAGTCCACGTTGGAGCCACGAAAAACGCTACTTTCGCGATTTTTTTTGAGGATTTTTAAAAGATATGAATATAAAAGTTGTTGGGCTTGATAAATGAAGGCTTGAAATACATTTTTTTTTTAAATTCTAGTCTCTTTTATGCATTTTCAAGTACGAAAACTATAGTTTAACTTAACGCCTCAAAAATACGTGGGCTAAGTAGCTCCATCACAAATCGGCAACAGATTGTCTGAAACGAAAAAATAAAAGTCCATTAGATTCAGTATGATACCAGCTACAAAAAGACTCTCACATATAAAGTTTTATGAAAAAATTAAAAAATGGCAGATGAAGAACGGAAAAAGGAAAAAAACGCGTTTTTCGCCGATTTTTGCAATAAAAAAGTAAAAATAAACATGTTAAAACCATCGCAGGTCATCTCGTTGTCAATCATATGTACAATATGTCATGCACATTTCAAGAGAATCGGTTTATTAGTTTCAGAGAGGATGGAGCGAGATTTTGAAACCGTTGTGTCGAGAAAAACGCGTTTAAAGTGTATACTATGAAACACTCTTACCTAAACTCAATCGACAACTCCTGCACCGTTCAAAATTCCTTCTGATTGCTCATCATCGTCGATTTCTTCAAGGCTTGCTTGCTTTCGTTTGGTTTGAAATTTTCGAAGTGGACTGGCCCCTTAATGAATGCTCACTGTGAGTTATCTGCATAAGAAAAAACCGATTCATACCGATAGTGAACGCCTTGCGTGTCGAATGTAGCCTCACAGCTGGCGCGTATATTAACGAGCGAAGAGTACACCAAATCCACGAGTTTTTTTCCATCCGTACCGCCAGGCTATAAAATCATCGAGGTTCCGTCGCGCGTCATTTATCTACCAATCGGGAGCAAGACAATAAATAATATTCAACTCCGAATAGTGGATCAGGACGGTGATTTGGTGAACTTTCGCGGTGAGACAATCACCATACGATTACACATCGAATCGCAATGGGTATAGTCTTTCATAGAGCCTCGCGTACTCTCTAACAACGCAGGACGTGCTGTTTTTGAGGAGTTTGGGTCTACGAATACGTGGAAAAATCGCATTAAAAACTACATAATCTGTATTGCGTCCATATGTGATGCAGGCGGAAATAACTTATATCAAAACACCCATTATCTTCGATGATTCCATCGCGCATTATGAGACTCATGCTCATCAGCCGTATGCATCCACAACCTCCAATAACAGTGATGAAATACGTATATCCATTCAGTATCAAGACATATGCATACATCCCAATCAAAGTTCGCTACGCGTATGCGGGCGAGTCACCAAAGCCGATGGTACACTCGCTGCCAACACGCATTTCGCAAACGATGGCATTTGCTATTTGTTCGAGAAGATGATATACGAGTTGAATGCCATGGAAATAGATCGATGTAAATATGTGGGCATAACGAGTTCGCTGAAGGGATACGCATCCGTGAGTGAATCGAAGAACTATAAACTTGAGAATGTTGGCTGGTATGATGTGCGCAGCGGGCACGCTGTTGCGGATTCTGATGAGAATTTTGACGTGTGCATACCGCTGAGTATGATCCTCGGTTTCGCCGAAGATTATCAAAAAATCTATTGATTCTATTGAGATCGAAGACTAATGATGATGCGATATGGCAAACCGCGGGTGACGTTGACATCAAATTCACATTGCAAAAAGTAGAATAGCTCGTGCCGTATGTGACGCTTTGCGATAAGCGTAAAATTCAGCTTCTCGAGTTTATCGGCAAAGACACACCGATACCCATGACTTTCCGCTCATGGGAATTGTACGAATACCCAATGCTCCCCACGACCTCAAAACACATGTGGGCCGTCAAGACCTCCACGCAACTTGAGACGCCGCGATATGTCATTCTAGCCTTCCAGACTGATCGTAAAAACGAGAAGAGCGCAAATGCGAGTAATTTCTATCATTGCGACATCACCGATGTCAAACTCTACCTCAATTCGCAAAGTTAGACCTATGGAAATTTGAATCTGGGCATTGCTAAGAACCAATATACGCTTCTCTATCAAATGTATGCAAACTAACAATACTCGTACTACAATAGAGAGCCCGAACCATGCTGGAAGAAATTGGATTTCATCAAATATGCTCCGCTCATTGTCATTGATTATTCGAAGCAGAACGATTCCCTCAAGTCCGGCCCCGTTGACGTACGCATCGAATTCGAATCAAAGACCAATATTCCCGCCAATACTTCCGCATACTGTCTCATTCTCCATTATCGTATTGTCAAGTACAATCCGATAGGTGGCGGGGTTAGAAAGTTCATATATAGAAAGTTGAGATCACGCGCCCCTCCTCAGTCATCATGGAGTTTATCGTTGATGTGCAAGGCTTCAAGCGGCCGATCAACAAATTCGTCCCGAATGAAACGTCAATTATCGAGGTGAGGAGCGTTTTCAGCAAGCCCTCAACGTTTCTCTTCGAACCACCGTACGCTTGGAATTCTCTGCCGGGAAAGTACAAGAGTACGAATATGTGGTTGGAAGGCAATTACCATGGTTTGCGATAGGACAATAGCGCCTTTCCACACGACGCAATCCCCATATCCATTCGATCAATCTTACAACACGCTCGAATCGTCTACATCAAGCTACAATAGGATAAATCGCTGTGGTTGAAGAACTTCACCGACCTAGCAACGGAGATCATCGAACTGGAGACTCTGGATTGCCCATCGTTGAAGAAAATTGCGTAAAAAATGCCACGAAACAATGGATGGCCCTACCATGCGACTCTCGACCCAAAATTCACATGTGCCTATGAGAATGTTAATTTTCTGGAAATATGGTTGAAAGAGATTGCGAAGAAATATTTATTTTTTTTACAAAATTTTTCTTCTTATTTACAAAAAATGTGTTTTCTCACACACGCACACACGCGCGCACACACACACACACACACACACACACACACACACACACACACACACACACACGCGCGCGCGCGCGCGCGCGCGCGCACACACACACACACACGCACGCACGCACGCACGCACGCACGCACGCACGCACGCACGCACCCACACACACACACACACACACACAGACACACACTCACACACACACACACACAAAATGTCTCCAAATCCCGAAACTGTCATGGCGAGGTTCGCAGATTTCTTCTTGACAGATCTCCGCTAAGCGCTGATGTCAACGTGGAGGACCTCGGTGATCGGACATTTTTTTGCCATCGATTCGCTGTCGCATCGCGAGGTTCGTAGAATTGCCGGTCGGAGCAGACCTCCTCTGCCCACATGTCATCGAGCCTCGGTGATGATTTTGATTTTTTGGCCAAGACCTCGGCGACTCAGGGCTTCTTCACCTGGAGAAAAAAACCGCCCTTTTTCACTCGCAAATCACTTTATGAATCAGTCAATCGACACTCGCTTCCTCCTCCTCCTCCTCTTCGCCGATCACTGAATTCGCGGGGTTCGGTTGACAGATTTATTTTGAGTTCCATGCTGTAGAATTTTCTGCCGATGTAAACCATGCAAAGATCTCCATTGTACGCTGACATCAACATAATCTGGAATGTCGCCAGATTCGTTTCAAGCACCTTACTGATCCTCCCCGGTAGAAATACGGTGAAATCGTTGCGAACGTCAATCACGAACTTTTGCCATATTTCGTGTTCACTTCTCGTATGTTGGTGATGGGGTACTCCGACTCAGGCGTCAACTCGTTCAACTTCTTCGCCGGGAGACAATCGGCGTATTTTCCAATCTTATTGACCGCGACCATTTTTCACTTGCTGTTTGATCGTTCGAAACCGTCTTCACAAGATTGCATACTTGCCTCCTCCACTATCCCTCCCCCACTCTGAATCCTCGACCAATGATGTTTGTCGGTGAGGAGATTTTTCGCGAACCGCGGCTCCAAAATAATTTTTTTAAATCTCATCCTCAGCGAATGAATCTGCGCCCACGAGTCTACTTCTTCCTTCGATTGTTGAATGTCTCTCAACAATCGTTCGATACGTACTTTTAATTCCCGTCTCTTGCACGAATTTTTTTTCGTTGCACCGCATGATCGTTTATTTCGTTGCGCAGTTTTCCACAGCAACTTCTCGACAAGAGCTTACTTTTTCCGTGAATTACCTTCAGCTCCGTATCGCCCGGGATGAACATTATCGTTAAATGCTTCACTCCCTCTGATCTTTGGAACTGTTGAATGGGAGGGGGGAGCGTTTAGAAATTGATCGTTGGCAACCTTATTCAAATTTTGAATAACGGCATTCTTTGAATCTCCGAAATGACTCATGTTGGCTCCCGCCCACATGAGTCCCCAGACTATGTTGCCAAATATTTTTGTAGATACCCCCACTTATTTCTCATGGCGGCCGATACACGGTTACCGATATCGCATTCTATTGCGGGGGGGTCTTTGTCAAGCGCAGCATCTGCAAGATGTGTGTGTGCGTGTGAGTTTTTGCACGCGCGCGAAAAGTCGCATGGCTTGAGTATAAACAGCGGTATTTTTTATCTGTTTATTTCCGCCTATCACCCACTAACTGAGGGATGGGGTCCGAGCGCAGGAAAATGTCGCGCGCCGGAAGCCTCACCACCACCCACAATCGTTAATCTCCACGTAATTCTTAGAAAAAATCTGATGAAATCCCGCCGCCATTTTCACCCCAAAATCAATGTTTAAACACCCCTTCCCCTAGGTTTCAAATTCTCAGAAAATTATTATTCAACACCTCAATTTGCTGACAGGTTTCAACACGTCAATGTATAAACAAAAATATGGCATGTCGGGGGAGGGGGAGGGTGTTAAGCCACAGAAGGCGCCCGATGACTCACCGCCCACAAATTTTGTAAACAATTTCTGAGAAATCAGCTTCCCCCCCCCAATTATTCTCCTTACCGACTGTTGCGGGGGGGGGGGGGGCGTCTATGTCAGGCCACGAAAAGCTCCTGATGGCTCACCACCAACAAATTTTTTAAACAATTTCTGAAAAATCAGCCCCCCTCCACTCTTCCTACCACCACTCCCTCCTTCTGGCGGGAGCGGAAGTCCCTTTTACTAAAAAGCACTTCGACACTTTGTCAGTCGTGGCGCGGCCTCACAACGACCTCGCAACGGCCTCGCAGCGAGTAGTCGGTCGTGGGCCTCCCCCCCATTTGCATGGGCGAAGGGAATCACTCGCGGTCGGTTAGCAGAGAGCCCCACTATCGGTCGGTAAGGAGGGAAGCCCTACCATCGGTTGGTAAGCAGGGAAGCCCTCCCATCGGTCGGTTAACAGGGAAGCCCTACCATCGGTCGGTAAGTAAACATCGACAGTCGATAATGCAGGACCGATTCTACCGCAAAATCCCTACCTTACCGACCGCTGACTTTTTTGTTCGATTTACGGCTAAATGTCGGTCACATGGCGGTAGTAGGAATTTTCCGTTAGAATCGGCCCCATTACACTACTTATGTACAACCATAGTCACTGCGATGACAAAAATGTAACAAAATTGAAAATTGGTTGATCAGTTTTTGAGTATTCGCTGAGACAAAGTCGAAAGACGTAATTTCGAGAAAAACGCGGTTGAAGATTTTGTTTCGTTTTTTGTTATATAAAGTTATGCTTTTTTCTCGAATATTGATACTTACATTAAAGTATCTAGTCGCGTGCGATATGACGGTTCTTCATCATCATCATATTTCACAAAATAATTAGAGCCAGTACTTCATCCGTTGTGAACGATGCCACATTTGCAGGGACTGAGGACACTTACAGGTTGCGCCGCCGGTTGTCCCCAAAGTTACTGTAACGCCATCAATTTTTTGGACTTGTGAATAAAAATGTTGTCAACATATTCTTTAATATGTGTACTTTCAAGAATTGTTTAAAATAATTTTTTTTTTATTTTGCTTGAGGGAAGTGGGAAAGCTACTGTGCAAGTGACTTCCCTTAACTGACATTTCGTATGGAAAGGCGTCAATTTTCCGCGGTAAAATTGCGCGCGAGTTTTTAATGAAAAACTTGAACGTGCAGAAATTTTGCTATTTTGAGCAGTTCTAAAATCGTAACATAATGCTAAACTCGACCCCCCAACTTACGTAGGCCGTACTGAAAGAATTCAGACGTATATAACAATATTATGTGCATAAGGATATTATCTGTCGATTTGATTGGGGGACATTCCCCCAATCCAGTTCTCGATTTGCCGCACTGACGACAGTTTTCATTCTCGCTCTCGATTTTTCTCGTAAGCTTAACCGCTGGGGGCATAACGGGCTCGTGCTTACTCTCATAGATGTTATACGCTGGGGACATCATTGTGTCCTGCTTCCTTTCATAGTGAAACATGGTATGATGTACGGTGAATTCTCAGATCACAAATGGCCAAATCGCTCGAAGAAGCTCAATAATAATATTATGCGCAAATTCTTTTAAAACCTCATTTAATCTAAAAAATTTAGGTGAATCTTTATGAATACCACGAATGTTGGTTATTGCAGGGATAACCAATATTCCTCGATAACAACAAGTACGAACGGTCGTAATTATATTTTGTAGCGAACATTTTTTTTCCCAAATTATTTAGTTCTGTTTGTATGAAAAATTATTCATTAGTTGAAAATAAGGAGTAATAAGAGAATTAGATTCCAGGAAAGAAGAACAACGGAGAAGAAGAACTGAGTAATTAGGGTTTCAACATCCGGCTCCCCGCCTAGCTCATGTCCCTCGTACTATAAAAAATGCGGTCGGTGTTCCGAAATATGTTTTAAAAAATTTTCCTAAATAAATTTCCTAAATAAATTAGTAAATTTAAGTTTGCACCATAATGATTTGAACTATTCATAAAACGTATCTTTCTGAAGGAAAAAAATCAAGTCAGTCGGTTTCGATTCGGAGCTGTTAGCTCAAGCGTGTTTTCGCTCAGCAATGTATAAAAGAGATATAGGTGTCTCATCCCCCCCCCCCCGCCCCGCCGTGACAGCTGTCCGCTCGTCACGCCGCCATGCGGCATTTCAGGTCGCAGAATGTATTCAGACCGCCCGTAAAAACTGACCTTCTATGTACGTCTGAATTTGTTGCCCACGTCTTTGTAGTCACTTTTTTTTAAATCTCTCCCATCGAGGCTAGAGTAGAAGCCCGATCTGTGCATTTCAAAATGGCTACAAAAAAGTGGTCGAACAGGGATGGCGCCACTATCTCTAAGACCACGAGAAGTAAGCTGAGTATCGATGTCGTGTAAGAGAGATGGGGGAGGACTATGGCAATGACATATCTACTACTAGCAGCAGTAATGTAGAGGTAGAGGTAAGGTAAAGGACTACTACCAGTGACAATGTAACTGTGAATCCTCTACTCTTATAGGCTCATCGAATTTTTCACCGTAATGACAGGTTTGTCGGACACTATTATTTGTTAAAATTGCAAACAGAATGTGGAATTCCATGAAACTGGACAACTTGGTTTCAAGCTTGTTGTCGAATGTAACTGTGGATCGGGACAAGTCAATTCAGGTCCTTTAGTCCATACTGGATTTGAGAAAAATCCTAGGATTGTATTGGGTTGATAAAAAAGTTTTGTCGCAATACTTTCAATATAATTTATTTATTTATATATCTTATACAAAACATTTTTAATCAACAATATATTCGCCATCGGCTCCTATGACACTCGACCATCTAGTTGGCAGCTCATTTATTCCCTTTGCCCAAAACTGCGGCGGATGGGACTCAAAGAAATTTGAAACATCCCTTCTGAGAGCGTTGACGTTTTTGAAAGTTTTGTTCCTCAAATATGCCTTCAAATGTCTGAACAGATGGTAGTCAGGTGGCGCGATGTCGGAAGAGTATGGTGGATGAGGAACGGTATTCCAGTGAAGCTCAGTGATTGTTTTGTGGGTTTCCTTTGCGACATGGGGTCTCGCGTTGTCGTGGAGAAGGTGCACAGTCGCGCGTCTTAGCCGTTTTTCTCTTATAGCTTTTGCCAATTCCTGGAGATTCTCGATGTATCGTGTACAGGAGATCGTTTTGCCTACAGGGAGAAAATGGTGAAACAGCATTCCCTTTGCCTCCCAGAAACAGCACAACAAAATCTGTTGTGAGTGACGATCAGGTTTCGGTTGGTGTAGTGGTTTTTCTCCGATAGGAAGCCAGTAGGCTAGACGCGTTCTGTTATCATACAAGATCCAGCTTTCATCTCCCGTTACAAGATCTTCTAAAAACTCCATGCGATTATGGCGAAGCAGGAGGGACTGGCAGATGGTCACGCGGCAGTTCTTATTGGCCGTATCCTAGCTTATTCCTCTATCCCAAGTTGTGTAAGTGATTTACTATTGACGGTTGAGTGCAGCCAAGTTCTCTCGCTAGCTCGTGCGCACTTGCTTCCGGTTTTTCTTTGATGCAGCGGAGTAATGCGTCTTTGTCGATTGTCGACGGTCGTCCGGAACGTTCCTTATCTTCAAGGTGCGTTCTCTTTCGCACACCCGAACGATACACCCAAGTGGGGATTCCTTCCATTATAATATACAGGGTGAGACACTAACTGTTGCCACCTTCAATATCTCTGTAATTATCGACGTCACAAAAAAATGTTTGAAACAAAAGTTGTACCTTGTGAAAGGGGTCATCAAACGCGACCATTTTTTTTTATCTCAGTGGAGGCGTTTCACACAGTAAAGGTCACCTACACTTTTTTAAATAGGACGGTACATTTTTTTTTAACTATCTTGTGGAGCATCGAAAACTGCATAAAAAACATTTAGGGGTCAAAGTCGTAAGAGGTCATTTAAGATCAAAAAGTTACATGGACTATATTTTTATGTAAAATTACGGCTACGCGATATCTGACCCGACGACAAAATATCCGCGACAAAATATCCGCGAAAAAATATCCGAGGACAAAATATCCGAAAGACAAAATATCCTCATAACAAAATATCCGGAAGACAAAATATCCTCATGACAAAACATCCGCAAGACAAAATCCTAAATCTCGTCGACCACAAGACCTTGAGTGTTCTGCGCGCCAAAACACCAAACACCAAAAACAAACAAAACACCAAACAACACCAAATTAACCCAAACAAACACCTCAACATTTAATTACCGACAGCAGATATAATATCGGCAACCAACCCAAACAAACCCAAACAACACCAAACAAACCCAAACAAACACCTCAACATTTAATTACAGACAGCAGATATAATATCGGCAACCAACCCAAACAAACGCAAACAAAACACCAAACAAACCCAGACAAACACCTCAACATTTCATTACCGACAGCGGATATAATATCGGCAGATATTTTGTCTTGCGGATGTTTTGTCATACGGATATTTTGTCATGCGAATATTGTGTCGTCGGATATTTTGTCGTCGGGTCAAAACGCGTGTTACCAAAATTACCTTTATTCGCATACTGTGAATAAAGGTAAATTCTCATAAAAATAAAGTTCATGTCACTTTTTGATATTAAATAACCTTGAAGGTCGTTTTTTCGTTCGAAATTACATTTATTCACATACTGTGAATAAAGGTAATTTCACATAAAAATAAAGTTCATGTCACTTTTCGATCTTAAATGACCTTGAACGACATTGACCCCTAAATGTTTTTATGCAGTTTCCGATGCTCTACAAGATAGTTGAAAAAAAATGTACCGTCCCATTTTAAAAAGAGGAGGTGACCTTTACTGTGCGACAGCGCCCCTACCGAGATAAAAAAAATGGCCGCATTTGATGACCCCTTTCGTACGGTAAAACTTTTGTTTCAAACATTTTTTTGTGACGTTGATAATTACAGAGATATTCAAGGTGGCAACAGTTAGTCCGTCACCCTGTATATATTGTGTACACCTATATAATAAATAAAATATTAATAATATTCATAAAGCACATATTAATGAAACAACTTGTGTTGTTTTATTCATATGGACTTATTATATAATAAGCACATCAGATATAATAATTATATAATAAGTACATGAGTAATTTAACAGTACATTTTGAAATACTCCATGCTCTTTCTTTGCCGTTGCCGTTGCAAATAAGTACTCAAATACGCTGAAAAAGAATTCGTTCGCGAAGGATTTATATAGCTGCTGTGCTGGTATACACGACAGATATATTTGTGTTGGACAGGCGCAACCAATTTTGCCGCCATAACACGGTCAGTTTCACCTTATGCAGTTTTGTATTACTATATATTATCGTTTCCCAAGAACACTAGTGACGCTTGCGGCGAAATGAGCACTACACCTCTGCGACCGATGGAAAAAACTGTTTGAGTAGGAAGTGTCGACTCCTTCTCTCTAGACTCCTTGACTCCTCCCACTCTAGCAGGGAGACTAGAAAGAAGGAGTAGACACAGCATAGGCCAATACGTAGCTCCAGCGTCTTAAAAAATCCAACTTGCAATAGTTCCAGATCGTGCCACTAGCAGCTCTCCTGACGACATCGTCTCAAATAATTATAATAGTCCGTACTTAACTCATGCTCACAAATAATAAAAGAATTTGATTTCGATGTGTCTTTGTGCTCCGCTTTGAGGCTGATTTTTAACATTATTATGTTTTGTAATATTGAGAAAATCTTCATGAAATTGTTTTCTCCAAAACCCAAGGTAGAATTATTTTCAATACTGCTCCCAATCAATTGTCATCAGGGTTAGCCTTCAGTTTCTTTTTTCATGCATGTAGTTCAGTTCATGAGAAACATAACCTTTACGCTTCAATCTCCCAGGAATAATAAGCATACAATGGAGCATAATTTATAAGTTATTTTTCTTGCAAATACAACTACAATCTTTTGACAAGTTCCTTTTTTGCTCCAGTGCGGTTACATTTACAAGCCACATAAAGCGTAATATTGTTTGCATATTTCTCACACTCTATGTCCTCCTAATCTCAATTTCCTATTTAGTTTGCAATAACTGATTTCTGCGCTTTATTCATTCACTTTCCTTATCTCTTTTTTTATTGTTCTTTGATTTTCCGGGCTTTTCTTACTTAAGACTAAAAAACAAAAGATCCAATCCCTCTTCTCCTTTGATCCTTAACGTTCCGTGTTCTCGGCGTTTCCTATCCACTAGGGATGTACTTGGCCCAGCAGTACTTGTTAATCTTATAAAAACAGAAAAGATCAGACTCTTCTTAGGTGCGACTCCTTATTGCTCTTGTTCCTTTGTTACGTCCCAGCCTTCAAATTTTTTACTCTACCCCAAAAATTATCATTGCACACGTGCACGATAGCGGCACCCTCATTTTTCGATCAAAGTTATATTTTGTAAACTTTATGGACGCGATAATCGAAATATGCTACAAGACCCAGAATGGGAAAGCGACTTGCATCAGCTCCCACGCACTAAATCATCGATAGTATATAATTTACGAGCGAATGTGCTCCAAGCGAGAAACTCACTTAGGAAAATTCCCGAATAAAAAAAACGCAAGACCAAAGCGAACAGAAACTCTCACTCCATATCCCAAACAGACCTCTACGGAAAACTCGCCCGTGACTCCACGCGGTCGTAAAACAGGCGCTCAGCGAGAATTATGAGAACACGTGCGCTAAGGCCGATTCTTGGAAATAGAGCAGCGATTGCGTCTATCTCAACTTCGACCCAATAAGAAATTCAGAATCATGCTCCCCTACTCCGCTAACCAATCACGAAAATTAACGTTACTTTTACGACCGATTATCCAATACCTAAAAAACGCATCATAGGAAATGCACTCTCCCAAAAAACTCCTTCTTCTCCCAAAACCGAACTCTCGCCGTTTTTGTAAGACGAAGGAGCGACACTCTGTAATCAGTTTCCGAATCGAAAAGTCGACTTACTCACATAATACTCTGTCCGCGTAACCGCCTAACACATTTCTCAATCCACTGTACGCGTCTTATATTCAACTGATAGATATATATACATACAAGTACGTTAATAAACTCTATTTGTAAATCAAAAGAAACACTCACGAGAGTAAGTTAGTCGATCAAAGTATCGGGCGAACCTCAACCTCAAACCAAAGCACGCACCTTAAATCGTCTAAATCCAATTGTTATTAAACTGTGTTCGGAACTCGCGCGGAAACCAATTAAGACTCACAGCGCAATCTACCTCTCTTCAAAATTCGCGCACAAACTCGGCAACCTCGCGAGTCCATTCTAATTCTCCCTCCGGGACGTAACACCTGAACGTTCCGTGTTCTCAGCGTTTCCTGTCCACTAGGGATGTACTTTGCCAAACAGTACTAGTAGATCCACGAGAGATGAAAGAAGAAGACGCCCATTCCTCAAAACTTGCGTTCTTTTATACACCGATTTTACCGCCTTTTCTTTCTCTTTCCCGCAATTGTTCCCCATAATTCCCTTTATTGTTAACTTTTTCTTTTGATACATTTCACTGCTGCTCTGTTTTTGTGGTTTTCTTTGTTTTCGTTTCAGTGTTTGCCTTCTCCCTTTGTTGTGCCGCCTCTACTTTCCCCTTCCCTTGCCCTTTGTTATTGTTAAATCAATTTCTTACAATTGAGTTAGTTCCCCTGTGCTCTGTTTATGTTCCTTTTTTCTGTTGTTGTTCTGTTCGTCCTACTTAATTAACCTTGTTTTTGTGTTGGTCTGTTAATCCCCCCTCTCCTTCCTCTTTCCCGAAGACGGCTGCCTTTTTGAATTCGTGGCCATATTTATAAATTTGTTCTTCATGAGACGGACCTGTACGTCTCACTATAGTCCAGTCATTTCGTCAGAAAAAAGGCAAATATAAGAGAATGAAATAAGAAATCCAATTTTTTTCATATGTTGTGGGAGATACCTTGAAAAGCTTAACTTGAGTTTTTCGACCAAGATTTCCTAGGAGCTTTCGCCGCCATCTTGAAAAAGGGGTAAAATTTGTTTTTTGGCAATAACTCGGCTATCCGATGAGATTCGAAAATTTTTCTAAGAAACTTTTTTACAGCTTTTTTTGTGCTCTACAATTAAGTCTTAACTATTTTTAGCGTATCATGCATCGTTATCGAGATATCGATCGAAAAAATAAAAAATTTAGGACAAAACTTTTGTTTTTTGCTATTTTTTTTTGGTCATCGATATCGAAAAAATTGAAGAAATGCAACTTGTAGAGCATATTCAGACCTACGATTTCCTTTTCGGACTTTTTTATTTTGGACAAAAATTACGATCTCCAGCGCGCCGCAAAGCCGGTGAATCCATGAACAACCGTCGAGCGAGCCGCTCGCTCGGTTGTATCGGCATGTCGAATCGGATGGGAAATTGTTAGGAGAATGAATGCGATATAAAATAAATTAAGAAAGCAACAAATTCTGTATCACACACAAGTAATATGTTAAACAAATAATTGTTTTTTAGTAAAAAATTTCGAAAATGAAATTTGGTTTTTGCAATTTTTTTTTCTGGTAAAAAGTTTCGAAAAAATGTGCGCGGTGAAACTTGTAAAGCGTAAGTATTCAGCCTTACAATTTTGTGTTTTATTATTTTCTTTTCGACTAAAATTACGATCTTTAACGCGCTTCAAAGAGCGCACGTATAGGGCGTCCGTTCGAGTTTGAGAGCGTCACTATAATTTCAACACTTAAGCATTTTTGTTCGAAAGATTGTAGTTGTCGCGTCATTATTAAAAACGCATAACTCTATTCCATTAAAAGTTCCATTAAAGTACCTCATTGAGAATCTTATTACTAAATAATTGAATAGTCTCACAAAGGGTCTCATAAATGCCCTAGTATTACGAAGTTTCTCGAACACGTTAATTGCCTACGTCTTAATTGCCGATAGTCACAGACAACGAATAACTGAGGCGGTGATTTTTATTGGCAGTACGCACTAGTGGGCAGCACGTACAATCCTTAATGATATTTTCAGCAAATCGGGCAATGCTTTCCATTCCCACTCTAAAGGACCGCCCTTCGAACCGAATTTCCTTCGTCAAGGAAATTCCACGATGTAGTTAGTCTATCTTCGAGCGCGCTCAAGTTAGTATCGTATCGTATCGAGTCTTTGTTGTGTATAGTGTAAATCGAGGGGTCCGATATTCTAGACAAAAATTTCGACATCTAGTGGGCCGCAGCAGTGGGACAGCACATCGATATGAGGCCTTCGCGGATTTCTCGAGACAATTCCGACATTGAGAAACTGGACATGTGGCTCGCAGGTCACAATCCTTTTCCTCAACAAAAAGAATTGACGTCTATCGGGACAGGAGTTATCGCAAACAAGGACATTAATTGTCATCGTGCATACGAAATTGGTTGCGAGATGATGACCAAAATCGTCGGAGCAGATTTCCGCATCCTTGTCGTTCAAGAGAAAGGATAAAGTGCTTCCCATATCGGCAGTAACTACCAGCATTAAAGTCGACTCGTCACCAGTTCGGATCAACCCACTGTTACTTTTTCAAAGAATGTGCATTGCTAAAAATTCCGAGACTGACCTGAAACATTTTCTCGCATACGAACTCGCTCCGTTCCCGTCGTCACTGTTCACCGAAGAAGGAATGCGGAAAGGAACAAAGTCATTATTATACAATACCTTCGAACCTTTGACGGAAAATTTACAACGTTCGAACAGACATCATTGCATAATCGACGGTGGATTCCTTCTGCACGAAGTTGTTTGGGGTCGAATCGAAACGTTTGACCTTATCTGCCAGAAATACGTCAGATACGTACAACAGCACTTCGAAGGAAAGGTTACAATCTTATTCGACGGTTATCCGACTGATATGAGACTCGCAGGAACCAAAACTTCGGAAAGAGTACGACGTTCGAGAAAAAACCAGTCGCTGGAGTTCACATTTGATGAAACAGCTACTCCAATAGTTACCCAGGAGAAGTTTCTTGCAAGGGACTAAAACAAGAACAAACTGATACAAATGCTTTGCCGTTACTTTAAAACTACCGGAATAAAAGTGGAGCAGGCTTTTGAGGACGCGGATACTCTTATAGTGACCACGGCAATTCAAG
Organism: Ophion costatus; assembly: GCA_951751655.1. Classification (NCBI taxonomy): domain Eukaryota; kingdom Metazoa; phylum Arthropoda; class Insecta; order Hymenoptera; family Ichneumonidae; genus Ophion; species Ophion costatus. The sequence goes on along the minus strand of OX632362.1, from coordinate 12,201,245 downwards.
AATCGTCGAGTCATGACTCCGTGGAAATCGTCGGCGAAGACATCGAACTTTTGGTTTTACTCGCCGGGCTTGCACAGGTGAAAAATAATATATTTTTTCGCAAACCAGCAAAAGAAAGTACGCCGGCAAAGTTGTACTCGCCGCACAGTTTCAAACACGACAAGTCAGTTCTGGAGAACATTCTTTTCATGCACGCTTTTAGCGGTTGCGACACGACATCATCTTTGTATAACATCGGAAAGTCGAAGTTCATTAATACTCTCGAGAAGAATCCAGAGCTACGGTCATCGGTGGAATTATTTTAAAAAGAAAAGGTCGATCCGGAGGTTCTAACTTGCGCGGGAGAGCAATTCTTTATTGCCCTGTATGGTGGTAATAAGCAGGAGAAGTCAATAAATATTTTGCGATTCCATCGCCTCGCAAAGTCAATGACTGCGAATAAAATAAATCACCTCGCACTACTCCCGCCAATGAAAAGCGCTGTGCGTCGATACATTTTCCGGACATACCTACAAGTTCAAACCTGGCTCGGATTTTTCAAAGATCCACAGGGATGGGGTTGGCGACAGACTAATCGAGGGCTCGAACCAATCACCAGCACCGCCGAACCCGCTCCGCCTGAACTATTAAAACTCATTTTCTGTAAATGTAAAGGAAATTGTGAGGCCTCCTGTGGGTGCAGAAAAGCAGGAATTAGTTGCTCGGTTATTTGCCTGCACTGCAGTGGGAAAACATGCAATAACGTCGCCAGAGTCGACATTTTGCTTCACGACGACGATGTTTGTAACGATGGTGATGACGATGCTTTCAACGGATAAGCATAATTTCCAACGTCTCAACAGACACAACAACTCGAAGAGTGTATGGAGGACGAAGACCTTCAGCCTGGACCATCCAAGGGGAAAAAAAAATGAGAAAAGTCCATCGTTCGTGTCTCGAGTGCACAAAGAATTAATCGAAAAAAATCCCATGTGTTTTTTTCAATTCCATGTGCGTTTATTTTGTATTGAAAAAATTTATTGAAAAACCTGTCATCCGTTTTAACGAGTGTGTTTGCATTTTTTTTATTACAAAAGTTTCATGAGACAATCTTTTATTCATTTCAACGTGTTTTGTACTTTTTTTCGCTGAAATGTAATGTACAACCTTGTTTTACTGCATAAACAAATTATTTGTTAAATAAATGTCTTGCGTGTGATGCTTAATTTGTTGCTCTATTTGTTTATTTTATATCGCATGAATTCCCTTAACAATTTCCCATCCGATTCGACATTCAGATACAACCGAGCAAGCGGCTCGCTCGACGCTGAGCATGGATTCACCGACTTTGCGGCGCGCTGGAGATCGTAATTTTTGTCCAAAATAAAAAAGTCAAAAAGGAAATTGTAGGTCTGAATATGTTCTACAAGTTGCATTTCTTCAATTTTTTCGATATTGATGACCAAAAAAAAAATAGCTAAAAGGAAAAGTTTTGTCCTAAATTTTTGAATTTTTCGATCGATATCTCGATAACGATGCATGATACGCTAAAAATGGTTAAGACTTAATTGTAGAGCACAAAAAAAGCTACAAAAAAGTTTGTCATAAAAATTTTCGAATCTCATCGGATAGCCGAGTTATTGCCAAAAAACAAATTCTACCCCTTTTTTCAAGATGGCGGCGAAAGCTCCTAGGAAATCTTGGTCGAAAAACTCAAGTTAAGCTGTTCTAGGTATCCCCCACACATATAAAAAAATTGGATTCCTTATTTCATTCTTTTTTTTGAATGTACGTAATGATTGGACTACTAGATATATAAATATATAAATATATATATATATATTGTAGCGGGTCGAAATTCGTAACAATTAATTTGTACTTGTTCGGAACTCGATCAGGGAAGAAATTAGTTAAGACTCTTGTTTTTGGAGGTATTTGTTAATAAATTTATATTTTATTCAATACTTGTGGCTCGATATAATATAAAAAAAAATAATCGTTGTGTACAGGTGTGTTGTGTTGTTGGTGTCGCAAGTGTGTAATTTGTGTGCTTAACCGCTCATGTCTCTGTCGGTATGATCGCGTGTTAATTTGGCGGGTATATGTCCCTGAAGGGGTCGAAACACGCCCTCCGCCGTATCGCTCGCGGCGCGGTGTATTATGGCGCGCTTTAACCGGTGGCACTCGGAGTCCGCTCCTGACTTCACGCTGATCCGAGTGTCGCGCTCTCGCTCGAGGCGCGCTCTCCTACGGGGTCTAAGGGGTCCTAAGGCGATTGATCGTGGCGCGCTCGATCGGGGTACGCGCTGGAGATCGCGGCGCGCTTCCCCCTCCCTAGCGACTCTGTGGGTATACTCCCGATGGTTACGTGCATTTTCCTACTATCTCCGTGAGCGTAATCGATTATCGCCCGTTGGTAATCGATTACTCTAACTTTGGCTCCCGCCGACGGAGGTCGCCACCGACTCGCTACGGATGCTTACCGCGTGTTCTGAGTGTGTTGTATCTATGTGGTGTTTTGAATTTGAGATGCCGTTCTGTCCTTCAGGTTCTCCTGGTATTTTCGAGGATCCTCGCGGATATTTTTGCGTATGTGTGTGTGTGTGTACGTGTGTCACCTGATATTCCGACTACCTCCTCGCAATTTCTTTTCTCCTAATATAAATTTTCTTTTTATGCTACCTTAATTTATTCCTCCTCCGTTTATCCTTAACTATTTTGTGATCTCTTGTTTATTTTTTCTTATTCTCCCTGTTCTCTTATCTCGGATTAAAAAACTCTACCCCGAATTATCTTCTTTTTGTTTCTTAAGGTTCCCCTTTCTCCTTTTCCATCCACTATGGATGTACTCTTGCTGAGCGGTACTAATTAATCCACGCAAAAAATCCGATTTTTAGGTGGCGACTCCTCGCTTCTCATGTTTTTCAATGTTCTACTCTCTTAGTTTATCCAGTCCAAGAAAGGAAGTACTAGGCTAAGCGGTACTAATCGATCCACAAGGGATTTGAGAAGTGCCTTTCCTTTAACTGTTACTCCTCTTTTATACCCATCTTTTATTGTTTACTGTTCCCCTTCCCTTACCAATTACCCCTGATCCTCTTTATTGTTAACTTTTTCTTTCCTTTAAATAAATTTTATATTTTCTGTTCTTACTCTGTTTTTGTTTCCTTTAACGTATTTTTCCCCTTCCCTTTCTTATTACCTATCGTCTCTCTTATTGTTAACTTTTTATATTTTCTGTTCTTACTCTTTTTTTTGTTTCCTCCAACGTCCTTCCCCTTCCCTTTATTGTTCCTTTTCTTCTATTGTACCTTTCTCTACTGTTTTTGTGTATTGTCTGTTTTTCTGTTTCGTTCTCTTGCTTGACCTTGTGTTTCCTTAGGTCTTTTTTGTAGCTCCTTCCTTTTTGGGTCCCCCCCACAAATTCAGAACCAACAACATAATTGTTGGTTCTGAATTTGTGGTGGGGTTTCTCGCGCATGAGACGGACCTGTACGTCTCATTGTCCCCCGTGACCTTTTCTTTCTTTGAATTACCGAAAGGTAGTTCAAAAAACAAAACGTCACAAACAAATAGAACTCTCTTCCTCAATCTCTTCCGCTTTTCACATGCTTGGCCGTCGCCTCTTATGCCCTGCTCTTCCCCCACGCTTTTTTTTATCGCTCGCAGATCCGTTAGGCCGCTGCCCGTCGCTCGCAAATCGCAACAAAACAAAAAAAAATGTATGTTTCCATGTTTTTATTTACTTCTACAAGGAGGCCTGTTTCCGTCGTCGCTGTCGCTCTATTCGTCCGCGTTGTCCTGGAGCTCCATCTCCCGCCAAAATTGGTCTTCCTCACTGTCGTAGTTGTTATCGTTGATTGTTGTTTCCGCGTCGTTGTTGTTGTCGTCGTCGTCTTCGTTGTCCTCCCATTCCATGTTGGTATTGTTGTTCTCGTCGGTGAAACGGTTGTGGGTCTCGTTGTCGTTTCTTTCGCTATTGTTGTTAAGGTTGTTGTTGTTATTGTTGTCGATGTTGTTGTTGTTGTATTGTCCTTCCGCCTCCCGGTGATACGCCAGGTCGCCGAACCGACATCCTTTATTGACTATGGTAGGGGGGCCTGGGCGCGATGTCCGTCTGGCGACCTTACTCTCGATGTAGAGGTCGGCGAGGCTCTTTCCTTGGTTTGGGCCCTCGTTCTCGAGGTATAAGTCCACGAGAATAAGGCCTATTTCCGCGGATCTTCCCCACGGCCGTAGCGTCCAGGTTGTGTCCTCCAGCAAGGAGCTCGCCTGGAGTATCTCCTCGTCGGTCCAATTTTTCCCCATCGGCGCCAGATCCCCATGGGTTGCCAGTAGGGCCAGGTAGGTGTAGCTGAGTGCTATCTCGGGGGCGGTGTAGCACTCTTCTTGCCTTCTATACACGCTGGTGCCCCAGTCCCCCAGCCACAGGATCAGTTGTTCTTCCTTCTTTCCCTGTATGGAGGCCCGGTAGAACTTCTCCTCCCATCGTTAGAGGACTGCCGCCCCCGGGAATATTTCTTCCTCCAGCAAGGGATGAATTCCCGGCTCCTCCGGACTTATTCTTTCCCACATCCGGATGAGTGCCGTTCCTCGCCCGTGGGGTTCGTTTAGGTGGATGTATACTTCGTTCGGGTTAGTGATCCCGGCTACCGTTACCCCGTGATAATATTCCCGGAGTGTTGATACTTCGAAATTCTTGTACATCTTGCCTTGTCGTTGGCTGACTGTTAACTGATCATTTCTGGCGGTTTTTCGATTTTTCGGCGTTTTTTCTCCCCTCTCTTCTACTCGTCTAGCGATTTTCCAGGGTGCCAACCTTTAATGTTTTCGTCGGTCTCCTTGAATAATTCGTATTCGTCGCTTTTGTTTTCATTTCTCGCGCCGATGTGTTGTGCCGCGTCCTCGTCTTTTATTCTTTCCTTGTTGCCTCTGTTTCCTCTATCCCTTTCCGCTGATTGGTTGAATTCTTTCTCTTTTCGCTTTTCTGACCGTAATTTTCTTTGGTCCTCCTTCTTCAGTACTCTCCATCGCCTTTTTAGTTTGTTGACACTTCCGTTGTTCTTCTTCATGTTGGTTTTGTTCTAGAGATTTATCCGATTCGCGGGCGTCCTTATATACCTCTTTCAGATTTCCGGCATTGATTGTTCGATCCTTGAGATGGTCGCCCCGATGCCTTTCTCGTTCCTTGATTTTCCCGTCTTTGGCACCAGATAGCGTTTTAACATGCTTGAGTGAAATTTTCCTCGCTCCCTTTTTGTTTTTGGGTCTTCTAGTAGGAATGTGGCTTGTCCGACACATTTTTTTATTCGGTAGGTTCCCTCAAAGAGGGGCATGAATTTCGCGATTCTTTGTTGCCCTGGGTCTGACACATTTAATGCGCGGACGAGTACTAGTTCGTCGTTTTCGAAGGTTGTGGTCGTGTGGGTGACGTTGAATCTTTCTGCCCTTTTTTGTCCTTTTGCTCGGATCATTTCTCGTACCAATTCTATTTTCTGTTCGTAGGTCAGCGTGTCTTTTTTATCCTCTTTTAAGGCCAAGATCCATTCCCGCCATGGTCGTTTTGGCTTATTTCTTGTTTGTAGTTCTGTTGGTATGAATTCTGTTGTTTCGTGCTGGGTTTCGTTGATACAGTCTTATATCACGGGTATCCAAGGATACCATCTAGAATGCTTATCCTCCAGGAATGTCCGGAAAAATCGACTTAATTCCCGATTGACTCTTTCCACAATGTTTCCTTGTGGGTGTCGAATAGAGGAGAACACTCCTTGGATGTTTTCTTCTTTCAGTCGTTCCAACCATACTTTCGAGGTGAATTGTGTTCCGTGATCGAATTGGATTCGTTTTGGTTTTCCATGTTTGGGAATATAATCCGTGAAGATTCGGTTGATGGTGGCCGCCGTGTTTGCCTTTTTAGTGGGTATAATTTCACGAATTTAGTGAAAGCGTCTATTATCACCAAGATGTGTTGTACTACCCCTACTGATTTTGGCAATGACCCAAAAAAATCTATTGATATTAAGTCGTTTGGACCGTCGGGTATTATGGTCTGCATCTTTGCGTAATTCGTTTGTACCGCCACTTTCACCCTCTGGCATTTATCGCAAGTTGCTATTGTATGACGCACCCTTTTTGCTAACCGTGGGCAAGTAAAGTCCTCAGTGATCATGTGAAAGATCTTCCGAGCTCCCTGATGACCATACATTTCATGGCATTCGGTGATGAAGAGGTTCAGTATTTCTTCTGGTAATATGACCTTCCACCTTCCGTTTCTGTCATACCTCTGGAGACATTCTTCTTTGACGCGGTATTTCGGATGCTCTTCTTCTTGCTCGTTGCTTTTCTCGCATGTTTTCCAAATTGACCGTAGGTTCTCCTGTTTTTTTTTAACTTGTCCAATTTCTTTAAATTTGTGTTTTATCTCCCCGGTCGGTTTCCGGGCGAGGATGGCGTTGAGTATGATTTTCCCGGGCGTATTGTTGTCCGTGCTGAGATCTGGTCTGCTTAGGGCGTCGGCTACTCCATTTCTTTTTCCTAGATAATGTTCTACCTCGATGTCATAGTCCTGTATTAGGAGTGCCCATCTTAGTATCCGGTCTCCCACGAATCGGCATGTCTTCATGAATGTTAAAGCTTTCTGGTCCGTAATGATTTTTATTTTGGCACCTAGTATGTAGGTTCCAAATTTCTGTAGGACCCATACTATAGCGAGCATCTCCTTTTCTGTGGTCGTATGTCAGATTTCAGCACCCTTTAGTGTCCGACTGGCGAATGAAACCACTCCTACCTCGTGCTTGCTATTGGTCTGACTCAAGACCGCTCCCATGGCGTAATCGCTCGCGTCTGTGGTCAGGGTATACCCTAGGGATGCATCAGCATGTTTCAGCATCATAGTTTCAATAAACAGCTGCTTAACTCTTATGAAGGTTTTTTCCTCTTCTTCGCCCGATTTCCATTCCTGTCCCTTTTTTAACAGACCCAGAAGCGGGACCGTTTCCTTTGCGTGCCTCTCCGTGAACTTGCTGTAGAAGTTGATGAGTCCCAAAAATCCTCGGAGTTGTTTCACGTTTCGTGGTCGTGGGTATTCCTGGATTGCCTTGATCTTCTCGGGCTGTGGTTTTATTCCGGATGTTGTTAACACGTGTCCCAGGAACGTAACTTCTGGTTGGAAGAATTTTGAATTTTGGAAGTTCAACGTCATATTGTTCATGCTAATTCTTTCGAACAATTTTTGTAGATGTTTTAAATGCTGTTGATCGTCCTTTGGCAGGCACAGTAGGTCGTCCACAAAATTGATGACCGAACTTCCTAGATCTTTTATGACGACATCCAGTCCTTTTATTAAGCTTGCTGTGCTTGTCTTTAATCCAAAGGGCGTCACTGTGAATTGGTAGCACTTTCCTTCATGCTGAAATGCCGTGTACTGCCTTGATTCCTCGGCTAATGGGATCTGCTAGAAACTACTAGTTAGGTTTAGGCTGGACATGACTTGAGCTCCTCCGCATCGTTGAAAGACCTCCTCGGTAGGTGGCGCCGTGTCGTGGTCTTCGATGAGGTATGGATTTAGTTGTCGGGCATCCAGACAGAGGCGAATGGATCCGTCCTTTATTATTACGGTCACCAGTGGGTTGATGAAGCGACTTGTTGCTCGCTCGATGATGCCGTGTTCCATCATCCTTTGAAGTTCCTTGTGTACCTTTTCTCGGTATTGAATTGGTACCGGATAGGATCGGTGCATATACGGCTCCGGGTCCTTGAGTATCAGTCGATGTGTGTAGGCTTGCATCCTGCCTGGTCTTCGGCTAAAAATGTGTCGGTAGTTTTGTATTAAGGTTTCGAACTCCTCTCGAATACTTTCTATCAGGTTTGGGCATTCCTGCAATTTCTGATCTATTTCCTGCTCCGTGATTTCATCCTCGGTCTTTTCCTCTATTGCCTCCATTTGAATCGGTGGTTTCTCGAGGAGGTGTTTGCGTCGCCAGTTCCATCTTCCCTCTTCTAATTCCGCCACTATCTCATTTCGTATCCTGATTACTCCCTGACTGGCATCTACCTCCACTTGGAGTTCAAATAAGCCGTCGATTCCCAAAATGGCGTTTCTGCTCATTTTCGGTATTATTAGCATTTGAAGGCTTCCTCGAGATTGGTACAGTTCGGCCTCTACCATAATTTGTTGTTTGATTCTGCCCGATTTTCCTCCAAATGTGCCGATGGCTTCTGTGCTCGTGACTGGTATTCGGGGGCTATTCTTGAAGCTCTCATGGTGCCGCTGGAAAAAGTCCTCCGATATACATGACACCTCACTGCCGCTGTCAACCAGGATTTGGACAGTAATCCCCTCTAGGCTGATGGGTAATGTTGGACATCGTGGATGTAATTTTTTCTCGACATGCCCCTGGCACGGGTCTTCGCTCAAGAAGTCTCTTGGATGTTCGTATCCACCTGTTTCGACTACTCTGGTCTTATCCTCGTGTTTTTCCTTCTCTACCTCCTTCCCGGTGCTGCTACTGGCGGGTACTTCTTCCAGCTTGTACTGTTTGCCTGTCTCCTCCGGTGTTTTCGTTGCTCCCATTATCCAATCCCCATCTCTTTTCCAATTGTTCGTTCTTTCTTGAACTGTAATCATCCCTAGCTGCCTTTGTTTTTCCCTGTCCAGCTCTTCCCTCGCGTCTTGTTTCCACCGTTTTCGCTCCTTCTTCTTCGTATTTCTCTTCATCCTCTGCCGCGCATCCTCCATAGCCTGTTGGGTCTCCTCGTCATCCGTTGCGCCTCGTGATGCTTCATCCCTCGTGCTGATGGCCATCGATTCGGGCGCAACGTTTAACAGTTTCCCTGGTTCTGTTTTTGACCTGTGGGATGTCCAGTTTGCGTTTGCGGTATCTGTTGATCCGGTTGTCCGCTGGTGGGCGGATTTGCGGTTGCCGGTCCCCCGTACTGCCTTGGATTCCATGGTGATGCGGTCAGATTTAGAGGGTATCTTGAATTCCCATACTCTTGCTGCCTCCAGGGCTCTGATGCCGCGTTGGTGTTTCCATACCCCCACTCCATCGTCGTTGCCCTTGGAATGGTAGCGGTGGTCATGGATGTCGTGGGTATTCGGGTCTCCATGGCTGACTTGGCCCCATTGGGCGTGGTCCCCCATACATCCCAAATCGTTAGGTCTGCCACGGATGATTTTGCTGCCCTGTTGAGACCGTCGGTTCCTGCTGCCGTGGGAAGGATCTTCTGGCATTCAGTGGTCCTGCCCCATCCATGCTTTCCAATAATTCGAGAAAAGCATCGATGTTTTTGATCCCGCTGACCCGTACTGCCATCCTGACAGCCTCGTCGAAATGGTTTGCCAAATTCCGAATGATTTGTTCCTCCGTTGGGCCTTGGCTTAGGTCTTTTGCATTTCCGACGATTCGGGTCGCATATTCGGTTCGGGTCATTCGATGCCCGTCCCACTCATATTCTCCGAACTCGAGATTTCTCCGTATTTTATCTTGGATCTCTTGGCTCCAATAACGTGCCCGGAATTTGTCTTCGAATTCTTCAATTGACTGGACCCTTTCTTCGACTATTCTCCACCAATCCTTAGCCGTATCCCGAAGTGACTGGCTAATGAGATGGTGGAGATCGGTATTCCCGGTAATTCGCCAGAATTCCCGGAAATCCTTCAGAAACCGCATTGGTCGTTCTCTTCCGTCGCCGTTATATGTTGGCGGCTTTTGCGTTGCTACATACGCCTGACTGACATCAAGCCCTGTTGCCCATGTCGTGTTGCCTCTGGTGACTGCATTTTGGGCCTGGATGTCTTTCTCGCATGCGGTAATTCGCCTGGAGTGGTCCGTAACGGCTTGTCCCATGTCTTGCGATGAATGAAGAAGGTTGGAGACTGTGCTCCTGAGAGCCTCCATACGGGTGTCGAAATCATCGGTTTGCTCTTTGTTCTTCCTCCGAATCTGGTCGTGACTTTGCCCTATTAACTTCTGGGCAATCACGATTTTCCGTTCCGTGCGTTCTTCAATTTTGTTGATTTCGTGGGTAATTTTTTGTTTACCTCCTCATGCAACTGCCGCGACCTTACGATACAATGGTCATCTTGTTTTTTCATTTCCGCTGTCGTGGTGATGCGTTCTCTTCTTTGTTCGTTTCGAATATCAATCATGGCCTTTATAAGGACCTTGGTTAGTGCGCTGTCCTCCGTTCCTCTTCCATCTGCCTCGACCGTGTTTTGACTGATATTGAAAGTCTCTTCCATCACTGTTTCCACCGGCTTTGGTCCAATCGCTGATAGCCGCCCAATATTCTCACGATCTCGGTGACGTGCCTCCTCGATTAATCCATTAGCTGTTGTGGATTCCCAATGAAGGGACGGTTCGTTGTTTTGCTCAGCCATTTTATTGGTTTATTTATTGATCTATTTTATTTTATTTTATTTTATTTTGTTTTATTTTATCTTATTAGGTTTTACCTTATTTCACTGTGTCTTATCTTATTTTATTTTTATATACCTCTTTACGAGTCTTTCTTTCTTATGATCGAGTCCCTGTTCGGGCGCCAAATGTAACGGTTCGGAATTCGTCACGATAAATTTTTATTTGTTCGGAACTCGATCAGGGAAGAAATTAGTTTAGACTCTCGTTTTTGGAGGTATTTGTTATTAAATTTAGTTTTTATTCAATACTTGTGGCTCGATATAATATTTAAAAAAATAATCGTTGTGTACAGGTGTGTTGTGTTGTTGGTGTCGCAGTGTGTAATTTGTGTGCTTAACCGCTCATGTCTCTGTCGGTATGATCGCGTGCTAATTTGGCGGCTATATGTCCCTGAAGGGGTCGAAACATGCCCACCGCCGTATCGCTCGCGGCGCGGTGTATTATGGCGCGCTTTAGCCGGTGGCGCTCGGAGTCCGCTCCTGACTTCGCGCTGGTCCGAGCGTCGCGCTCTCGCTCGTGGCGCGCTTCCCTCTCTGTCCGAGGGCGATTGATCGTGGCGTGCTCGATCGGGGTACGCGCTGGAGATCGCGGCGCGCTTCCCCCTCCCTAGCGACTCTGTGGGTATACTCCCGATGGTTACGTGCTTTCTCCTACTATCTCCGTGAGCGTAATCGATTATCGCGCGTTGGTAATCGATTAATCTAACTTTGGCTCCCGCCGACGGAGGTCGCCACCGACCCGCTACGGATGCTTACCGCGTGTTCTGAGTGTGTTGTATCTGTGTGGTGTTTTGAATTTGAGATGCCTTTCTGCCCTTCAGGTTTTCCTGGCATTTTCGAGGATCCTCGCGGATATTTTTGCGTATGTGTGTGTGTACGTGTGTCGCCTCATATTCCGACTACCTCCTCGCACTTTCTTTTCTCCTAAGACAAATTTTCTATTTATGCTACCTTAATTTATCCCTCCTCCGTTTATCCTTAAGTATTTTGTGATCTCTTGTTTATTTTTTCTTATTCTCCCTGTTTTCTTATCTCGGTTTAAAAAACTCTACCCCGAATTATCTTCTTTTTGTTTCTTAAGGTTCCCCTATCTCCTTTTCCATCCACTACGGATGTACTCTTGCTGAGCGGTACTAATTAATCCACGCAAAAAATCCGATTCTTAAGTGGCGACTCCTCGCTTCTCCTGTTTTTCAATGTTCCCCTCTCTTAGTTTTTCCAGTCCAAAAAAGGAAGTACTAGGCTAAGCGGTACTAATCGATCCACAAGGGATTTAACAAGTGCCTTTCCTCTAACTTTTACTCCTCTTTTATACCCATCTTTTATTGTTTATTGTTCCCCTTCCCTTACCAATTACCCATGATCCTCTTTAATGTTAACTTTTTCTATCCTTTAAATGAATTTTATATTTTCTGTTCTTACTCTGTTTTTCTTTCCTTTAACGTATTTTTCCCCGTCCCTTTCTTATTACCTATCGTCTCGCTTATTGTTAACTTTTTATATTTTCTGTTCTTACTCTTTTTTTTTGTTTCCTCCAACGTCCTTCCCCTTCCCTTTATTGTTACCTTTCTCTACTGTTTTTGTGTATTGTCTGTTTTTCTGTTTCCTTCTCTTGCTTGACCTTGTGTTTCCTTAGGTCTTTTTTGTAGCTCCTTCCTTTTTGGTTCCCCCCCTCGTTTCGTCCTATCGCATAATTGTTGGTTCTGAATTCGTGGTGGGGTTTCTCGCGAATGAGACGGACCTGTACGTCTCTTTGTCCCCCGTGACCTTTTCTTTCTTTGAATTACCGAAAGGTAGTTCAAAAAACAAAAGGTCACAACCAAACAGAACTCCTTTCCTCAATCTCTACCGCTTTTCACATGCTTGGCCGTCGCCTCTTATGCCCTGCTCTTCCGCCACGCTCTTTTTCATCGCTCGCAGATCCGTTGGGCCGCTGCCCGTCGCTCGCAAACCGCAACAAAACAAAAAAAAATTATGTTTCCATGTTTTTATTTACTTCTACAAGGCATTTTGAATCTGAGTTTCAAGAGTCGTTCTAGGTTTAGACACCCGCTGCTTGAATGTAACCGTTTCGATATCGTTTTCGTCAAAGAGTCGTTCGAAAAATTCTCTTATCTGTTCGATTCCTGGACAGTTCGTAGGCATCGTAGGCATCATATTTTTTGTGAGTTGCGCCGCATTGCAGCCTACCACAAAAAAAAATAATAGTATTATGAATCCTAGGATCCCGAAAATGCGCTTATAGAATTTCAGTAGGAATTGTAATTGCCCTATAACATCAATTTAACATTTTGATGAATGGCACAAATGCAACTGGTATGCGTGCCGCTTGCACCAGCCGATACACAATACCGAGGACGCAAAGATGCGAAGATCGAAAATCCAACGATGACACCTGGGTGATTTTTCTTAAAAAAGCTCATATAGTTATTTCAAATTAGCCAAAAGAATACGTTTTTGATAGTGAACTCTTGAGCCATTTACTTCTTTCACCGAGATATAATCTTTTTTTCCTGGCATAGTGGCACTCACTTCATCGTCTACATAGAACTTGCGAATTTTTTCCAACGTCTCGAGAGGTAAATAACCACCTAATATGAAAATGAAATAAAAATCTCTTTATTGTAATACACAATTAATGTCGAGGAAGTTTAAAATTTGCAGTTTTCGTTTACCGTTAAAACTATTTTTATTTAAAAAAAATAATTACACTGTAAAAACTAATTAGTTCGTACCATGTTTTCGTTCCGGCGTAGATAGGATCCCTTCCGTAGATTTCAGTGTCTTAGCTAACCTGATCAAGTCCACGGAACTCGTTGGAAACTCAGACTGGATCTTCGAAACTGACCAGGCGGTCGGCAGAAGCGTTAAAATTTGGATTTTTTCATTTCTTTTCGTGTCTGTATTATCAAATTTTTCTCGCATATCCTGTAACATTTCCATCAACGTAACTTTGTCTGGATTTGGGTTTTCAGTCTGAACGTGTAAAGCCTGCTTCAATGCATTCGATGAGTTATCGAGTTTTCCCGTGACCCACGACTGTATTTTAAATTTTATTTTTTGGATTGGCGACTGCTCAAGAAGTTGGAGCGCAGCATTAACACGCACAAGCTGAGACTCAGATGGTGTATCCGAACTTTGAGACGACGACTCCGTCGGAGCTTGCGAAAGTTCTAGGAACACAAGGTTTAATTACGTAAGCTTGGAGCTAAATTACGATGTTTTCATATAAGTTGACTAAAAAAATGTATAATAAAACTCGTTTTCTATGTACTTACCAATTGGTGTATCAATATTTGGAGAGTCGAGAAGGTGTCTTCTGCGCTGCCAGCATAAGTAGGCGTTATTATCGATATTATTGAATCCTTTCGCCAACATTGGAACCGAAGGACGTCGTAAATCCTTTTTTTTAGTTGCACTGGCGTGTAAACGAAATGGGTTACATCAACGGCCGAATTGATTCATGCCTGAAGTCCATGCCATAATAAATAATTTTTAACAAATTCTCATTGATCAGAATTATTAGGCTGGTCAACGATTGCACGTTTTTTCGCAAGCATTGAGCAATCACTTTGGTCAATAGATATTTGAATCGCCGATCAATTTAATCCGTCACTGATGGTTGGAATATTTATCGCGATTTTCGATGAACTTGCACTAGCATAATATACTTGCACCGTCAGAAGCCGAAAAGTGAAAATAAAGCTTATGAAATTTCACATACAATCATAACATTGAAACCGGCCAAGGAAATACGAGATCGTTTACTTCCGACCTTGCCGGTGGTGTCGCGTCGTTCGGGCGGGAAATTTGAAAATTTGAAGAAAATCAATACAATAACATACTCATAACATACAAAAAACTTTGATATATTTTTTTATGTGAAATTCAAAGTTTCTCCCAATTAAGCATCCAATTTAAATCAATATAAAGGATTTTAAAAAAATGCAAATTAGCCAGTATCTTCTATACCAGTTCGCGGCCCATCTTGTCAATTTTTTCTGTATGTTTACACTAACAACAGAAAATGGAGAAAAATTTAGAGCAAAATCAAACATGACATACTTTTTGAAAATCGATTTTTTTCATTTATTATAGAATTTTTGTACGAAAAAAAAAAATTTATTGTTAAAGTTCATTCCAAATTAAAAATATTTTGTACCACAATTTTTTTTGCCTGGGCCATAGTTTTTAAGGTACATATAGGTGAAAACTGATTCTCACTTTTCAAAAATTGAGATATCTGGAGCAGGAATCCTAAAAAAAATATGAAAAAAATCACAGACATGACTAGTAGGTACCTTTTGATCATAAAAAAATCGCAGGACTCTGAAAAATGGTGAGGGTTTTGACCTTGCTGGAAACCTGTGGAATGCCTCATATATGTATATATTTATATATATAGTGAGACGTACAGGTCCGTCTCATGAAGAACACATTTATAAATATGGCCACGAATTCAAAAAGGCAACCGTCTGGATCAACACATCCTAAAATTCAAATTTAATTTAATTTACAAAAACAAAAGGCAAATTTTAGCTGGGTACAAAAATAAAAGAATTTAAGTTCTTAATTACAAAGAAAAGCAAGGAAGAAAACTCAATATAATATGAATTTGTACTGAAATAATAATAATCATAAGACTTTGACTCGAAGTTAACGGGTTATCGGACACGCGAAGTCCCGACTCGATTTCTCGACCCGTTCAGATATTTTCGCAGGTTATTTCGTATCTTATAATTCGAACTCGAACATTGTTGG
The DNA here is from genome assembly GCA_951751655.1 of Ophion costatus. NCBI lineage: Eukaryota > Metazoa > Arthropoda > Insecta > Hymenoptera > Ichneumonidae > Ophion > Ophion costatus. Next base: position 12,186,085 of record OX632362.1, on the reverse strand, counting down.
GCGCCAGCCTTTCTCCGGCAACGCGTTTAACGCGTACAACATCAACAAAAACCAAAACAAATGCTCGCTTGCCCAGCGAGTGAGAGACTCGGTATTATTACGCGAAGGGACGTCTCAGGGTATCGGGGACAGACTGGGTTCTGCGAACTCAATGGCCTCTTGAATTCCAGACCACCACTATTTTATCTTTTCCAAATTTTTACTACAAGATTTTTGCAACTGAAACCATTTAATACGTGGCGACGTTTATTCGCGCAACGCACGCGAGCGGAAATTTCACGGGGGACGACAGGGATCCGCCACGCACCTTCTCACATTTTTAATCGACGGAGTTTTGCTAGTTATTTTAAATATGAATTTTGCACAAATGTTATTTTACGGACAATTATTGTTATCACAATTATGTTTCGAACAGATTATTTTTCGTCGACGATCGCGGAAGAGGGACGTCGATTTGGGGATTCACACGGGGAGGGGTGAAAGGGAACGATTCTAAAGTCGCCCATGCGACACATTTTTCCGTACAAATTTTACTCGGCATTTTGCCGCTCTCGCAGAATGACGAAAAGGGAAGAGACTTACCGATTGGAGAGGATCCTTCGATCGACTCGATAGAGATCCTTTCCCTCGTTTCCTGTTTACTCTCTCTTCTTCTTTCTGCGGGGCTTGCGGTCCATCTCGCGTTTTCGCCCGGAAATCTCGTCCTTCGCTGACCACGCTCGAAGACTCAATAGCTGGCCACGCCGACCGGCTCATTCATCTAGCCCGAATTTTTTCCTGAGATGGCGGACCTCCTATAGATTTCCCGTTCGATCGCCGGGGCTCGCTCTTCCGGCTGTCCTCGTCGATCGATTCTCCCCCGAGTCGTTGAGCGCCCTGATCGGTAAGGCGGTCGCCGGCTGTGCCACGCGAGAGGCGCGAATTCGCCGATGACGCCCGGTTGGCGGAGACTCGGGAGAGGGCCGCAGTAGGCCCTTGGAAGGCGAGCCCGACTCTTCTCAACGTCGAGATATGGCGCTGACGGTGGAACTCGTATCGACGTCCGGGCCGACGGGGTCCTAGCCGACAGTCTGCGTGGTCCTCCTACGGGTCGTCTTAAAGGAGGGTATAGGGGAGGAACGGGAGGGATTTGTCGCTGATTTTATATAATCAGAACCTTAATGCTAAAATTAAAATTAACAAATGAAGATTAATAAAGGTGCTTGGCGGAGATCAAGCCCGAGCGTGGTCACGCGGGCTGTTTCTCTAAACTCTTGTTACGCAACGTGGCAATATATATATATATATATATATATATATATATATATATATATATATATATATTGTAACGGGTCGTAATTCGTTAGAGATAAATTTATAGGTTCGGGGACTCGAACAGGGAAGAAATTAATAGAAACTCAGGTGTTTTGGGGTATTTTTAACAAAATATTATATATTCAGTTTTTTATGGCTCGATATAATCTAAAATAACGCTATGTAATGAGTGAAATGTGTTGTTTGTGTTGTTTTATAGTACGTTTCGCAATATTTTTCTCGGTCGGTCAATTACTCATTACTCGCATGGTACAATTTGGTCGGCCGGATCCTTTATCATGGATCGATATCGATTACCCCTTCTTTTCCAGTTCAGGGGCTTTTGTCGGCCTGTGTTTGCGACGTGCTTTCGCTAGCGGGGCGGTAGGTATCGATGCTTGGCCTATAGCACCGCGGTACTTTCCCTTGTAACTTTCTCTTAGGGCGCGTCGATTCACCGCGCTCTCTCACTCGTGGCGCTAGGACCCGCGCTCTACGGGTCGTAGGCGCGCTCTCTCTCTCGTCACGCGTCGAGATCCACTTCCCCCACCCTAGCTCTGCCCTTCGAGTCGCGGTGATCTATGCTCTCTCCCGATCAATTATCGCGCGTCGATAATTTGTCGCCCGGTCCCTGATCTTAGCGTGCGATGTCGCCACCTACCTGTCTACGATAGTCTAATCGAGTGATATGCCGCGAGCACTCGAATGACCCTTTTTTTGCACAGATTTCGGGGCTCCCGTAATTTCGGGATACCTCCTTGTACTTTCTGTGTTCCTGATCCGCATTACTCGATTATCACGGTGTTTTTCTGCGGGTGTGTGTGTGAGTGTGCGTATGTGTGGGTGTATGTTTCGTATGACTGCAGCGTATGTTTTCTTATCTCCTAATATAATATTTCTCGTCTTTTCCAATATTTAATATTTTCCCTTATATCTATTCGTCACGCTCGCTCGTGATGATACCTTCTCGGATCCTATTTTCTCCTGCGATAATTTTCCTATCTATTTTTCGATAATTGTTCGTTACCCTTAAGTGGTTAACTTTCCTTATTGCTCTTTCTATTTTTCTTTGTTTTTCCAATATTTTCTCACAAAAATAATTTTATTTTAATTCTTCTTCGTTTTTTTTTATTCCTTAACGTTCCGTGTTCTAGGCGTTTCCGATCCGCGAGGGATGTACTTGGTCCAGCAGTACTTGTTATCTTCCAAAAAAATGAAGAGAGCTTTCTAATGCCTTTTAGGCGCGACTCCGTTTTTTCCTTGTTTCTCAACGTTCCGTGTTCCAGACGTTTCCAACCCACGAGGGATGTACTAGGTCCAGCAGTACTTGTCAATCCACGAGGAATGAAAGAAGTGATCTTTCTAATGCTTTTTAGGCGCGACTCCTTGTTTCTCTTGTTTCTCAACGTTCCGTGTTCCCAGCGTTTCATTCCACTAAGGATGTACTTTGCCAAGCAGTACTAGTCGATCCACGAGGGATTCAAAGAGTGCCATTCCTCCAAAATTCTCGTCCTTTTATACTCATATTTTAACGCTTTTTCGGTCCCCTTCTCTTCCGTCTTCCTTTAATTAGATTAGCGGTTATCCGGATTTAAACCGCTTTCCCTCTCTTCGGTATGCGTCTGAATTTACCTCGGTGACCGTTCGTCTCCCTTTGTTATTGTCAGCCATTAATTTAATTAGCATGTTGGTTCGACCAACATGGTGGACCTCTTGGTCTTGGTCTGTTTTTCCCTTTATCCCTTCCTTTTCCTGAAATCGGTTGACTCCTGAGTCTCCTTGGGGCGATATTCTGTTGTTTGTTTCATGAGACGGTCTTTTCCGTCTCATTGTCCCCCTTGGCTCTTCGTGTTTTGGGTCGCTTCATCAGCGATCCATATCACGAAGAGTAAAAAAAAAAGCTTTTAAAACAAGATCCATACTTTCCTCTGTATTGTGCTGCTTCGTTCCTACCGGGCTGTGTTTTGAAGGTCGGCCCTGTCTCCTTCTTCTTTTCCCCCTCGCCCTTAGTCTAACCGCTCGCCTGTTTATTCGGGCCGCTGCCCATCGCTCGCTAATAAAAAAAAATTTCTTTTACCGCAGGTTTGGGTTTTTCAAATTCTGGTTTTTATTTTACATTGAGGAGATGCTATTTTCGTCATCGCTCGCCGACTCGCTCTCGCTGGGGTCTTGCAGACCCATATCGCGCCAAAACTTCTCCTCGTCGCTGTCGTATTCGTTGTCCAAAACGTCGTTGACTCTGAGGGTCTCGTCGTCGTCGTCGTCGTCGTCGTCCTCGTCTTCTTCCGTGGTCTCGTGGCCATGTGTGTTGGTGCTCGTGCGTGCCGTGTTTTCAATGTCCCGGGTGTCCTGATTATTGTTCTGGTCGTCGTTGTTGCTGTTTGTCCACTGTTGCTCTGTTTCCCGCTGTATGTAGTTGGCCCCGTATCTGCTTCCCTTCGCCTCGATCCTTAGTGGGTCATGACTGGGGTCTCGTGCCGCCACATCGAAATCCACGAACATATCGGCTAGCCGCCTCCCTTTGTTCGGTCCTTCATTTTCTAGGAAGAGGTCGACTAGCACAATATTGCGATTTGGGGCCTTGCCCCATATTTTCAGCGTTCACGTTGCTCCCTCCCCTGCCGTCCGGGCCAGGTACAGTTCTTCTTGTGTCCAGAGTTCGTCCCGAGGGACGAGATCTCGGTGCGTGGCGGGGATCGCCTGATAGGGGCATGCGAGTGCCGCTGGAGGTGCCGTGTAGCACTCCTCCATTCGTGCGGTCACCCACATACCCCAATCACCCAGCCACAAGTGCCACGTACCGTCGTCATTGAGGTTCTCGACGGTTGCCCTGTGGAAACTCCCTCCTTCCCGGTACAAAAGGGCTCGTCCTGGGTACCCCTCTTCCTCGACCACCGTATGGATGCCGGGCTCCTCCATGGCCATTTTTTGGTACGACTTGATGAGCGCGGTGTCCCGTCCGTTGTTTAAGTGTAAAAAAAGTTCGTTCGGGGTTGTGATACCCGCAATTGTTACTCCTGTGTACGTGTCCCGCAGCGTCTCGGTCGGGAAATTTCGATACATCTTGTTTCTCTGTGTGTCGTTGACGGTTGACTGATAGGCGATTCTTTCGACTCTCGACGCGTTAATCATCCCCTCATTATTAATATCCAAACGGTTTTCCGGGGTACCATCCTTTAATATTCTCATCGGTGACTTCAAATAATTCGTATTCACTCTCGTTTTGCGCGTCGTATCGCTGGACTTTCCTTGGATTTGCCGCTTGCTTCACGACGATCGTATTTCTCCTAGATCCGGCTGCTGATTGGTCTCTTGCATTTTCTCGTGGAATTTCTGCCTGTTTTCTTCTTTTTGCCTTTCGTTGTGACTTCGTCCACCGTTGTCTCTTCTCAGGTGTCTTACTTCAGGAGTGTTCCGTAGTTCTTTTATTTTCCTCCATTTTCTTTTTCGACTAATTCCTCGTTGGCGCGACATCTCTTTATATACTCCTCGTCCCGTGACAATTTCCTCGTAAGACTCTCTGCTTCCTTCGAAATTATTTATTTTTCAGTTTTCTTTTCTTCCGCTAGATACCGCTTTAGAAGACTTGCGTGGAATTTTCCTCGTTCTTTCTTGTTTTTTGTATTTTCGAGTAGGTATGTTGCGATTCCCACACATTTTTTTATCGTGTATGGTCCTTCGTACAGGGGCATAAATTTCGCGGTCCTTTGTTTTGTTGGATCCTAGACATTTAGCGCTCGCACCAAAACGCGTTCGCCGATTTCGAACGTGGCCGTTCTATGCGTGTTATTGAACCTTGCAGCCCTTTTTGCTCCTTTTGTTTTTAACCTTTCCCGGACTAATTCGATTTTTTGTTCGTAGGTGAGGGTTGGCTCTCGTCCTTTTTTTAACGCGAGCACCCATTCTCTCCAAATACGATATGGTTTCTTTTTTAATTGTAATTCGGTCGGCGTGAACTCGGTGGTTTCGTGCTGCGTGTTGTTAATGCAGTCTTGTATTATAGGTACCCATCGATACCATCCTGAGTGTTTTTCCGTGAGGAATGTTCTAAAGAATCGCCCGAGCTCTCTGTTTACCCGCTCGACCATATTTCCTTGTGGATGTCGTATCGATGAGAATACCCCTTGTATACCTTCGTTTTTTAGTTGCTCCAACCAGATTTTTGAAGTAAATTGTGTTCCATGGTCGAATTGAATCCTTTTGGGCTTACCATATTTTGGGATATAGTCCTTGAATATTCTATTAATAGTTGCCGCCGTATTTGCCTTTTTTAACGGGTATAATTTGACGAATTTGGTAAACGTGTCAATGGCTACCAGGATGTGTTGCACTCCCCCTACAGATTTTGGCAGGGGTCCGTAAAAATCTATGGAGATGAGGTCGTTTGGGCCGTCCGGAATTATCGTTTGCATATTGGCATAATTCGTTTGGACTGCAACCTTCACTCTTCGGCATACGTCGCACATATCTATTGTTTGCCGTACTTTTTTAGCCATATGGCTACAAGTAAAGTCTTCGTTAATCAAGTGGAAGATCTTTCGTGCTCCTTGATGACCATAAATCTCGTGGCACTCTTTTATGAAATTGTATACTAATTCTTCCGGCAATATGACTTTCCATCTTCCTGTTCTGTCATATTTTTGTAAGCATCCTTCGTTGATACTGTATTTTTTGTTTTCTTCCTGATTTTGGCAGTTTTTCCACGTCTCTTGGAGATTTTCTTGACTCTGTTGGATCTGTCCAATTTTTTTGAATTTTTGTTTAATTTCCCCCGACGGTTGTCTGGCAAGGATTGCAGTGAGTACGAGTTTTTCCGGGTGTATTCTTATGCTCGTCCCCCTGAAAATCGTATGGCCTACTTAATGCATCTGCGACCTCATTGTTTTTTCCCGGGCAGTGTTCGATTTCCAGATCATAGTCGTGGATCAACAGCGCCCATCTTAGCAGTCGATCCCCGATGAATCGTCCTGTTTTTTTAAATGTTAAAGCCTTGTGATCGGTTATTATTTTGATCCGGGCGCCCAATAGGTAATTGCTGAATTTTTGAAGTGCCCATACGATTGCCAGTAGTTCTTTCTCGGTTGTTGTGTATCCTATTTCCGTCCCTTTGAATGTGCGGCTCGCGAAGGATATTACGCCTTTGACGCCCCTCGCATCTTCCTGGCTTAGGACGGCTCCAATCGCGTAATCGCTTGCATCGGTTGTCAGGGTGTATTTTTGTTTCGGATCGGCATGTTTGAGCATTACTGTCTCTACGATCAGTTGCTTAACTCGTGTAAATGCCCTTTCCTCCTCCGTCCCCCATTTGCATTTTTGACCTTTTTTGAGCAGTTCTAGAAGAGGCACCGTTTCCTTTGCGTGTTTATCAGTAAACTAACTGTAGAAGTTGACTAGTACCAGAAATCCGCGTAATTGTTTTATGTTCCTCGGTGGGAGGTATTCCCTGATTGCTTGGATCTTCTCTGGTTGTGGTCGTATCCCCGTGGTTGTCAAAATATGTCCCAGGAACGATATTTCATGCTGAAAGAATCTTGATTTCAAGAAGTTTAAGGTCATGTTGTTGTTGCTGATTCTCTCAAACAATTGATGTAGATGTGTCAAATGGTGCGTCTCGTCTTTTGACATACATAGGAGGTCATCTACGAAATTGATTACCGAGTTTCCGAGATTCTGGAGTACGATGTCCAAACCTCTGATAAGACTTGCCGTGCTCGTCTTTAACCCGAAAGGTGTTACGGTGAATTGGTAACACTTCCCGTCGTGTTGGAAAGCGGTATAAGATCTAGATTCTTCATCCAGTGGAATTTGCCAGAAACTACTCGTCATGTCCAAACTCGACATGATTTTTACCCCTCCACATCTTTGAAATATTTCGTCGGTCGGAGGGGCATTATCATGATCTTCTACAAGAAACGTGTTAAATTGTCTGGCGTCTAGGCATAATCGTACCGACCCATCTTTTTTTTGAACCGTTACCAGTGGAGTAATAAAACGGCTCTTTGCCCGTTCGATAACGCCGTGATCCAACATTCTCCAAATTTCCTCTTGTACTTTCTCGCGATATTGTATTGGTACGGGATATGATCGATGGATGTACGGCTCCGGATCCTTTAGTACCAATTTGTGGACGTATGCGTGCATCCGCCCTGGTTTTTTACTGAAGGTGTGCCTGTACTGACCAATCAATGCCTTGAATTCGTTCCTCGTATTCTCCGGTAGATTAGGACAATTTTTTAATTTCTGATCAACTTCTTCTTCGGCCAAGTCATAATTTGTGGTGCTTCCGATCTCAGAAATTTCTGCCAATTGTCTGTTGTCCCTTTGCCACACCCATCTCCCTTCCTCAAAATCCGCGACGATTTTATTTTTCACTTTAAGGGTTCGCTGGTGTGCATCGATTCCCACTTGTAATTCTAGCATCCCGTCAACGCCTAATATGGCCGGTCTGCTCATTTTTGGGATTACCAGCAGTTGTAGTATTCCTGTTGCGTCGTAGAGTTTTACTTCGGCTATTATCTGTGTTCTGATGCGACCCGATTTCCCACCAAATGCTTCGATGGCTTCTGTGCTCCTTACCGGTACTTCTGGGCAGTTTTTTAAGTCTTCCTGGTGCTGACGGTAGAAATCTTCTGAAATACACGATATTTCGCTCCCGCTGTCGACCAATATTTCGGCGGTAATTCCTTCGAGGTCGATCGGTAAGGTAGGGCATCGTGAGTGAATTCCTCGTGTTATTCCCCGTTGTCCGGGCTCTTCCATGAGGAATTCTTTTGGGTGCTCGTATGTATCATTTGTTGCTATTTTCAGCGCCTTATTATTTTTTGATGATTGTTTTTTCTCTTGGTTACTCGTTTTCAAACGCCCTTTTCCGATGTGATTATTCCGAATTATCCTGATCATTCCCATTGGTGTGGGTTGCTCAGAAATTTCACTATCTTCGGACTCTAGTTTCTTCTTTCTTCTTTCCTTCTTCTTCTTATTTCGATGCACCCTTTGCAGGGCTTCTTCCATGGCGATTTGTACATCCTCGTCTTCTTCCGTTGCGCCTCGTGATGTTCCATCCTGCGGTATCTGTACGGGCGCAACGTTTACTCGTTTCACTGGTTCTGTTGGCTGATTCTCGGTGTTTCGTTTTGTGCCGGGATATTGCTGGTACCTAGACCGCCCTGCGGATGCGGAGTCCATGATGAAGCGGCGGGGTTAAGAGGAGGTCTGTTATTCCCGTATCCTGTCTGCCATGAGTGTTGTCTGGGAAATGGCGCTGGCATCGCGTTGTTATTCCCAAATCGTCGATAACCCGGTTGTCGATATTGGAATGGTGATGGTGTTCCGGGATAACCTGGATTCCCTGGCCACCATGGCTGGTTGAATCCCATTGGTCGTGGTCCCCCAAACGTTCCAAAATTCTGGTTTGTCCATGGGTTATTTTGCTGCCATGGTGCACCGCTGGGTTCTTGTCGACGGGGCAAAGATCTTTTTGCGTTGAGTGGTCCCGCCCCATCCATGCTTTCTAATAATTCGAGAAATGAATCGATCGTTTTGATTCCGCTGACGCGTACTGCCATTCTGATCGACTCGTCGAAATGGTTCGCGAGTTTCCTGATTATTTGTTCTTCTGCCGGCCCTTCACTCAAATCCTTGGCATTTCCGAATATCTGGGTTGCATATTCGGTTCGAGTCATTCGGTGTCCGTCCCATTCGAAGGCCCCGAATTCAAGGTTTCGGCGTACTTTATCCTGAATTTCTTGGCTCCAGTAACGTCCACGAAACTTTTCTTCGAAGTCATTAATGGTTTGGACCCTATCCTCGACAATTCGCCACCAGTCTTTGGCGGTGTCTTTTAGTGACTGACTGACCAAATAATGGAGGTCCGTGTTTCCAGTAATTCACCAAAATTCCTTAAAATCTTGCAGGAAACGCATAGGTCGTTCTCTGCCGTCGCCATTATACGTCGGTGGTTTTTGTTTCGCCGCGTATGCTTGGCTCACGTTCAATCCCGCTCCCCAGGTGGTGTTGCTCATTGTGTTTGAGTTTTGAGCGCGGATATTTTTTTCGCACTCCGTGATACGTGTCGAGTGTTCCGTGATTACCTGTCCTACATCCTTTGATGAATGGAGGAGCTGGGATATTGTTCGCCGGATGGCTTCCATTCGAGTGTCGAAGTCCTCGATTGTGTCGTTATTTTCTTTTCGCAGCTGAGTGTGGCTTTGCTCTATTAATTTTTGAGCAATCACAATTTTGCGTTCCGTGCGCTCCTCGATTTTATGGACTTCACTCGTTATTTTAGTGTTGACCTCCTCGTGCAGCTGGCGCGACCTCACGATGCAATTATCGTTCTGCTGCTTAATTTCTGCTTTGGTCGTTATGCGTTCCCTTCGTTGCTCAATGCGGATACTATTCATTGCTTTGATGAGGGCTTTAGTGAGTTCACTTTCTCCCGCACCTCTTTCATCTGTCCCGCCTGACTCTCCGCTGACGTTGAATGTCTCTTCATTCGGTGTTTCTATCGGTCTGGGTCCGATCGCCGACAGTCGCCCAATATTTTGACGATCCTTTTGACGGGCCTCTTCTAGCAGTCCATCCGCAGTAGTTGATTCCCAATGAAGGGAGTTTTCATCGTTTTGTTGTGCCATTTTATTCTATTTTATTTTTTTGGATTTATTTTGACACCTTTTCACGAGTTTTTCTTTCTTTTGTTCGAGTCCCACGTTGGGCGCCAAAATGTAACGGGTCTTAATTCGATACAGATAAATTTATAGGTTCGGGGACTCGAACAGGGAAGAAATTAATAGAAACTCAGGTGTTTTGGGGTATTTTTAACAAAATATGATTTATTCAGTTTTTTATGGCTCGATATAATCTAAAATAACGCTATGTAATGAGTGTAATGTGTTGTTTGTCTTGTTTTATAGTACGTTTCGCAATATTTTTCTCGGTCGGTCAATTACTCATTACTCGCATGGTACAATTTGGTCGGCCGGATCCTTTATCATGGATCGATATCGATTACCCCTTCTTTTCTAGTTCAGGGGCTTTTGCCGGCCTGTGTTTGCGACGTGCTTTCGCTAGCGGCGCGGTAGGTATCGATGCTTGGCCTATAGCGCCGCGGTACTTTCCCTTGTAACTTTCTCTTAGGGCGTGTCGAGTCACCGCGCTCTCTCACTCGTGGCGCTAGGACTCGCGCTCTACGGGTCGTAGGCGCGCTCTCTCTCTCGTCACGCGTCGTGATCCACTTCCCCCACCCTAGCTCTGCCCTTCGAGTCGCGGTGATCTATGCTCTCTCCCGATCAATTATCGCGCGTCGATAATTTGTCGCCCGGTCCCTGATCTTAGCGTGCGATGTCGCCACCTACCTGTCTACGATAGTCTAATCGAGTGATATGCCGCAAGCACTCGAATGACCCTTTTTTTTGCACAGATTTCGAGGCTCTCGTAATTTCGGGATACCTCCTTGTACTTTCTGTGTTCCTGATCCGCATTACTCGATTATCACGGTGCTTTTCTGCGGGTGTGTGTGTGAGTGTGCGTATGTGTGGGTGTATGTTTCGTATGACTGCAGCGTATGTTTTCTTATCTCCTAATATAATATTTCTCGTCTTTTCCAATATTTAATATTTTCCCTTATATCTATTCGTCACGCTCGCTCGTAATGATACCTTCTCGGATCCTATTTTCTCCTGCGATAATTTTCCTATCAATTTTTCGATAATTGTTCGTTACCCTTAAGTGGTTAACTTTCCTTATTGCTCTTTTTATTTTTCTTTGTTTTTCCAATATTTTCTCACAAAAATAATTTTATTTTAATTCTTCTTCGTTTTTTTTGTTCCTTAACGTTCCGTGTTCTAGACGTTTCCGATCCGCGAGGGATGTACTTGGTCCAGCAGTACTTGTTATCTTCCAATAAAATGAAGAGAGCTTTCTAACGCCTTTTAGGCGCGACTCCGTTTTTTCCTTGTTTCTCAACGTTCCGTGTTCCAGACGTTGCCAACCCACGAGGGATGTACTAGGTCCAGCAGTACTTGTCAATCCACGAGGAATGAAAGAAGTGATCTTTCTAATGCTTTTTAGGCGCGACTCCTTGTTTATCTTGTTTCTCAACGTTCCGTGTTCCCAGCGTTTCCTTCCACTAGGGATGTACTTTGCCAGCAGTACTAGTCGATCCACGAGCGATTCAAAGAGTGCCATTCCTCCAAAATTCTCGTCCTTTTATACTTATATTTTAACGCTTTTTCGGTCCCCTTCTCTTCCGTCTTCCTTTAATTAGATTAGTGGTTATCCGGATTTTACCGCTTTCCCTCTCTTCGGTATGCGTCTGAATTTCCCTCGGTGCCCGTTCGTCTCCCTTTGTTGTTGTCAGCCATTAATTTAATTAGCATGTTGGTTCGACCAACATGGCGTACCTCTTGGTCTTGGTCTGTTTTTCCCTTTATCCCTTCCTTTTCCTGAAATCGGTTGACTCCTGAGTCTCCTTGGGGCGATATTCTGTTATTTGTTTCATGAGACGGTCTTTTCCGTCTCAATATATATATACATATTGTCACGGGTATCGCGCGTTTACGTGGGCGGCGGAGGGGGAAGGGGAAATTGACAATTGTTCAACACTTTCTGAGATTCGAAGGTAATTTAATTGACCTAAGAAAGGTTAATTTAGACTCGATACAGAACCAAAGGAATTTAATTTATTGATTACAAAAAGGAAATAAAGGAAGACTCGATATAATATAACTTGGGAATGAAATAATAATTATAATACTTTGGCTTAAATGTAACGGGTTACTGGACACGCGACGTCCCCACTCGATTTCTCGACTCGTTTCGAAATAATCTCACGATAATCTCTTATTTCCGAATAATATTGGGCGCCAGCCTTTCTCGGGCAACGCGCTTAACGCGTACGCAGGATAAGAAAAAAATCAAAACAAACGGCTCGCTTGCCCGACGAGTGAGAGACTCGACGTTGTTACGCGATGGGGACGTCTCAGGGTATCTAGCGAAGGACGGGGTTCTCCGAACTCAATGGCCTCGTGGATTCCGGACCACGACTATTTTAACTCTTTTCCGATGGATAACGAATGAATTGCGCAATTAAAACAAATTCATAACGACCGACTTGTCTTCGTGAGAAATGTCACTCGTCGATTCCGCCGCCGGCCGAGTTCATTTTCTTTTTCTTTCCGTTTATTTAATTCATTTACTTTAGTTGGTCTTTTTCCTTCGAAACGTCGAGGATATCCCCCTACCTCTTCCAGGGTATATTTATCTTTAGGGAAAACTGTTTTTTTTAAATAATTCCCGACCAAAATGGCAGCCGCCCCGGTAACCACGTGCACGGTCACGACCATCACATGCTCGTCCCTCATTATAACACCTCCCCCCTAGAAGACCCTCGACGAGCAAGATCACCCCTCTCGGTGGAAGTAGCCGATCTTTCATTAATGGCCACGGAAGAGGGGATGGCACGACAGAAGGTAGACCGCCTGACCACCCTCAGAGAATTGATGGGAGCCTGCGACACGGCAGTGCTCAGTATTGACGGGACGGTGAGCGAGGTGAGGGATCGCCTCGTCCGCCACGAATTAAGAATACAGGTTCCAGGAGCCCTGATCAGATGGGACGCAGCGAAGGACGAACGGGGGGATTCCCCCCATTCGAACTCTCAGCTGCCTTGGTGGACCCTTTGACGGAAATGCTGCTTCGCCCGCTGACGTACGGCAGCCATAGGCAATAGCCAGCCGACAACCGCGAACAAACCCGACGGAGGTCGCTCACGTCGCCATCGACGAAGTTCGCAGGAGGGACGCCGGGCCACGAAGAAGATGATCAGACGCCAATACCATCTCCACGAACTCTTGCGGGCCAGCGGGATACAAGGTCGGAGAGTGGACGACTCAACCCGACACCCGCGCCCCGAAGGCCAGGAACAGGCCCCCTAGACCGTACGGCGATTACCTTTGCCCTTCCCACCCCCCATTCACCCCAAAGACCTTCCCCCGCCCTCCCCACATCCAGCTCCGCACCCACAGGACTGTTAAGGGCTAGCGGTAGCCAGAGCTGGCCGCCGCAGGATACCTACACCCTGGCAGCCCCGAGCCCCCGCAATAGCACACGCATAGGACCTCTACCCTTGGCCAGACCAAACCGTTCCGTCTCTCCCCCTCCCAGAGGTCGCCCCCTATCCGATGCCCCTTCGCTCTCAGATACCCATTGGTCCCGAGATAACCGAGGGAACGATCATTGGAGAAAATTCGGACCACGATTTGCGGGGAAGAAGGACAAGGACTCCGAAGAATTTCTACGCCGGATGCACGAATATTGCACCTCACGGAATCTCTCCGAGGAGGACTTGCTGAGGGCGCTTCCCGAGGCTTTCACCGGGGAAGCGCTATTATGGCTCCGGGTAGAAAGAGATGGTTGGACGATGTATGAGGAATTCGTCTTCTATTTTCAGGAAAGAATCTGCCATGGGGATTTGCGGGAGCGACTCCGTCGTGAAGTGGAACTTCGCACTCAGGGTCCAGGAGAACCCGTCGCCGAATACATCGTAAAGATGCGGACGCTCTTCAGCCATCTGAGTCTGTCACTGACCATCAAGACCCAGCTTGATATTTGCTGTGCAAACTTGCATCCGGACTTCGCTGAGCACATTCAGAGTTAGGACATCACGAATTTCCTCGCGCTGCAGCGGATGGGACACCACCGCGAAATGCTGAGGGAAAAGGCGAGAACCTATTGACCACCACCGACGCAAGCACAGTCGATTTTACCTTCGGCAGCGTACAAGCAGCCGGAGCGGGAGACCCGCGCGAAGGTAGCCGCAATGGAAGCTCCAGCGGCAGCCGAACTTCCCGGGTTCAAGCAATCTTTCCCAACCCATGCGCCGCCTTCACCCGCGGCAAGCCAAACCCTCGCTCCAATGCTCCCGACCCGGCCGCCTGAACTAAAGGTCGCGGCAGTATCCCTCTAAAGGCGATCCAGCCTCAGAGACCCAGTCCTCAGCCATAGCCCCAATCCTTCCCTCGTCCCCCTCCGCCCTGGAAATACCCACCAACGATACCTCCTCCGAGTACGCCCCGAATTCCCACCAGCCTGTCCCCAAATCAGCTTCGGATCAGCACTCCTACGGGACCTGGCCCAAGGTGTTACAACTGTCGACAGCCGGGACATCGGTTCCGAGAATGCGTGCAGCTAATCGGTCGCTTCTGCAGGATTTGCGGATGGCCCGGATGCGACGTGAATTCGTGCCACAATTGCGAACGACAACATTCGGGAAACCCCCAAGCGGGAGGGCAGTAAGCCCCTGTACCTCCAGCCGGTTGTTAAGGAATGAAGAGTTTCCTCAGATCCCCTGTTCCCAGCCGCAGCATGGATGCGCCCTGACGAGCGTATGGCCCGAGCGGCAGGAACAGCCCTACCCTCTCCCAACAATGACCGAATTAGACTTGTTCCCTTGTGAACATATGGCTCCCCATACGGAGAAACGCGTGACAGGCAAAGAGGAGATATTTATCGGAGCCTTGAGTACGGATGCTCGCCATCACTTATGGCTTAACGTGGGTGGCGAGCTCCTATTGGCGTTGGTCGACCCTGGGTCTAGTAAGACGTATCTCGGACTGGAGGTGGCAAGGAGGAGAGGAATCTACTTGCAGCCGATAGTGGAGGGCGTTTGGGTCGCCAACGGGGCAATGCTACCGGTGAATGAAGCAGTTACGGTGACCTTCGATTTAGCAGGAAAAGTAAAATGCCTTCCGGTACGCGTAGCCGCCTTAGGCTACGAATTTTTCGTGGGGATTGACTTTTGAGATTGTTTGGAATGCGGGTGGATTACAAAACGGATACGTGGTCCCTGCTCGATGGTCTGGAGCAGAGCTTCGCAATGCCGGATGGGCCACGTTGGAGCATCCCCGTATTCCCCGCGACTGCAGGCTGGGAACCTGCCTCGGTCTCGGCAAACAAACGTTTAGAAGCCCTTTTGGATGAATTAGTATCTCCCTCATAGGACGGACAGTGAGGACGAACTAACTTGACGCAACATCACATCGACGTGCAAGGACATCCCCCGATCCGACAGAAACCCCGAACGATTTCCCCATACCTCCTTCACATTGCCCAAGCCGATGTCGATAAATGGTCCAAGAGGGAGTAATAGAGAGGACAAAGAGTTCTTGGATGAGTAATCCGGTGATCGTCCCGAAGCCAGGCGGAAAATATCGTTTCTGCACTGACTATCGCGACGTGAACCGGGTAACGTTGAAGGATGCCATGCTCTTCCGAATATGGATCGGATCTTGGACGGCCTTCGGCTAGCCCGGTTTATCTCCAAGTTGGACTAGAGCCAGGCTTATTTCCAGATCCCTGTAGACCCCCAGAGTCGTCCTATTACGGTCTTCGCCGTTCCCGGCCGAGGACTCTTCCAGTTCAGGCGAATGCCGTTCAGGTTGACGAACGCACCAGCGACCTTCTAGCTGCTGATGAATCAGTTCATCGATCCGGCATGGGAGCCCCATGTTTTTGCGTATCTCGATGACGTGATCATCGCCACCGACTCCGAAGTAGAGCACTTCGAATATTTGGGGATCGTCCTGGAAGTCTTTAGAGCGGCGGGGCTTACTATCAACCGAAAGAAATGCGAATTTTTCTGCCGGGAAGTCACGTATCTTGGATATGCCATCGGCCGGGACGGATTAAAGGCAGACCCCGAAAAAGTAACCCCCATCCTAAACTACCCTCCGCCCAGGACCCTTCGGCAATTACGCCGTTTCCTGGGAATGGTGGGGTGGTATGCCCGTTTCCTACCGACCCTCTCGCGGGATAAGGTCCCCCCTGACCGAGCTTTTGAAAAAAGATGTTCCCCGGAACTGGGAGACCGAACAGCAGGAAGCATTCGAGTTATTCCGAGAGGCCCTGACGCAAACCCCGATCCTAGCCCGCCCCCATTTCAACCTCCCCTTCGTCCTCCAAACCGACATCAGTGACGCGGCCGTGGGAGCCGTACTGGCGCAAGAATTCGTCGGTGAAGAGCATCCGATCGTATTTGCCAGCAAGGTGCTGAGCAACGCAGAGCGCAAATACACCGTCATTTCGACCGTACATCGAAGGTACCCACATTCAGGTCATTACCGACCATACCAGTCTCCAATTGCTACAGAATCTCCAGGACCCTTCGGGACGATTAGCCCGATGGGCCCTTTCGATGCAGGCGTTGGACCTGACGATCGTCCATCGCAAACGTACTCATCACGTCGTCCCAGATGCCCTGTCCGGCATGTACGAGGACACCGACGCGGCCCTGGCCGCTCTCGGAGAAAGTACTGACCCCTGGTACCTGGACAAGGTACAGACCGTCCGCAAATTCCCCTGGAAGTATCCGAGCTGGAAGATAGAGGACAACAAGTTGTACTACCATCGGCCGCACTCAGTCGTCGATCCGACGATTGTGGACTTGGACTCCTGGAAGCTCGTCTTGCCGGCCGAGGCTAGGCCGCGCGCAATGGAGGATGCCCACCAAGGACCCCAGGCTGGTCACCTGGGGACGGATAAAACATACCAACGCGTCATCCAGGATTTCTTCTGGCCAGGTATATTCAAAGACGTAGCACGGTACGTGGCGCGTTGCCCCGTTTGCTAGCTCCACAAAGTTTCGCTGTTACCCCCGTCCGGCCTGATGCGGGAATGCACCACGGAAGGCCCATGGTGTGTAGTCGCTGCCGACGGAATGTGTCCGTTCCCTCTCAGTAAGACTAAAATTCGTTATATCGTCGTCTTGCAGGATGCCTTCACGAAGTTCGGGGATGCTAAGGCCCTCGGTAGTGCTACCGGCGTCATCATAGGGAAGGCATTCCGGACCCTGGTGATCAACCGGTACGGCTGCCCACAGTACTTCCTGACCGACTACGGGACGGAGTTTGTGAACACGCACGTGATACGGTATTTGGATGAACTAGGAGTTCACCAGACGACGGTGCCACCCTACCATGCACAAGCAAATCCGATTGAGCGAGTCAATCGGACTTTAAAGACCATGATAACGTCATACGCCGGATTGGATCACCGAGACTGGGACGTCCATCTTCCGGAATTATGCTTCGCGATGAATACCGCCGTGCAGTCTTCCACCCAGATGACCCCAGCATTTTTGAATTTCGATCGAAACCCCCGCCATGCCAAAAGCCTACGAGACGAAGTCCCTGAACCCCCCCAATTGACTCCAGGAGACCCGGAAATGTGGTCCATCCGATTGCAGCGGTTACCACTGCTGCACGATTGGGTTCGCAAGAACCTAGAGGCCGCCGCTAAGAGGCAGGCCATGTACTACAACAAGAATCGTAAAGATACGAGGTATCAAGTGGGAGATGTAGTTCTGCGAAAGAACCGAGGTCTGTCGTCACGAGCGCAGAACTTTGCCGCCAAACTCGCGCCGGGGTACAGCGGCCCCTTCCGTATAATGGCGGTGCACTCTCCCGTGGTATATGAAATCGAGGACCCGACGAGTCGTCGCACCCCGAGAGTTTATATAAAGGACCTAAAACCCTTCCGGGAACCCCAAGGCGCCCCAACCCCCGAAGAAATGGTTGCTCCAGACTCGGCAATCGCCGGCCCAAGTACGCCGCGATCTCCCGTTACCGAGACCCCAAGCCCCCAGCGGCGTCGCCGCAGCGGGCCACGTTCCCAACGTTCCAAGCCGGTAGAGCTGAGCGACGCCCACCTCTTTGACCTGATTTCGCGTTTAGAACGACAAAGACAGTACGAACTGAGACCGAATATTGCTTACTAATACTTGCTTTGCTTGGGTGATAATGCTGCTTGGTGTATGTGTTGTTCGCAGCTTTAGTCAAGAAAGTAGGGTGCAAGATGCCTAGGCAGGCGATCCTCTCCAGGCCGTCCTACCGATGGCCTGTAGGGGAATTGATAGGTCTCCCGCAGTTTTTGCTAGGGGAGCTGGAATCCGAGTACCCTCGCCCGTCCTGCCACGTGGTGGAGGGATCGCGCGAGGATTATCGTACCCGCTGGTACGACTTGGCCAGGTAAGATGAGGCCCGTCCGTTTTGACAGGCGGGGGACCTCTGCTCCAATTCCCAGCGGCTGGGCGCCCAAGCCGGGGTGCTGGCAGGGTGATGCCGCGCAGCTCTGCGAGGCGGGTGCCTAGTCTCTCGGCGAGGGAAT
This sequence comes from Ophion costatus, assembly GCA_951751655.1. NCBI lineage: Eukaryota > Metazoa > Arthropoda > Insecta > Hymenoptera > Ichneumonidae > Ophion > Ophion costatus. Next base: position 12,167,632 of record OX632362.1, on the reverse strand, counting down.
ATCCCCCCCCTCCCGCCCAGCCCATCCGCACCGCCTTCCCCATTACCCCCCCCCCCCCCCCGGAATTCGATCCAACCCCCACGTCCCTGCCAGCCCCCGCCATGGGGATGGCCGCCCTTGGCCCGTGCTCCACGGACCCGGATTGCGGCGAGGCCGCACGAGCCATGGCCCATCTGGCCTCGTGGCCGAGAGCGCTGCAGCCTCCGAGCCTCTGCACCACCCCTTCCCCGGCCTCCCTTCGACGGCGTCGGCAACGGGCGAAGGCTCTCGCCGTCGCCGCCGCTGCTGGGTGTGGTCAGCCTCGTCCTGGGTCTCGGCCGAGAGGGCCGAACCTCCCGTACGCCCCCCCCCTCCTGGTCAACCGTCTTTCGTCCCCGCCCTACCCCTGTCTGCGTCCCCCCACCGATCCCCTCCCTAATGTCCCTAAACATCTCCCCGCCGAGCACGGTCCCCAAATCCATCCCCCCTGCCTCCGAGATCGCTTCGTTGACCGGTCGTATCGGAATCTCCCGATGCTGGGCGTGTGGCCAGACCGGTCACCGAGCGGGCCACTGTCCCCGAGCCCTTGAAAAGCGACCCAATCCCCCGCGCTGAACTCTCTCGCCCGACCCGCTTACCCTGATGTCTCAATCCTGAAGTCCTAATCCCGATGCCCCAAAACGATGCCGAAAATATCGCTGGGAGGTCCGCCATCTATGACTTACGTGGATCAAGGCAAAGGAGCCGGCTGGCGTGGCCAGCCATTGAGTCCCGACACGTGGTCAGCGACAGCCGAGACTGAAACCGAACCCAAGTATAGAGAGAAAAAGAGAGAACAAGGTAGAAATCGGAAAGGAAAGAGAGAGAGAACGCGACGTACGCTTCTCATCACTGCCCTTCAAGTAAGACTTTCCTCTTTTCCTTGTACGAGAGCGGCTAAATGCCGATTAGAATCAGTGCGTTTCTTGGTTTAATCGCTCGGGCGATTTTTGACGTGTCCCCTTCCCTCCCCGTGATATTCCCATCGTCGTCCCCCTTCCACGCGCGTCGCCAAACGAACGAATAAAAATGTGTAATACAAAACTATTGCGAGAAAAATAACCGAGTAGGAAAATTATTGTGTGAGAAATCAGAATTTTGTGAATAATAATTTATAAGGAAATATTTGTGAAAAAACTAACGCATTAAGGGAAAGATAATTGTGAGGAGGTGCGTGGCGGATCCCCCGTCGCCCCTGTGAAAAACCCCCTCGCGTGCGCCTAGCCGCGTGACATATCGCAGGAAAACGTCGCCGCGGATTTATCGTTTGTAATAGCGAAATTCTTCTGTTTAAAAATTTGGATAAATTAAAATAGTCGTGGTCCGGAAATCAAGAGGCCATCGAGTTCGGAGAACCCAATCCGTCCCCAGATACCCTGAGACGTCCCACCCGTAAAATTATATCGACTCTCCCGCTCGCCGGGCAAGCGAGCCGTTTGTTTTGGTTTTTTTTCTTATCCTGCGAACGCGTTAACGGACAACACCACTGTGACCCCCTGTTTTTTCAGCATTTTTCAAGAATTTTTTTTTGTGGGAAAAAAAGAGATATTCGAAAAAATTTTTCTGTTTTGCTCGTTGTTTATTGAAGATACATAAAAAAAAAATTCAAATTTTTCACGCCCCATGGTGACGGTGGGGAAGCTCCCGCGTAAGGTACTGTTGCCTCTGCAGTGGTTCGCGGCACGGAGCAGAACACTCCTCAAACGCGATCTGAAAAAAAATACCGAGTGTTTTCGTTAATAATATGATATTTTGAAAAGAAGTACATAGGGATATGAAAAAATATTGATTTTTAAAAAATAGGCACGCTGTTGAAATTAAAGGACGATTTTCGAGCAAAATTTCTCGTCGCAAATAGGCTATAACTTTTTTTATTATTGAGATATCGAAAAAATCGTATGTACTTCTTTAAATAATCTAGTTTTATTGATGCAGTCCAAATTTGAAGTCGATCGGATAAAAAATGCTCGAGTTCTGCTGCTTGCCGCACTCAAATAAGTGGTTTTGAGAAAAACGTGTTCAAAGTTTTAGGTTTGTTAATTTATGCGATAAATTGGAAAAAACATTTTTTACCTTTAATCAGCGATGCCGGCACCATATAGCTGGCCTTCAAGAAGCAAATCATTGTCCCTAGCATCTTTTCTCGAACTTGTAGAGGCTCTTCTTGGCTCTTTTGCAGCGTCTGTGAGCGAGCGCTCCGCCAGCTCGATCCACGCTGCGTCGGTTTCAAGGCAAAAATTGAAACAATTTGGGCCGATAGTTATCCCCAACGTCTCCAAAACTCTCATGAGGCTTCTCAGGCAATCATTGAATAATAATATCGCGATATCAGCTGCAATACCGACGATTGTTTTGCTCCCGGACTGACACTTGGGGGCTATTGCCCAAACTGATTTGTTGTAGCTTTCGTTGTTGTTTTGCGTGAAGCCGCCCAAACAACGCTGCAGCAAATCGTCTCTGCTCAAATTTTCGAAGACTGGCGTAATTGCCTCCAATACTTCCTCAGGAAGAGGCGGCTTATGGCGATATTCAGAAATATTACCGCTTGCGACCGCTCGCTGCCACGAACACCCCGGCTCGGCTCCCTCTGGGCAATCGTCATGTTGTGGCTCACTATCTGTGGATATGTTATGTTTGATAGTTGCCCAAATTGCCTTCCTCATTTTTTCAACATCATCGCTGTTCCTCCGAATAGCCAAGCCGTAATATGTGCTTAACTCGTCAATCAATTTTCCGGTGAGCTTTCCTCTGCCAGACAATCCTTTTTGTTTTTTCACTATTTCGCGGAGGCGCGTCCCCATACGTTTTTGGACATGATCGATGCACTCTTTTTTTTTATCTCGAAACCGTCGTACGGATCGCTATTCGATATACCTGCCGACCCTGAGGTGCGCAGCTGCGCGGGACCCCGAGCGTCGCGGAGCGCTGCACCGCTCCACAAAATATTCAATATCTCCGAAAATAATTATTTTTTCGACCTGGGTCCAACGGCATCTTAATCTTAAATGTATTTTAGATTTTTCTAGATGGTTTTCAAAAAATCGATTTTTTGAAGCCGTCACAGTGGTTTTGTCCGTTAAGCGCGTTGCCCGAGACAGGCTGGCGCCCAACTTTATACGGAAATAAGTGATTATTGTTTGTTATAAATATTTGAACGGGTCGAGAAGTCGAGTAGGGACTTCGCGTGTCCGGTGACCCGTAACCTTCGAGTTGAATTATTATTATTATTTTACTACAGAGTTATTATATCGAGTCTTTTATTGTCTTTTGTAAATCATTTTTTAACTTCTTTTTCTTTATATCGAGCCTACAGTTACTTTTCCTAGTTAAATTAAATTATATTTCAATTTTATTATTGTCTTGAACCTTTACTAATTTCCCCCTCCCCATCCTCCGCCTACGGTTACACGCGATACCCATAACAAAAATATATATATATATATTTTTATTATAATTATGTGACGTGACGTCACCAAAGTGAAATCGCGAAAGAGCCCGCGTGACCACGCTAGGGCTCAATCGCCGTCGCGCCCTTCATGAATTTATAGCAATGTTAATTTTAAGACTAGGTTAAGTTTAATATTATATCGAATCCGCGACATTCCCCCCCGTTCCCTCCCCGTACCATCTTTTCTCGACGTCCCCCCGAGAGTCGACCACGGACTGGCGTGTAAGGCCACGTCGGTGCGGGCGCACCGAAAATCTTAGCCAACGCCATCACTCGGCCGCACGGGATATCGGGCTCGCCACCGACGACCTACTACCGCCATCTCCCGAGTCGTCGTAGCACGACGCCCCCGGAGGAAACCGTCTCGCGCTCGGCCGGGCCGGCCGAGCCCACTTATCGATCGGGGAGCTCGACGACTCGGGCATCGATCATCGGCGATGGTCGGCAGGGCGAGCCACGGGTCGATGAAAACATCGATGGAAGGTTTCCCGTCTACAACCCGCGTGGATCGAGACTACGGAGCCGGCCGGCGTGGCCAGCCATTGAGTCCTGGAGCGTGGTCAGCGACAGACGCCAAATATCCCACGCGCAATAGAGCGAGAGATAGAGATAGAAAGCGATCGAGCCAGATAGATAGACAAAGAAAGCGCGACGAACGCTCCGTGTCACGCCGAGTAAAAAACCCAAGTAAGTCTCTTCTCTTTTCTTTGCGAGAGCGGCAAGACGCCGCTGTAAAGTCAGTGCGAATCAGTCTATCGCTCGGGCGATTTCGATGTGTCGCCTTCCCCCTCCCGTCGCTTTCCCCTCGTCGGCCCCTTACGTACGCGTCGCCGAATAAGGGTTTTGTGAGTTACAAATAGAAAAATGCTGAATAAAATTGTGTCGTAATAGAGATAATTTAGAAAAAGAATACTTTACAAACGACAAATCGCGACGAAACGAATTGTGAGAAGGTGCGTGGCGGATCCCCCGCCGTCCCCCGTGAAAATCCCCCTCGTACGCGCGTAGCCGCGGCCGCGCCAGGCTAGGCCTCGACCGACGGCCGAGCTGATTGAAATGATTGCGGATGTATTTGTGTTATAGAGCGTTTATTTGTCGAAATTAATCCGAACAATTTTGTGAAATATTCCTAAAGAATATAAAATAGTCGTGGTTCGAACGATAAAAGAGGCCATCGAGTTGGAGAACTCCGTCAGCACCCAGATACCCGTGGGACGTCCCTCCGCGTAGGTTGTATCGAGTCTCTCGCTCGCCGAGCAACCGAGCGCAGATTGTTTTGATTTTTTTTCTTTCGTTGTCGCGTGAAACGGGACTGCCCGAGCAAGGCTGGCGCCCAACAAAATTCAGAAATAATACGGAATAAAATAAAATATTTGGAACGGGTCGAGAAATTAGGTCGGGACTTCGCGTGTCCAGTAACCCGTAATATTCGCGTCAATTATTGTCATTATTATTATTATTATTTTCTTTATATCGAGTCTTTTTATATTTTCTTGTGTAATTCAGAAATTTAAATTCTTTTTTTTATATCGAGTCTATATTTCCTTTTTACTGTAAATAAATAATATTTGAAATTTTAGTAGTGATTGAAGCTTTATTTATTCCCCCTTCCCCCTTCCTCCGCCTACGGTAATACGTGATACCCATTATATTATATACATATAAGTAGTAAGGGGGCCGCTATGGCGACCCCAACTCCTCATCCCCACTCCTACCCCCACTCCTCGGTAGCCGAGGTGGTGAGGATGGAGTGGGGATGGCTGTTTTTATCCGCTCCCCGCACCACCAGGGGGGTGTGGAGGGGGGATGGCGGGAGCGGAGGGTTCGCCATAGCGGCCCCTTTTTTTTGCTTTATGAAAATTCATTTTTTTAGAAATAAATCTGTTTTGCTCACCGTTGCTGCTCCTGGTGACGGTGGACTCCGAGGGTACGCGCGCACACACACACGCCCACACGAGCACGAGTGTCACCGCTCGTTCTCCCACCCCTCCGGCTCGAACCAGTCGTCGAACCCGTCGTCGGGCCACCCCGCGTCGTGAAAAGCGACGGGTTCGGGCCCGTCGTTCAACGCCGCGATGAGTACCGTCGCGACGTCGACCCCGTTGTACATGCGCACACGGGGGAGGGGGTGCTGTTTTCGGCCACAGCCACGACGACGCGGTTCTCTACGAGGTCCGCGAGCAGGTCCTAGACGAAGGGGATGGTTTCAAGATGTGCGATCCCCGAAACCGTGCACTGAACCACGACACCCGCAAGAAACGCGCAAAAGGGCGCGGGGGTATACAGCGAGTCCGCGTCTACGTACCCGCTGTACCCCTCTACGAGGGGTATCGTTCTATCGTTCTACGACGAGCTCATCCGATGGTCAGCACGGAGTTTAGATAGCATAGATGCAAGCTAAGCAATCAGTTCACCGACCGACCGACCGACCGACCGACCGACCGACCGACCGACCGACCGACCGACCGACCGACCGACCGACCGACCGACCGACCGACCGACCGACCGACCGACCGACCGACCGACCGACCGACCGACCGACCGACCGACCGACCGACCGACCGACCGACCGACCGACCGACCGACCGACCGACCGACCGACCGACCGACCGACCGACCGACCGACCGACCGACCGACCGACCGACCGACCGACCGACCGACCGACCGACCGACCGACCGACCGACCGACCGACCGACCGACCGACCGACCGACCGACCGACCGACCGACCGACCGACCGACCGACCGACCGACCGACCGACCGACCGACCGACCGACCGACCGACCGACCGACCGACCGACCGACCGACCGACCGACCGACCGACCGACCGACCGACCGACCGACCGACCGACCGACCGACCGACCGACCGACCGACCGACCGACCGACCGACCGACCGACCGACCGACCGACCGACCGACCGACCGACCGACCGACCGACCGACCGACCGACCGACCGACCGACCGACCGACCGACCGACCGACCGACCGACCGACCGACCGACCGACCGACCGACCGACCGACCGACCGACCGACCGACCGACCGACCGACCGACCGACCGACCGACCGACCGACCGACCGACCGACCGACCGACCGACCGACCGACCGACCGACCGACCGACCGACCGACCGACCGACCGACCGACCGACCGACCGACCGACCGACCGACCGACCGACCGACCGACCGACCGACCGACCGACCGACCGACCGACCGACCGACCGACCGACCGACCGACCGACCGACCGACCGACCGACCGACCGACCGACCGACCGACCGACCGACCGACCGACCGACCGACCGACCGACCGACCGACCGACCGACCGACCGACCGACCGACCGACCGACCGACCGACCGACCGACCGACCGACCGACCGACCGACCGACCGACCGACCGACCGACCGACCGACCGACCGACCGACCGACCGACCGACCGACCGACCGACCGACCGACCGACCGACCGACCGACCGACCGACCGACCGACCGACCGACCGACCGACCGACCGACCGACCGACCGACCGACCGACCGACCGACCGACCGACCGACCGACCGACCGACCGACCGACCGACCGACCGACCGACCGACCGACCGACCGACCGACCGACCGACCGACCGACCGACCGACCGACCGACCGACCGACCGACCGACCGACCGACCGACCGACCGACCGACCGACCGACCGACCGACCGACCGACCGACCGACCGACCGACCGACCGACCGACCGACCGACCGACCGACCGACCGACCGACCGACCGACCGACCGACCGACCGACCGACCGACCGACCGACCGACCGACCGACCGACCGACCGACCGACCGACCGACCGACCGACCGACCGACCGACCGACCGACCGACCGACCGACCGACCGACCGACCGACCGACCGACCGACCGACCGACCGACCGACCGACCGACCGACCGACCGACCGACCGACCGACCGACCGACCGACCGACCGACCGACCGACCGACCGACCGACCGACCGACCGACCGACCGACCGACCGACCGACCGACCGACCGACCGACCGACCGACCGACCGACCGACCGACCGACCGACCGACCGACCGACCGACCGACCGACCGACCGACCGACCGACCGACCGACCGACCGACCGACCGACCGACCGACCGACCGACCGACCGACCGACCGACCGACCGACCGACCGACCGACCGACCGACCGACCGACCGACCGACCGACCGACCGACCGACCGACCGACCGACCGACCGACCGACCGACCGACCGACCGACCGACCGACCGACCGACCGACCGACCGACCGACCGACCGACCGACCGACCGACCGACCGACCGACCGACCGACCGACCGACCGACCGACCGACCGACCGACCGACCGACCGACCGACCGACCGACCGACCGACCGACCGACCGACCGACCGACCGACCGACCGACCGACCGACCGACCGACCGACCGACCGACCGACCGACCGACCGACCGACCGACCGACCGACCGACCGACCGACCGACCGACCGACCGACCGACCGACCGACCGACCGACCGACCGACCGACCGACCGACCGACCGACCGACCGACCGACCGACCGACCGACCGACCGACCGACCGACCGACCGACCGACCGACCGACCGACCGACCGACCGACCGACCGACCGACCGACCGACCGACCGACCGACCGACCGACCGACCGACCGACCGACCGACCGACCGACCGACCGACCGACCGACCGACCGACCGACCGACCGACCGACCGACCGACCGACCGACCGACCGACCGACCGACCGACCGACCGACCGACCGACCGACCGACCGACCGACCGACCGACCGACCGACCGACCGACCGACCGACCGACCGACCGACCGACCGACCGACCGACCGACCGACCGACCGACCGACCGACCGACCGACCGACCGACCGACCGACCGACCGACCGACCGACCGACCGACCGACCGACCGACCGACCGACCGACCGACCGACCGACCGACCGACCGACCGACCGACCGACCGACCGACCGACCGACCGACCGACCGACCGACCGACCGACCGACCGACCGACCGACCGACCGACCGACCGACCGACCGACCGACCGACCGACCGACCGACCGACCGACCGACCGACCGACCGACCGACCGACCGACCGACCGACCGACCGACCGACCGACCGACCGACCGACCGACCGACCGACCGACCGACCGACCGACCGACCGACCGACCGACCGACCGACCGACCGACCGACCGACCGACCGACCGACCGACCGACCGACCGACCGACCGACCGACCGACCGACCGACCGACCGACCGACCGACCGACCGACCGACCGACCGACCGACCGACCGACCGACCGACCGACCGACCGACCGACCGACCGACCGACCGAC
>OX632362.1:12096268-12153768 GCA_951751655.1 Ophion costatus | reverse complement strand
AATATGGTGATGCTCTACGATGTTAAAGAGACGGAGCGTATACGCTACGTAGACGTCTGCTCTTTGTACCCGTATATTTGCAAATTTCGTAAATACCCTATCGGACATCCGAAAGTATAAATAGGCGGAGAATGCTTAGAGCTGACAGGATCCACTAGCGATCTAGCGCGTGTCGAAGGCCTGGTGAAATCTACCGTTCTACCACCGCGCGATCTCCACCACCCTGTTTTGCCTGTGTGTATGCATCAGCGACTGCTGTTATCTCTGTGCCGCACATGCAGCGAGATGATGAACGAGGAAGAGTGTATGCATGACGATCCAGACGAGCGTGTGTTCGAGGGTACCTGGGTTGCCGATGAATTGCGCGAAAAGTCGTCTCATGCGGTTACACGATACTCCACATTGCCGAAATCTGGCAATACGAAGTATCGCAATTCACTCGTGACAAGCAGTCGGGAGGTTGATTCGTCGAGTACATTAACACCTTTTCGGAGATCAAGCAGGAGACGAGCGGATGGCCTGAGGACCGTTTGGGCGATGAATCAGCCCAGGAGCGTTATATCGCTAGCTTTGAGCAATCAGAGGGGATTCGTTTGAATCGTCAGTCGATAACCAAAAACCCCGGCCTACGCTCCGTCGCCAAACTATGTCTGAATTCGCTCGGGGGAAAATTCGGGCAACGCGAAAACCTGCCGCAAACAGTCGTAGTATACACGCAAAAAACTTATGGAGTTATTAACGGACAACACCACTGTGACGGCTTAAAAAATCGGTTTTTTGAAAACCATCTAGAAAAATCTAAAATACATTTAAGATTACGATGCCGTTGGACCCAGGTCGAAAAAATAATTATTTTCGGAGATATTGAATATTTTGTGGAGCGGTGCAGCGCTCCGTGACGCTCGGGGTCCCGCGCAGCTGCGCGTCTCAGGGTCGGCAGGTATTTCGAATAGCGATCCATACGACGGTTTCGAGATAAAATAAAAAGAGTGCATCGATCATGTCCAAAAACATATGGGGACGCGGCCCCGCGAAATCGTGAAAAAACAAAAAGGATTGTCTGGCAGAGGAAAGCTCACCGGAAAATTGATTGACGAGTTGAGCACATATTACGGCTTGGCTATTCGGAGGAACAGCGATGATGTTGAAAAAATGAGGAAGGCAATTTGGGCAACTATCCAGCATAAAATATCCACAGATAGTGAGCCACAACACGACGATTGCCCAGAGGGAGCCGAGTCGTGGTGTTCGTGGCAGCGAGCGGTCGCAAGCGGTAATATTTCTGAATATCGCCATAAGCCGCCTATTCCTGAGGAAGTATTGGAGGCAATTACGTCAGTTTTCGAAAATTTGAGCAGAGACGATTTGCTGCAGCGTTGCTTAGGCGGCTTCACGCAAAACAACCACGAAAGCTACAACAAATCAGTTTGGGCAATAGCCCCCAAGTGTCAGTCCGGGAGCAAAAAAATCGTCGATATTGCAGCTGATATTGCGGTATTATTATTCAATGATGGCCTGAGAAGCCTCATGAAAGTTTTGGAGACGTTGGGGATTACTATCGGCCGAAATTGTTTCAATTTTTGCGTTGAAACCGACGCAGCGCGGATCGAGCTGGCGGAGCGCTCGCTCACAGACGCTGCAAAAGAGGCAAGAAGAGCCTCTACAAGTTCGAGAAAAGATGCTCGGGACAATGATTTGCTTCTTGAAGGCCAGCTATATGGTGCCAGCATCGCTGATTAAAGGTAAACATTTTTTTTTCCAATCAATCGCATAAATTAACAAACCTAAAACTTTGAACGCGTTTTTCTCAGAACCACTTTTTTGAGTGCGGCACGCAGCAGAACTCGAGCATTTTTTATCCGATCGACTTCAAATTTGGAGTCCATGAATAGAACTCGATTATCTAAGGAAGTACATAGGATTTTTTCGATATCTCAATAATAAAAAAAGTTATAGCCTATGTTCGACGAGACATTTTGCTCGAAAATCGTCCTTTAATTTCAAAAGCGTGCCTATTCTTTAAAAATCAATATTTTTTCAAATCCCTATGTACTTCGCTTCAAAATATCATATTATTAATGAAAAGACTCGGTATTTTTTTTTCAGATCGACTTTGAAGAGAGTTCTGCTGCGTGTCGCGAACCACTGCAGAGGCAACAGTACCTGACGCGGGAGCTTCCCCAGCGTCACCATGGGGCGTGAAAAATTTGAAATTTTTTTTATGTATCTTCAATAAACAACGAACAAAACAAAAAAATTTTTTTCGAATATCTCTTTTTTTCCCACAAAAAAAATATTCTTGAAAAATGGCAAAAAACGGATCACAGAGGTGTTCTGCCTTAAGCGAAGACGTGACGGCCGGTATGGATCGCTTCCTTCCGGTTATCGCCACCTGTAAAATATACTGTAAATATATTTTTTACGTAAAAACCCGAAAATCTTATTTAATATTGCACTGAGCCTAAATTTCCTCAATTACCGCGATGGACACGAGGTGGCAACATCCCTGGACTTCTATGATCTGCGGGCTGACAGGTTGCGGTAAAAAGTATTTTGTTAAAAAATTTCTGAAATGTATCACGCGTATGAACAACGAACGTTTCGAGAGAATAATATTTTATTATTCCGACTGGCAGACAGCATGTACGGGGTACGGTGATGCTATATAATTTCGCGAAGGATTACCCCAGACTGCCGATTACTCAAACGACCCCCGCGCGAAGCTCTTAATTATCGATGATCTAATGCGTGAAGCATCGAGCAATACCGTTGTCGATCTATTCACCAAAGGCAGTCATCATAAGAACTCGAGCGTTATTTTTATAACACAAGATTTGTTTCTTCAGGGCCAAGGCCAGCGGGACATCTCTTTGAATGCTAATTATATCGTTATCTTCAAAAACCCTCGCGATCGTGCTCAAATACAGCACTTGGCGCGCCAAATATTTCCCGAAAATCCACGATTTCTACAGGAGGCTTATTACGACGCAACATCTAGACCGCACGGTTATTTGTTGCTAGATCTGAAGCAGTCAACACCCGATAATTGCCGATACCGCACATGTCTTTTCCCTGATGATACTCGCCATTTCGTTTACGTACCGCGAAAGAAATTAAAAAGCGGTGACACATATGGAGAATTGCGAGTTCTACGCCTGTGATGGCACGCAGCGGATCGTCTCTTTGCAAGAAGAGCGTTGTGATATTGAACGCTCTTCAATATCTCACCAAAGAACAGCGTGAGGCTTTTTTGCGGAAAGCGGATTCTCGTATAATACGCTGCATTTTCAAGTGCGCTTTAAACGTTCTCCGCGGTAATATTCCTTTCAAAGCCAACCAACGGAAAAAATTACGCCGCCACGTGCCTCTTCTCAGGCGCTTAGCCGCAAATAGAGGCTGCTGGAAAAGTAAGAAGAAATTTGTCATTCAACGCGGTGGATTTTTTACCCCTGCTGCTTGCCCCAATCCTCGGTACCATATTGTCCAATCTAATTGCCAAATAATGGAGCATGCCAGGAAAATAGTTCTGGTGCCCGGGAGCGTCTATTACAGCTAGATTCCCAAAAACGCAGCGTCAGCGATAGTGAGGCACGACCGATGAGCCAAGGGGAGAAAACAATTATGGCGACTCTGAATCGCCTTGATATGGCGATGAGCGAAATTTTAAAATCGAACGCGTATGGCGACGAGCGAGAAAAATGGCTAGCGTATTTGCACGTATTACAGCGTTATCTACATTTCGTCGATGGCGAACGAGCACAGCTGTATCATGATCTTGTGAAAGAACAAAAAAAAGACACAACCCATGGAAAGATCAGCAACAGTAGCCGCTGAAACACGAATGAACGATTCCATTATCGTTGAGAGGGTACCTGCGAATTTCCGCAATAAAGCGAAACTCTTATTGCGGCGCCTACATGATGCACCGTCCTCAGATTTTTCTTGGGATGCAGCCGGTGTGGTTTCTGTCAAAGGAGAAACAATCAAGCATTCAAATATTGTTGATCTTGTGAATGACGCAATGCGTGCGAGAAAGATGGCCAACCCGACGGGCCGTCGAGTCTTTGCAAATTTTTTAAGGGCTATACAGGCACCTCGCGAATTTGTGGGAAATGACGAACTGTGGCTGGAAACGCAAGCCAATTCAACATTACGCTCGCCCCACAGTAACAGCACCACCGACGCTGACGACGACGGTGACCACGAGGACATTAGCGATACCAGTCATTCCGAGTTCTACAGCGGTAGCGAGAGCAACAAATTAGCCGCACAGAGTGGGCGGGGTAAGAGAGGACGGCTCACCTGGCCCTCTCTCAAACTGTCAGTATGAAAACACTTGAAAAAATTTACTTTGATCCTTCACATGAGGCGTCTTTTTCCGGTGCTACTAAGCTGTTACGCATAAGTCGTTAAAAGAAAATCTCCCCAGAAAAAACGATACCGTGGCTCGAAGCATAGGATGCTTTCACCAAGCATAGAGCGATACGCCGGCGATTTCCCCGACGCATCTACAATGTGCAGAACATTGACGATATTCGGGAGGCTGATCTTGTAGACCTTCGTTCACTTAAAAGTTATAACGATGGCTATACCTATCTTCTTGTGGTCATAGATGTGCTCATTAAGTACGCGTGGGTTGAGCCGTTGTACGACAAGGCTGCTTTGATAGTGGCTAACGCTGTGGCTCGAATACTGTCGCTAAAAAGTACAAACGGCCGATCTCCCGTTTGCCTACAATCGGACAAGGGTCGGGAATTTACAGGGTCAGTTTTTCAGACTTTCTTACAGAAGCACAATATTCAGTTTCGGGCGAGCTGCTACCCTGACGTAAAAGCAGCTGTTGTAGAGTGCTTCAATCGAACGTTGAAAGAAAGAATGTGGCGATAGTTCACGTAGTCGCGCCGAAAACGTTATATCGACGATTTGCAGAATATAGTCTCCGCATACAATCGTACGATACATAGTGGCAATAGAATGACGCCCGCATCTGTGACGTTGCTTACATCTGCCAAAGCGCGCGATAATCTAATACGGCGATACAAACAACAGCATCCTGTACAGCGGTCACCTCCTAAATATAAGCTGGGCGATATTGTCTGCATCAGTAGCGCGAAGGCTGCCTTTGCTAAAGGATACGAGAGCGGCTGGAGCAGTGAGCTGTTTAAGATACATCGTATATCCGTGAGTAGCCGACCTATCGTGTACATTCTGCATGATCTCAACGACGAGGAGATTGAGGGCATTTTTTACGAACCCGAGTTATCTAGAGTCCAAAGGCGGGGAAAGAAAAAGTAGGCGCGATGAGTGACACCGATTTTTTTGTAGTTTTACCTAGCAATAGCAGCATGAAATACTACCCTAATAACAGGACGACGCAATATACCACACACTTGCCACAAAGTGTAAATTTACGCGGTAAATGGGGCGTTTCCTTAGCCGAAATACACATACCGATGACTGTGAAAAAAACTTTATCAGTTTAGTGACGAACGCAGTGATCCCGGGCGTTCAGGCCAATGTCGACTTTAAAAACGAGCGTGCACGCGTACCATCTGGGGTATACCGTAGCGTCTCCACGCTACTCGAAGCAATTAACCAAATTCAATGTATCGCCGGACATGTGAAATTCCAGCACACTCTTAACGGCTATGTCTCGGTAGAGCGTGTCTGCACCGAGTGCAAAAATCTAGAACACACTTTCCACTGTTCCCCCATAATTAACATAATTTTAGGCTTCACTCATAGCACGGGTCTTGTGGTAACGAATCAGTATATTGCGCCGCAGCCGGCTAGCCTCATGAACGGTATACCCAATATGTTGTTTGTTTATACTGATATTTGCGAGTCCTACATGACCGGTGATGTACACGCGCCATTATTACGTGTCGTTCCCTTTGACATTGATAATAATTATAATTACGGCTCTGTGAAAATCAAAAGATTTTTCCCCACCGCGGTACATACCTCTTCTACGTACCAGCTTTCAAACGATAGATATCGATATAAGAGATGAATTCGGGCATTGGATGCCATTCGAGGGTGGAACGCTAACCGTGACACTCCAGTTCAAACGCCTAGCTTAGCTGCGGTAGAGAAAGAGAGAGAGAGAGAGAGAGAGAGAGAGAGAGAGAGAGAGAGAGAGAGAGAGAGAGAGCAACATGCATTACTACGATGCGTACTTTGACGCACAAGTGGGAGCAGGTAGAACAGGGTACGGGGAAAATAGCCAAGTATACATAGGGTCGCCGAACCAGAGGGGTCACGGTATCGGCAGTTTCCTTGGCGGCCTTTTCCGGTGCATTTTACCTCTCTTAAAACAGGGGGCGCGAGCTGTCGGCAAAGAGGCTATACGGTCAGGCCTTAATGTGGCGAGCGATATAATGGATGCAGGAATTCAGCCTAGGGAAGCCTTCAAATCGCGTTTGCACGAATCGGGTGTGAGTTTTAAGCGAAAAGCTGACGAAAAACTCAATAGTCTTATGCAGGGCTCAGGATATAAGGCCTCGAAAATTCACAAGCTTGCGCATTCGCTCAGTAACTACAGCGCGCGTAGGATCGGCCTAAAAAAGAAAACAGCCGCGTTGAAGAAAAAACGTACAAGTTGTGTTAAAAAATGAAGAGATCAGATAGAAAGAGAACGCCGAAGAAGAAGAAGAAGTCGCGAGCTAGGTCCGTATCAGATATCTTCTCGTGAAAATGGCGTTCTTGCATGCCCATTCGTGTGTGTGTTTGAAGTCTGAGTTGGAACTATTCTCACTACCACCGACTCAAACATCCATCGAGGGAACGCAATGGGTGCACTATAAACCGATCTCATCTCTGACAGACGATTCACCAATAGAATTTGTGATACCTGGCCAAGGTGATAAATACATCGATCTTGCTCATACCATGCTAAGCATACGTGTCCAAATACGCTCGAGTGCAGTGAAACTCGACCCTACGATTAGAGTGGGTCCCGTCAATAATTTACTTCATTCGCTGTTCAATCAAGTCGATGTATTTCTCAATCAGAAGCTCGTATCTCCACCCAATAATGCTTATGCATACAGGGCATACATTGAAAACTTATTACATTATGGGCAGGGTGCGAAAAGCTCTCATCTTTCAAGTTGCCTGTGGTACAGTGATACGGCCGGTAAAATGGACGATGTAGCAGAAGCTACCGCAGGCCTTGCTAATCGTCGAATGGCCCTCATTGGGCGCAATGAGATCGATCTCCTCGGCCACCTCCATTGCGATATTTTCAATCAAGAGCGATTTCTTATAAACGGCGTGGAGATGCGATTACGCCTTGTACGTACCAGCGACGCATTCTGTCTTATGACTTCCTCGAAAGATTTCAGCATGCATATTACCGAGGTATCGCTTCTCGTACGCCGAGCTAAAATTGCCCCTGGTATACTTTTACTTCACGCGCGAGCATTATCAAAATCTACAGCAAAATATCCTTTGACACGTGTCGAGGTTGAGTCTATATCGATGCATGCAGGAGTGCACGGTGATACTCTGGACAATGTTATACTGGGCCAACTGCCGAAGCGCATAATTATAGGGTTTGTCGATAATAAGGCAGTCAACGGTAACCGCGCGTTGAATCCGTTTAACATTCAGAATTATAAAATTAATTATCTCGCGTTATATGCTGCCGGTGTACAGATACCGTCGGAAGCACTCCAACCTAACTTTGACGACACGCATCTATATGTGGATGCGTATCATACATTATTCTCAGGGACTGGCATTCACTTTCACAATCAGGGTAATTCAATTACTCGCACAGCGTATCCCTGGGGCTATTGTCTTTTTGCGTTTCGTGTAACGCCTGATCTTTCGGCGAACAGTAACCGTCATTGGAATTTAGTGAAACACGGTAGCGTGAGGCTCGAAGTACGCTTCGGCGAGGCAATAACTTCAACGGTAAATTGTGTCGTGATGCGGAATATGATAACGTGGTTGAGCTTGATGCTTCCCGGCAAGTTATTGTAGATTTCAGCGGTTGAGCTCTCCAGTTCAAGCAGAGCGCTCACAGCAGAACCATCATGAGTATCGCGATAGACATACAAGGCTTAACGGATAAGCACTACAACTTATACCGAAAGACGTGGCTGTTGCATCAATCGATTCATCGTGGCACGATCATTAAATCGTCGCTCCACCTCACACATACAGACAATTACCGTCGGATGTGAAAAGAACGAACGAGCGAGCGACGCGGGAGCATCACGGTATAAAATTGTTCGGGGGTCATACACCATTACGCTGTATTGAGAGAATTTTGAGGGCAATCGCTACCGATTCTACGCGGATAGTCGTACGAGGTGCCGCTAAATCATCCTATTTAGCGCAACTCGCCGGCTACTATATTATAAATTTGGAGGAGGACGAGGATAATATCTCATTTCAGCATCTTCCGGGGGCCGGTGCACATTGCTCATATCACGCCGCGATACGGCAAAATCAATCGTATAAGTGTGCCCTGGATAATGTGATGAGGAATAAAATGCTGTTCTGTCAGAGTGAACGTCGCGAGTCGCTGTGGGAATATAGGACAACAACAGCGTTATCGGTTGGCTTGCCCTGCGGCGAGTCCTGCAATGAACAGCCTTCAAATCCTCGACTCTCTACGGGCTGCTATAAACCGTGCCCGCTGCTACTACAAATATCCCATAATCTCAACAATTGCTTGACAAAAAGTGTGCAGTTGGGTATTGAAGTTATCGTTGCAATCAATTACACCCTGTCATGCGTTTCACATGCGACAGCAACGGTTGGACAACGCTAAATACTCCGTCGTGGTTGGATTTTCGCGAACGTCTCTTTACGATCACAGCGTATCTCAACGGCGAGGGAAACACTCCAACGGTCCACACCGTGGTTTCCTGCAATAGTTACAATTTAGAATATGGTGAACATCTCAACCGGCCCACCGTAACTATCCAAAACTGCAACGACTACGGAGCAAACGCTATACACTGTGCGGCGCCATTCTTCACCTTCATAAAAGATGACTTCGTCGTGCTGCAGCTATTGGAGGAATGCATAAACGGCTACATGGCATGGCTTCATCGCTCCACCGAAGACGTGACAAAGTGTAAAAATGCACTTATCAGCGTAATCGCAGCCGAAATATTCAGCATGACAGCGCGTCGCTAACGACGACGGGTTCGTAAAAGGAAAACAAAAATTCGGGAAAGCGTTCAACGCACCCTATCCTGTATACCCGGCGAACTTTCCGCACGCGCCAGAACGAGCGTCACCGATAATCTCATAAACGATCAGTTGAAATGGTTAATTAACAGCGATATCATGTACATATCATCAAAATGTATACTTTGTGAACATATTTTAATTAAGCACAAAAGAAGGGGTCGCTATGGTGAACCCTCCACTCCGGCCATCCCCCCTCCACACCCCCCTGGGGCGTGGGCGGGATAAGGACGGCCATCCCCACTCCATCCCCTCCACCTCGGCTACCGAGGAGTGGGGGTAGGAGTGGGGATGAGGAGTGGGGGTCGCCATAGTGGCCCCCATGCCACTTCCGTGTAGCCGTTTTCGATTCTGTTAACGTACGCTGTTTTGAATTCATGCACCTCTCCATTTTCGGTGGTTTTGTCGTAGGCACCCGTGGTAATTAAACAATCGCGATCCGGGCCGTTGACGGCGCATGTTATCATCACGGCCGTGTGGGGCGGTACGGTAATTCCGTCGGTGATTAGCGCATGGGTCCTCTGTTTTAACACGAGATGTTTGTTTGACAAATTGTAATCTCTCTGTATCATAAACGGTAGGCCCATAAAGCCATCTTCAGGTATAATACAATCGTCAGTTAGCACGTAGAATATGCTGGTTTCCCCCAGATATCTCAACCTGACCTTTTTGTTCGCTTCAAACCAAATGGTTCCCATGACGAAACTTCTTTTCGCTTCTTCTACCGGGAAACCTTGGGGTATACACCTTCTTTTTATCAGGTTGAGCGAGCTACCTGTGTCCACTGGTAGTTCAACGTCTCTGGTGAATCCTCCTGGGCGGATTCTGACTCGTTCCAGACGTCCGACCCCGACGTTGGATACTCTTGGTATGCCTCCTCTTGATTTCCGTCGTTGTCCTCGTTGGCACCCGTCACTGAGTTTTCTAGGGCTTCTTGCTCGATTATGTTGCAAATCTGAGGTGGTTTAGGTTGTGGCCTGTCTTTGCAAAAATTTCCCTTTGGAAGCTTTGTTGTCCCCCGGTTGGCCGTGGTTGTGAGTTCCCTCTAGGCTTTAGGCAATCTCGCACGATGTGTCCCTTGCCACCACAGTTGTAACAGATCGACTCTGCGCTGGCTATGGCAGCATTTACGGTGATCAGCGACTGCCGAGTACCTTTCGGTGCAGTGTGCAAATACTGTTTTGGCGGAAGCTGATGGTATCTTAGTTTCTAGCTAGGGTTGGATAGCCTGGCAGTTTCATTCTTTCTGCGTTGGCTTGTTGGTAGGCGATGTTGGCGCCTTCGTCGATTTCTTGGGCAGCTTGCTGTTCGGCCGCTAGACTCGAGAAGGTATTAATATAAACCTTTAGGCTATCGAATACATCCCGACGGCATCCGTGGATGAACATAGAAATTGCTTGATCGTACACCAAGGGCATATGGTCCAGAGAACCCTTGGCTTGATCCCTCTGATCGGCCTCTGGTAGTCCAGAATGGTTCCTGTTTGTTTTACCTGGCGGAGTTTGTCCATACATATCTGGAAACCGGGTAGGTAACCAAGATGCGTGGTGACAAATTCAACGAGCCCAGCCTCGGTCTCGATGATGCCAGTCGCGAATCTTGCGATTCCGTTCGATATTTTTTGAACGAAAACCATTGAGATAAATGCCGCTTTTTGGGTGCCCCATACGAAGCGGCATGCGAATTTGAAATGCTTAATCCAGTCTAGTATCGCAGTGGACCTTTCCAGTTTGGGTACCAGCAGAACACACTCGGTTGCCCTCAATGCGCCTCCCGTGGGTTCTTCCGTTCCGTAGCCAGGTCCGTTGTCCCCGTAAGGCTCTTGTCCGGGCCACCTCGGATGTTCCGTGGGAGGTCCGAAACCCGGAGGGCCTCCTGCACCTCCTGGGCCACCTGGACCTTCTGGTCCACCTGGGCCTCTTGATCTCCATCCGCTTCGAGCATCGTTAGCGATTTTCATATTCAGTTTCAATCGATGGTTTCCCTCCGTCCATTGATCAGCTCGGTTGATCCGGAGTTGATCTAACCGCGGGTCCATTACAATGGGTTGTTTCGGTTCCTGGCTAGACCGCGTTGTCATGTCCCTCGCTTGCTCCCATTTCCGGTGGGTGGCCTCGAGCCGGGTTGCAAGCGGGTTCGAGTTGGAGATTTTTTCTTCTTTCAGTATCTCCTTCACGGATTTCAGAACTGTTTTATTCCGCTGGTTTCGCTGAACTTCCTCGAGCAAAATTCGTTGTTCCTCGAACTCCCGGGCTGATTCTCTCGAGATCAGATCGAGTTGTTGGATCTCCTTACAGAGTCTTTCCTCCCTCTTAACTTTCTTTATTGACCGTCTAATCGCCTGCTTATACTCTGTCTGGGGCGTGTCGGGTAGGGGTGCCTCGAGTCCCCAATTCCGTATTTCTTCGGTGGTCGGGGCTCGGAATGACGTGGACGGTCCAGCTCCTTGGTGGGCCTCGCGGTGGTTTCTCAAGCGGTGCATTTCCTCTAGCATTCCCCGCTGTTTTTCTTCAGCTTCCCGAAGTTTTTGCCGGAGTGTCTCTCCTCGGCGTCCCTCTCCTCGAGGGCACGGAGCTGGGTGGCGAGGCGTTCCTTCTCTTGGGCCGCTGCTTCGGCAGCAATCGCCAAACGTTCGCGTTCCCCTTCGAGTTTTTTAAGTCGCCGGCTCGAGTTTCGGCAGTAGCGTTGGCCACTATCTCCCAGTAGGTAGAGAGTTCCTCCTGGGCATGCGTGAATGTCGTCGCTGCTTGGATCTTACCCAATTCGACTCTCGAAATTATTTCCTCGGAGGTTAGTCCGCTGTAGGCCGCGAAGTGTGACTGGAGGTACGAGGGTGGGGGTTGATTCGATACCTGGGTTGTACTAGCGACACCCGGGACGGCTGTGTCGGTTGCCAGTGGCCCGGTTGGTAAAGGGTCTTCCTCAAGAGTCATGGCCTCCGACACGGGCTGTCGCGGGGGAGGCTGCTGGTTTGCTTGCTGCCTCGCAATCGCGAAATTTCATTATTCTTCTTCGGTTAGACGTTGGGCTATTGTCCTATCTTGCTCGAGCTGACGCGCTCGGGCGGCTTCGTCTGCCTGCCACTGTTGTTCTCGCTCACGAGCTCTCTGTTGACGAACGCCGATAGCTACGTCGTCGCTAATGTCGTCCGGATCAACGTCTAATTCGTTAAGGATGTCTCGTGCGCTAGGCAATCCTTCTAACATTGTACGAATCGTGGTCCGTTCTATTAACAGTCCCTTAACTGTCTCTTCGAGAATTCATCTCTCGGTGGGCGGATGTTCCTTTAGCAATGTCGGGTCTAAATTTCGAATCTCTATCCTCAACTCAGCGTATCGTTCGATATGTTTCCGCACGTTTTCGGGCTTCATCTTGATTATTTATTTGATACTTGTTTGTTGTTAAGTAATTGGCTAATTTACCAATTTTATTCGTTCTATTTATAGGATTTCCCGGTTCCGTTCGGTTATCCTTTCTCTTCTTGCGCTTCTGTTCTAGACCCTCGGCAAGTAGAAAATATACGGAGATATAACTGACTTACATTTGGGAGAACAGAAGAAGTAGGGAGGTGATGAAGGTGATCATTCCGCGAACTTCCTTCAATTTAGCACGCGGACGACGTCGAATCCTGGAATCTTCTCTGACTGGACGATTGCGGTGGGTCCGACGATTCTGATATCTTGCTACTCTACGCTCTTCGATTGAGGCTTTCACGAATTTTACGGTACGATTTTTTCAGGCGGCGCGACGTCACTATTCACGATAGCACTCGCGCGCTTGAAATGTTCTCGGGTATGTTAATTCTTGGATATCTCGATGCGGAAGACGAAATTCAAATAGTTAATATTCCCGAAGGGCGTCAGTAAACACGCGTCACTGTTTGATTTTTACTCGCACTGACTCGGTGCAGAAGGCTCCAAGTTTAGACGATCGATATAATCAGTGTGACTCCTGCGGAGAGCAGTCGCTTAACTATATCCTGGCAGGATCGCCAATTTGTCCTATGGGAACAGTTGGGCTCTGCGGGTTGGATCGCCGGACTAACTAAGATAGTTAGTCGAATAACTGACGTGAGGTGATTAATTATTCTAATAAAAAATGCCCGATTTATTGATACACAATAAATGAAATACAAATCCGTATTTATAGAGGTCGATAGGATGGATACGCTCCTACTCTACTATTCACAGCGTATCGTTAGTGATCGCGTGTTTTACTGCTTAGAAAATTAGAGAGGAGTCGCGCAGAGTCGTCCTTCTTATTCTCGCCCTTGCTCTGTACTGACTGCCCTGTTCTTCCCGATCGGGCCCTCAGCATCCTTTTTGATTCCCCTCCAAGAATGTGGGTGTCTTTGGGGAACAGTCCTTTTCCTTATCGAGTATTTGAAGTTGGACGGCTCGGCGTGGGAAAGCGTCGAGTCGGGCTAGACGCATTTCCTCGGCTCTTTCGGTCGAGATGCCGACAGCTAGGCGCGCCGGAAACTATAAACTCGAAGGGAAAATACAGAAAAGATAGGGCCCTCGTAAAAGGCGACACTTGGGGCTCCAGCGGCAGATAAGTTTTAGGCCATGCTGATTACGTTCCCACCGCGAGGGCCGAACGATGCACGTTCATCGTTATTGATACCTTGACTATATCGTTGTATTCGCTCAATCGTTGGAGGAACATGGCGTTAAAGTTCGTCGGTTAATAGCTCGATCGCAGGACCTTAATCTCGTACTTGAGTTCGATAAGTATGAGTTTCTGAAAAAGGAAGTATGCTATATCGGTCATATCATTGGGCCAGATGGCTTACGGCCCAATCCCCGTAAGCTCGAGACTGTAAAACGCTTCCCGACTCCGAAAACTGCGAAAAATATTTCTTGCAATATTTCTTTCAGTTCTTCGGTCTCGCTCGATATTATCGGAGATTCATTATGAATTTTTCCAGTCGTGCCAAGCCGTTATCGGACCTCTTAAAAAAGGGTACGCCGTTCGAGTGGGGAAGCACGCAGCGTCGAAGCTTCTGAGACTTGCGTAAGGTCCGTTGTACAGAATCCATACTCCAATCCCCTGATTTTAGTCGGCCATTTATGCTTACCATGGATGCGTCGGATTACGCGGTGGGGGCAATGTTAAGTCAAGAGCACGATGGTTTTGACTTCCCAATAGCCTATTTCTCTCGTATACTCCTGCCCGACGAGGTAAACTATGATACAACGGAGAAGGAGTGTATCGCTGTCATAAAAGCTTTGGAGCATTTCCTAAGCTAGGAGTCTCGCTACGTGCTAGTCAAATGACGATTTATTAATCGTTGAAACAAGACAAAATGTAAAAAAAGATTTCTGTATCGCAAAAATCTTTGAGCGATGAAAACTTCACGCATACAAACTCAACCTGAATTCCATTTTATAATTTATTATGAGAAATAATTTAGAATTGCCGATTTGATTCGGTTACCATCAGCTGCAAACAGCTATATATATATATGCAAGTTTCCTGGTACGAAGTTGATCTGGCAACGCTGTATGTTTCAATAGTATATATATGTATATTCGTCGCCACCGAAAAGCAACCCTAACCTCTTTGTACACGCCGGTTGTATTGTTGGTAGCGCATACGTTTATGACGGTTATGTGCAAATGGAGCTCCACGATATTCGGTGCGAACACGGAATTCACAAGGGACAATTTATTTCTCGAAAACGAAAACAGTGGCAAGAAAATATTCTTGCATAAAAAAAAAATAGTCGTGGCTACGACGGAAAATTGCATTTTCTCAGGTCGTCGTGTAATTGAATTAGGGTACCTCGCGAAAGAATTATGGTGCAAACAATGTGACGTCCCCCTATCATTGCGAAATGTCGAGAAAGAATGTAACATCGGTCTTGCAAGTGAGTTACATACACGGTCTTACATACAGGTCTAACAACGGCGGTAGTGGGGGTAGGCACCCTTAGCGGTTCTATTTTTTATTCCGATTTCTGCCGCTTGCTGCGTGACGGCAACGGGAAGTAGTTGTGCGTCGGAGACAAAAATAGCTCTTCTGTCCTTTTCCGTCCTCACCGAACGCATGCGCCGTTTGCCCTAACTTAATGTACCGTATTGTCGTGTAAACTACATAATATACGAAACCAATAAAAAATAATGTGTTGAATAAAAAAATGATGACTACTTTGATCTAAAAAAAAACTGCAAACCTTTTGAATACATTGATTCATACCAGCACATATCTGTTCATTTTGCGCTATATTTTATTTTGGGTATTTATTGATGTAAGTACGGAGCTTCCGCTGTAGGTACACTTTTTTCCTTGTGATTTTACGAATTTATATCAATATTTAGATGATTGCGTCATTCGGCTAAATTTTAATTGATTTAAATTTCAAATTGATATAAATCTGTGTTATGTATACGTGTGTATCTATATCAAATTCTCATTCTGCAGCAATACTCGACAGTGGTATCGGAAAGGCTGAGATTAATACCATATTATCAGCACTTGATATCCTAACGATAAAAAGAGCCCTCCTAAAGCGACATGAACGAGATGGAGCTGTAGCGATTGAGGAATTAGCCAAGAAAAGTTGCCAAACGAGCATTTGCATGGGAAAAGAATTGACGATAGCAGCTCAAAGGAATCTTTTATTGACATCAAACAAGGCACACGAAATTCAACTTGTTGAAAATATAAGGTAGTTAAATATTGCACTCGCATTGCTGCTACTTATTCCATTATCGCATCCCTTCTGATGTTTAACATGTATGTATGATTAGACCATACATTTTCTTATTGTCCTATAATTTCTTGGATGCTCATGTGCATGAGTAATACATATTCCTGTAAGGGGCCAGTCCACCTTGAATTTCAAATTTTCAATTCGAAAGTTTCACCCGACGAAATCGAAGATGATGAGCAATCAGAAGGGATTTTGTACGGTGCAAGAATTGCCGATTGAGTTAAGGTAACAGTTTTTCATAGTATAAACTTCAAACGCGCTTTTCTCGAAACAACGTTTTCAAAATCTAGCTCCATCGTATCTCTAAAACTAATAAACCGATTCTCTTAAAATTTGAACCACACATATGGTGGAACTTTTTTTTTAATTGATAAAAATTTGCAGAATATATCAAATATGATAAATTCGTAGAGATTATTGCATCTTGTAATACAAAATATTGACAATTTATAACAAAAATGATTACCATAGGTCAAGAAATAAATCATATAAGTGAACAGGTACTCTATTATTTTATCAGAATTAATATGAAAAGTGTCAATAATTATTAAAAAATTTCAAACATTTTTATGAGAAATTGTCATATTTGGATCAATTCTGTGCAAAACAAAATCACATAATATAATATAGTCTCGCAGACAACACCAAGGAATGCAATATGACCTTAAATATAATCGAACATATTATTAAATTTTACTATTTATTTTGGGAATAGCCATCTTTCATAAAACGTCTTATTATTGATAAAATCAAATGAAAAGTATAAGAATGTGTGATAATTTGATATATACAGGGTGACAATTTGGGGATGGCCACCTATTTTTAAATCCGTTGGGGCGGCCATTTCGAATGAGTTGAGGTGCGCTTTTTGAATAGTTTTTCGGGAACTTTTCGAAAAAAATATAGGGCTCATGTGAAAAAAATAAATTTCATGGAAAACAAGAAAAATTTGTTGAAAAAAAATAAAAATGGCATTCCGCGCCGACCGAAGCAAAGTCGATTCGATTTTGAACATGGAATATCTGAATAGAAGTGGGTCGACAAATATTATCACTGAGAAAAACAATATCAAAATTTGGAAATCGAACGATAGTTCAAACGTTGAGTTTGACTTTCGCAAGTATTTCGGGACCGGCGGAACCTGCGAACAGATTCAGCGCAGAGAGTAGGCGCTGGAGCTTCCGCTGCTGTGTTCGTGTCGCGGCTGTCATGGGGCCGCAAACATCACCGAGAAACGTCAAGCCGCAGCTGACGTTTCGAGAAGCCAAAATGTGCTCACAAATAAACATTTGTGAGCAAATTTTACAGGTTTTTATACGGTGTTATGATAAAAAAAAGAGCGATTAAAAAAGCTTAATTTTTTTTCGTCTTTCAACATCAGTAGTAGAGCTGGGGCGGTTCTAACCCACTTTTTGGGGGGAGGGAGAGAGGGGAAGGGGGAGGGGCGGGAGGGGGAGTGAGAGAGGGGGGTTGGAGCAAAGGGGGAGGGAGAGGGTAGGGAGCGAGGGGAGTCGTGTGCGCGCGAGCGCGCGTGTGTGTGAGTGCGTGCGCGCGTGCGTGCGTGCGTGCGTGCGTGCGCGCGCGCGCGCGCGCGTGTGTGTGTGTGTGTGTGTGTGTGTGTGTGTGTGTGTGCGTGCGGGTGCGTGCGTGTGTGCGTGCGTGCGTGGCGGCCGTTCAAAGCTCCCTAATTTATGACATGCAGCTGGTGCCATTCCAAAAGACAATGTCAAGATGTTTCCGCCCCGCCTCAAAGCTCGCCGACACTTGAAACAGGTCCTGGCAGGTTTCTTGGAAAAGCGTGCATGCGTGCATGCGTGTGTGGCAACCATATATGGGTCAGAAAATTTTCGGTTATATGAAAACGCTAGGCGCCACATGGGTGGTCTTTATTTATGACATGCAGCTGCCCTTCATCTATCTCGAAGAAAATGTCAATTGTATCCGCCCCGTCTCAAAGCTCGCCCATACTCGAAACACGTCCTGACAGGTTCCTCGGGAAAACTGCAAACTTTAGGGATCTATCGTCAAGGGCCGTTGGCGCCGATGGACCACTTGAGCTGCAGCTGCACTCTTGAAAAAAGAAGTCTCATCGAGGGCTCGGGTTCATTCCGAGATATAACGTCAAGATGTTCGCATGTGCGAGTATGTACGCAGTACATCCAGCCAATCACCCCCTGGACTTGACTAAAAACGAGCTCGAACAGGTTCCAAAGGTTTTGCTCCTAAAATATTGGGGTAAATATGTGGGCTTATTGTGGGATCGTTTGCCGGAACATCTTCAGAACGACAGTGGAGTGATATCATATCTTCCATGCATGGAGCATCATAATACGCCACAGATGAAGGATCACATTGATGGTCCCCCACCCCAACGTCAGGAGTGTGAAAAGTGTTGCGAGGGGGGGGGGGGGAATTCCGTACGTGCGAGGTTCTTCGAACGTGTTTGAACCTGTTACATATGCCTATGATTGGATAAGTGGGAAGAAGTTTTTTAAATCTGAGAGGAGGGGATACGAGGGAGCTTATGATTTCGTGGACCAAGCTCAGACTACACTATTCCACCGCATCATCAACTTCTCCGAAAAGAACTTTGAAAAAGAGTGGAAATGGATCTCAAATATCAACAAAGTCAGCCTGATGGCGGAATTCCTCCCAACGAAGAAGCTGTCAGAACTCCACGTCCATTCGGATCATCAAATCACGGACATGAGAGCTGTACAGACCAAGTTTGGAAAACGCTACATCGTGGACGTTGCAAATGAGTTTGCCGACTTCTTGCCAGCGCGGCTGGTAAAGGCCTTCGATCAAGATCTGAAAATGTTCGAAAGTATGCTGCAACTGGCACGCAATGATCAACTCTACATGAAGTACATTGGTGGAAAATACAACAGCGTCGAGTTCCATCGAGTCTGAGTATGGTAGAAAAGAACGCTCGTGAAGGCCCGGCGGAAATAACGAGTTTAACAGCAGCCAGCATCATCACCATCGTAGAGTGCAAGGACTGTTTGCACCACAGTCATCATCATCATCGTAGAGTTTTTGACGCTCGAGTCTAAGTATGGTGGAAAAGAACGCTCGTGAAGGCCCGATGGAAACAACGAGTTCAGCGGCAGCTGGCATCGTCACCATCGTAGAGTGCAACGACTGTTTGCATCACAGTCATCATCGCAGAGTTTTCAACGCTTGGTGCTATGTAAAAAAGTACAAAAAAAACTTTTTCATCGAATATAATGTAAAAAAAAAAAATGTCAAACTGTATTCGCCGTAGATATAGGAAATAAATGGAGAGAACGATATTTGTTCAAAATGTTTCTATTCATTTAAAAAAAATCCCTCGCTCACACAACGCTTCGTACAGAGAGAGCCAGCTTTTCAACGACTTTACATTCGCTTCGGCACAATTGTATTTTGTATTGAAGGAATGATGGGGACATTTATCGTTTGCGATTTTCGGCAACTTCTGTAGCGAGGGACAGTCCAGAGTCTCCAGATCGATGACTTTTGTTGCGGCATCCGTGAATCTTGATAGCCATGCGCATTTCTCGAATCCCTTCGCATAGATGGCGGCAGCTCCTTGCAAGATTCGTCGAATTGTCTTTCTAGCTGTCTCGTATGGTATGGCACTGTGATCCCAGCGTATTCCATGGAAATTGCGTTCCAACCACTTGTTGGTTATTTTGTACTTGGCCGGTAGAGAGTCCCATGCAAATGGTGCGTCGAAGGCGAGAGTCAGCGGTTCAGCATCCTTGTCGAGGAGTCTGACGATGGACAACTCCTTTAGGACAAATTCGTTGACGGGTCTCTTGAAGCCCTGTACATCGACGATAAGCTCCATGTTGACTGATGTGGGTGCGAATCATCAGCATGATTTTATACCAATTTTTTAACCCCACCACTGATTGGATTGTACTCGACAATACGATCATGAAGGATCATGCAGTATGCCAAAGTTTGTGGCGGAATATTCTTTTTCAATTCAAATTCAAGACGCACGTCAACAGGGCCGGAATTGAGCGAATCATTGTGCTTTGAACAGTCAATGACAACGAGAGGGGCTTTTTCTAAAAATTCCACCCTGCTCAGCCATGGTTCAGCCTCTTTGTTGTGATAGGTCTGCTGAAAGTTTGCATACATCTCGTAGAGTAGAGCATATTGATTTTGTTCAATGTCCAAATTCAAATCTCCATATGGATAACATTGCGAGTTGAGGTATAGTTTGACATCACTCATGTTACAATGATCAAAGTGGCTCCCATTGTGTTGTTTCTCACTTTTCCGTCCCGTCTGCAGCGCGAGTATGACATAACGTGGCTTCTCCAGTTGATTTGAAGTTTTCACACACCACACGTGCTTGGAGGTTGGAGGCAACAACGGATATTCATACAGTTCCCATGTTCGGAAACTCATGGAGATTGGTATGTCTTTGGCGAGAAACTTTAACAGTTGAATTTTTCGCTAATCCGAGACTGTCACATACGCTACGAGCCATTTTATTTTATGCAATACGAGTTTGCAGTCTTCGGCGGCCGTTTGTACAATGGCATTGTCGTCGGTCTTTGATCTCGTGAGAATCAACTCATGCTTGGAATTTACGACAATTTTACGATAATCTTCGGCAAGCCGAGGAGCATGCTGAGCGGTAGACAGACATAAAAGTTTCCCGATACATCTACAATCTGCTTGGTCTTTTCGACATCGAGCCATCCAGTGTTTTCGAGCATAGACCTTTTGGCCGGTGAGAGAGACGAGTATCCCTTCAATACACTCGTAATGCCGACATTCTTATTACGATCGATTTCTATGGCATTTAATTCATATCGCACTTCCTCAAAAAAATCACAAATGGCATTGTTGACGAGACTTGTAGCAGTGGTTGGCGCCCCGTCGCGCTTGGATAATTTCCCACATATGTGTAGGGAACTCTTGCTTGGCAGGATGGAGAGGTCTTGATGTTGGATGGCAATGCGAATTCCATAGCTGTTATTGAAGGTTGAAGATGCATATGGTTGATGCGCGTGAATCTCGCAATGGATGATGGACTCATCAATGACCATGGGCGCCTGAATGTTTAAAATTTCTTCTTCCATCTCACGCAACAGATGCACAGAGCACAGACTAAATAATTTTTTACACGCTTTCGCCACGCACTTTGAGACCCAAATTCCTCAAGAGTAGCACGTTTTGCGGTGTGAGCACTTTGGGCGCTGGCCGACGACTGATTGATTTTATCCATGGTCGTTTATTGTTATTGGAAGATCTATTGAAAACAACACCCATCACGACATTATATGCAGGCGTATGGGGATTACTTCACCACGGAAATTTACCAAATCACCGTCCTGATCCACTATGCGAAGCCGTATCGCATCAATCGTGCGGCTCGTGATTGGCAGATAAATTACGTGGGAGGGAACTTCAATGATCTTATAGCCCGATGGCACGGATGGAAAGAATTCGTGAATTGTGTGCACTTTTTGTCCGTTAATATAGGCACCGGCGGTAATGTTGCACTCAACGCGTAGGGCATTCACTTTGAGAATGGCCACTGGAAGATCGGATTCGTGTCTTTTATTGGCTTCCAATTTGCGTGCGGTGAAGCCTAGTAGATGTCCAATAGAATTTTTCGGTTCAAAATTTACCTCACAATCACACTCGATCTCACTGCGTAGTGTATTATTGTTGGGCTTAATGCTGATTTTGATGTTTTTACGTGAGAGCTCTGCTTGTACAAACGCCTCAATATCCTCTAGTTCATAACTGCCCGTAGGTATCGTCAACACCTCATTTCCCACGTAAAGTTTATCGTGGTCAACGTCAATATTGGGAATAGAGTTGAACGCTAACAATTCCACGAGACCGAGGGTATAGTTTTTGTGTGGCGAGAGTTCGATGGGGGGAAAATATTGCGCCTCGAGTATGGATGATGAGCCAGATATGGTCAACGTTGAGCTATCATTCTTGGTGCTGGTAAATTGACAATTGAATTCTCCACTCCATTTCCCCCTATATATAGTGTATATTTGTCTTTGTGCTACAATTGTCGACAATGAAGCTTGAGACACAAATATCCACATTCAAACGTATCATATTCTTGATATCTAGTATAATTATAATTAACGCTACCAACACGAAAATATCTCATGAGTTCGGAAGGTGGTGGAAGATTGCCGAAACTATCAAAGTACACGACTTTCCATCCGGTCTTTTTGTAAGCGACCCAGTGTGTTCCAAGACCGACATTTTCGTCCCAATTCACAATCGCTGCTTCACATTTGAGGGGTCCACTCGCCGGCAATGTATCGCGCATGTAAACTCCACGAAAGTGCGGAATTTTGAGGATTTTCGCATATTTAAGTACGTCGCGGTCGGTGAGGGGTCGGCGTGGTAGCGTAACTTCTAGTTTTTTGCCTTAATATGAAGGCCCAATTCCTGCTTATATGGTTTCAGATGTAGCCCCCGACCTAATGCAATCGCTTCAATTATCCGATTATGACGCGTACTTTCATCCAATTCACGTTTAGCTGCTTGAGCAGCATTGACCGCTTTAGCTATACTAGCCGCACCACCTGACAAAGCTTCCGCAGCGCTTAGACTCGCAAAAATAGGCACGAGAAACGGCAATAAACCACCAATTTTATGGGGTACAGGTAGAACCCGAGGTGTACGTACTTTACCACCTTGCATCTTTACAGCTGCACGAGCACCCTTTAGTGCTGATTTAATTATCTTATGCGGATCATTGCTTTGAATCATTGTCTTCTTTGCAGCACCAATTATCTTTTTCAAACAAATACCACGCCCGCGAGCCTTTATCCCCATACCAAATTTTCTCTTGGTCTTCATAATATTAGCCACACCCCAAACACTGACTTTTTCACCGACACTAGCGTCTCGCGCGGTAACACGTTGCCAAGCCTGTTCAGCCAACACTTTATCCGCCAAATGTTTCACTTCAAGATTATCCGGATTTTTGGAATACGCAATATCGTGTTGTTTGCATGCCGTATCCAATGGATTAATGCCTGGATCACCACGAGCGAGGCGCTTGGCCAACTTTGTGCCTGGTCCACAATACTGATACCCCGGCAGATGTAGCTCAACGGGGAGTTTGTTGATTAGGCGATTGACCAAACCCTTACCACTCTTGCGATGTACGATCATGTCTAAAGACAATATGCGACTGACGGATAATCCCTATAAGAATGCTATTTATATGATTTCGCCGTTAGTCGTGTGTGAGATGACGTCCAGGAAGCAAACTATTGGAGGTGGACTTCCCGTGATAAATTTCGACGAGTTTGTCGCAGACGGTGGGAGGAAAGAAAAACGTCATGGGAATGTATTGCCGGATAGCATACGTGCCCTGTTTTGCGATCCATCAAATTGGGGGAAAACCAATGCCCTGCTCACTCTCATCATCCATCCGAATGGCTTGAGATTTGAGAACATTTACTTGTATTCCAAATCGCTGCGGCAGCCAAAGTATAAGTTGCTCGAACGATTACTCGAACCGGTGAGTGGAGTAGCGTATCATCCATTCGAGGCGCATGAACAAGTGATAGCGCCAAGTGATGCGCTATCCAACTCTATATTCATCTTTGATGATATAGCATGCGAAAAGCAGGAGAATGTTAGAGCCTTCTTTTCCATGGGAAGACACGAGATTGTTGACAGCTTTTATCTTTGACAGACGTACAATCGTATCCCCAAACATCTCGTGAGGGATAATGCAAATTTCGTGGTGCTTTTCAAGCAGGATGATATGAATCTCAACCACGTGTACAACGATCACGTTTATACGGATATGACTTATACATGCTTCAAAAACATGTGCATGAAATGCTGGAATTCCGACAACTATGCATTTCTCACGATTGACAAGGATAGCAATACGAACGAGGGTCGATATAGACAAGGTTTTGATTATTTTCTAAGCATTGATAAATGGCTCATTACGGGTGGTTGAAGAGACAGTCTTGTGTACGCCTTGGCGTTGACAAAATGAAGAGCGAACAATTATTGCGTGAAAAGGATCTCTTGCGCGAACTTGCCAAGGCGAGCGATGCAGTCAGACGAAAGCATCGAATGATGAAAATTGGCAAAGAGAGTGATGAACAGAGAATGCGAGATGTCTTTACGCCTATAGTCAGACCATTGGAGAAATTGGTGTCGTACAAAAACGGTGAGCCGGCGAAGGAGGAAATCAAGGATGAAAAAGCCGACGATAAAGAAGGAGATACGATAAATAGTGTGAAACATGAATTGAAGAACGAGACACACGATTCCTTCAAGAGTGAAACACAAGATTCTTTCGAATTGATGTATGAGGATGATGATGATGACTCACAAAATGCCGATGAATTAATCACCGAATATCTCCTGCTGTTACGAACAAATAGAAAAGCAAGCCTGGATGTATCATACGGTGTGCGGAATCTCTCAAACAACCGATTAATGATTGGTGATTCTCCAATAAATTTCGACTCTCAACATATTCGTGGGGGAGATGTGAATTATGCGAAAACTGTTGGATTAACTGAGCTGCTGTTTAAAAAAGTGCCCAATATCGAAGCTCTCACACCAGACGATTTGAAAAACTATGAAAAATTTGTCATTGCGACGAATGCGCACAAAAAATTTTACAAGCCTAGTGAGACCATCCGACGTAACACCAGCCACAAATTCAACACTTATATTGCAAATATAGCCGATCACCACGTGGGAAAGGGTATGGCAACGTATAAGCTGGCTAGAAAAAATACCCAATTGGACTATATTTATTGGGACAATCCAAACGAGCTGGTAGACCGTCTTCGTCTACTTCTGGCATCACAAGCAGCCGGAAATTCAGTTCATGCGAATGAAATTATATCGATTATCGAGGAATTGCGTGAACCTGAAATCATTTATTAACTCCTCGACATCGGGGAATTTACGCATTATCAACATGCACGTCGATGGGTTTGGACGCCAATTGCGTCAGAGTGTACTCGTCAGTAAGCCAGGTCCTCCAGGCCGACCTGGGATTGGATTTAAAAGCACCGCCGATGGTCATTATGATGTGGGGCAGAAACGATTGTGTAACATTGCTAATCCGGAGGGGGAAGACGACGCCATCACTGTAAGTGCTTTACACAAAAGATCCCGAACTATCATTAAGAACATTCGCAAAGAAATGAATGAGAGTAGCCGGTTGCTGGTTAATGGACTTGAAGCTACGATAAGAGACATTGCAAAGACTCTCGAGGCCGATGTCAAAACTCTACAAGACTTGGCGATTCGCAATTCAAACGTCATTGCTGAGTTGGACGCACGACTGAGTGGACTGGAAAATGAACGAAAAAAGGGGCGCTCTTGTGCTGGAGCTACATAAGCCTGTTCGACGAAACTCCTGATCGCTTACCCGGCGGTTTTTCATGTATTGGACAAAACGACAGGTCTTTGTGCGCATCATGTAGAGATTGTGGATATTCCAAGTCGACTTCAAGGATGTAGCCTGTAGGTGAGTCTAGCGCGATGCAGGATGGATCGAAATTGCACACGTCGTTGACCCATCGAAAATCTGCGTATCGCAAAGGTTGACACATTGCCCATCCATACAGATTGTTGACGTCAAAATACATCAAGTATGACGATGCTATCGATGGATCAAACGACTCCATGTACTTGTTATTAGCGTGTGCATATCGGTTTGAGCATTGACTGAGACCACCGCGTATACCCCGCTCAACGAATAAAACCATGTCGATGTCAGTTAGTAATTCAAACTTGACATTCGAGTGTTTTAGCATTGCATCCCAGGTATACCCCGGCAATGTGTAATAATACGCGGGATCTAGGCCATAGCTCTCAATGCACGTACTTCGAAAGTTTTCGAAAATATCAGTTAATAACAAGACATCTGTCTTCAAGTATAAATCGTTATAGTGACCCAGCGTTCGAATGGAGAACCGCTCCCAAATTTTCTGAGCATGTGTGTACTCGCTCTCGGATACTGTAGCATCTGTCAGGGAACTATAAAAGGCGTCACGTGGTGGTAGGCAAGTGTCGTCTAGCTTGGTCACGTTATCAATATACTCATAAGGGAAGACCCCTTTTCGCGTCAGCAAATTGAAAGTGTCCGTCGATACCGTTGGGAATTGCATGCGTAAAATGTTGAGTTTGTCCTCGCTCAAGAATACGGCTAATTTGTCGAGACTGGTGTTGAGGAATTTGTATGCATCGATGAAGCGCAATTGGATTTTCTGTTTAGAATCGTCTGTGATTTGCATGTGCTTCGTGAAGGAGATGTATTTCCCTTTTGTGATTAGAAGCACATCGGTCTTTCCTTCGAACGCTGCAGCTACTTCCTTGATGACAAAATGTGCATCGTAACCCGACAAATTGTGAAAAACTACTGGAATGAAGAATGGCTGTTTGTAGTTTAAATTGCAATTAGAATGGGCAGGGCCTCTATAGCGTCCAGTCTGATGGCAATGATCTTGAACGCGAACATCTTCTTGCGCAAATGGTTTCGCACAAATGTGACATTGAGTCGCTGCTCGAAAATTAGCCCACTCACTCGGTGTTAAATATACCATTGGCACGTTGTCGCAGAACATTTCTTTTATCCGCAGTGCTAGGTTTTTTAGTTCTTCGACAAACCTTGATATGCAATCAGCACTGCGACGCGTGTGATACGAAGATAGTGATCGATCATATGCACAGCGCACGTAGTATCCGATACTAAACACTTCATGGTGTTGATACATGTCTTTCGCTAGGTTCTCCCCGTCGGTCTTTGCCAACACACACTCCAAATCGGCATAATCAATGAATGGATGTCGCTCTTTCCGGCTAAAGTTGCTGAACTGGAGCCACTTATTGGTGTCGTTTGGTAGTCGAAATGCACAGTCGTTTATCGCCCCACAATCGACCCCGTGCGATTGCAATTTTTCCTCGGAACCAAAGCAATGCAAACACCTGCAAAACAAACAAGTTTTTTTTTTTGTTCAATTTTTTCCCTTAGTAGATATATAATTTTGTATTAATAATGCTAAATTCACCCACCGATCGCATACATATTTTTTATGCTCCTTTTTGCTCAGTTGCGCCCTCACGAGTCTTGACCGGTTCTTGATCCATACGAAATGCCCCACATTGTCGTCCTCAGTGTCTTGAATGTACAGCAAATTGATGTGCTTCTCCTTCTTCTGCTGATTCACGCGTAGTGGAACAATGTCCGTTTTCGTGGTGGTGGTATACACGTTGATGGATATATTGTTTTGGAGCTCGAATTTTTTAAGGGCGGGGTAATGTTAATTCGGCGAAAAAAGGCATGTTTTTAAGATTTTTTTTTGGCGTAACGAATAGTGTTCGTTTATTGAAAAATGTACATATAATAAAGTAACATTTGAACAACATTCTCCTAAATTTGCATTGCATAATATTCAAAATTGAGCGAGTGAAAATTAAACCCCGGAGGCGCCTCGAAAAAAAGTTGGTTTGCGGTGTGCACCATAACTCGCAACAGAATCTTCTGAAACAAAAAAATGAAAATGCATTTGTTAAAGGAGATGTTTCTCGAGGTAATGACGGGAGGATTTTTTTTTCGATTTTTCTATTTTTCGTAGCACTTGGGAGCCAAAAACCCGATTTTCGCTAAAAAAATCGGCTAATTTGTTGTTGAAAAATTAGTAATTATTAAAAAAAACAAAAAAGCTCTCGACAATACCTGGTGAATTATGTGTAGAAGTACTGTGCGAAATTTCAAAGCGATTGGTCCAGTAGATTTTGAGTTATCGTGCACACGGACTTCAAATATGACAAGTCTCAGAAAAACGGTTTGAAAAACGCAGAAGAGTTTGGTCGCTTAGCGCTCATTGCACATAAGTTTGAGAACACTTCTCGATTGCATAAAAATCTGAGAAAATTCATGCATATTAAAGGTACTCAAAAGATTAATTTTGCATAATAATAATTCCAAAATGTTATTAACAAAATGATGAAAAAAAAAAATTAGTCAACAAATTTCCCCGCAACCCAATTTTTTTTCGTGATTCGTTCATTTTTCTGAATACGTATGAATTTTTTCAGATTTTCCAATTATCTTTGAATTTTTAGAAATTCAAAATAAAACTCGATAATTTTCTTACACTCACTCAAAGCCGTCGATGCCAGGTCCGTAGAGCAAACGGCTTCCATCAAGATGATCGAGAGCATCTTTTTGCGTTTGTCTACGCAAAACTCTTTCTTCTTTACTGTCGTGCGCCGCTTGCTCCTCTGCTCTACTAATTCGCAAATCGTCAACTTGTCGGGCCCATTCGTGAGAACTTGGCCCTGTACTGATTTGCATCTCTTCCATAAAGGCCAACAAAGCGAAAGAACCTTCATTATAAGTACATGCAGCTACATAAGCTGCAATTTCCACAATTGTAGAGGTGCCACTGACTGACTTTGGAGAGATTTTCCAAATAAGTTGATTGAGACTCTCATTATTATTTTGCGTGAAACCGCCAAGACATCGCTGCAAAAGTGCGTCGTTGCTCAAGTCACTATAAATGGGCTCAATGGCTTCCAGAACGTCAGTAGGAAGGGCTGTGTAGGTGTGTTTGAATGATTCTAGAGCATCTGCAGCTGCAGCTTGCTGCCGCCCAGGTATAAAACCCGGCATGGAGCAATAGACGCTCAAATACTCATAACTTCGTCAATTTTAGTCCGATCGACTTGAAATTTTAACACAATATTCTTGATGTATTATGCATTCATTTAAAAATTAAAAAAAAAATGAAAAAAAAAAATGTTAATACTTTACCCCGCCCTTAATTTGATGTATCGTCACCGGGAATTCGATATTCTGGAGACTTAGTACTGTCGAATAATAAGGATAAGACGACGGACGGTCACTGTGTCGTTCAGCTGGGTATAGAGCAGCGACAACTGCCCATGCAAAACATGCATTATCACGCGATTTGACGTTAAGGAGGTTGGAGCGTTAGCCACAATCCAAGATTGAATGTTTGAAAAAATATTTTTTATTGGGTAGAGTATACTGAGCCTTTACAAATTTTTTGAAATTTTTTCACCACAAAACACGCGAGATAAAAAATAGTTTGTTGTGTGTAATTTTACGTGTATTTGGATTGACAAGACGTTCACGCTACGGATGGTGCAATTTTTTGGCTAATTAAAACCAAGACAAACCATTTCTAACACCGGAGTAATGTGAGCTAAACCTTTGTAAGCATTTAGAAAAAAAAAAAATTGATCTTGCCCACCGAAAACCATATATATTGAATATTTAAGTATCATGGTTTGGTAAAAATTACGAATCTTGGCTAGCATGTGAATCGATGTGGCAACGCTGCGTCAGTCATGTTACCCTAACCTTAAAGTAGCACGTACCGCGAAATTAACCCGATTTGAATTTTTTCATGAATTTTTTCACATCAACTTTATTGTTTTATTTTAACATTAGTAAACTATGAGTCATATGTGTGTGTGTGTATATGAAATATACTCTAAGTGTGAAGCATGATTAAGTTTGTGGGTCTATATTCTGTATGCATATACCCACGCATTTAATAAATAAGTCATTTTATACTTTAATAAACTATTATACTTTTATTTTTTACAGTGCTATTCAAGTTGAACAATGTTATACAAATATTGTTTTGTTGTAATCGTACATTTATATCACATCGTACTAACCATAATATAATTGAGCGAGTAATCGACGAAATTTTTTATGTGCATTTTTTCAGCTCTGCTATCAAGTTTTGGAGAATGCGTTTGTTTCTCGTTACTCGAGGTCGACCGTTCACATCAACCCCCAAAAGCATTAAAACAGCGTCTTCACCTCCATCGAGAAGTGATTTTTTTAGGTTGTCGATAGTTATGCCAGCCTTCGCTATTTTCGTTAACATTCCCGTCGACACATTGTTTTTAAGACAATTCAAATCTTTTTTAATCTCTTTAGTTTTTGTGGATCGAATTTCCTCTGTAATTATGGATCTTACAGTCACGGCATTGCATTGGAGATTTTCTTCAGTAACACCAATAATCTTCACAATATTTTCTAGCGTAGTCACGTCGACCATACTGTCATGAGCACCAGCAGACGATCCGATTCCAACCAAATCTTCCGCCTAAGCTGCTTGACTGAAAGACCCCCTACTTTTTACTTTATCTGGCAATTTCTTTTTTAAAAGAGGAAGTGTATCGCAGAATCCGCACACTATTGATTGGAAATCGTCCATGAATCCCAGAACTTGCATCTCTTTTAGAAGTAGAGGAGCATCAAATCGCTCTCCGTTGTGGGCAATGAGTATTACAGGCCCAGGTGCCAAGAAATCAATAAACGATTTCATCGTCAACCTCCGCGGGTTCGCGTTCATCTTCTCGCCATTTCGATAAAGCTCTCCATCATTAACGCTCAAACCTGACGATAAAAATATTCATTAATATTTATTATATACCTGGAGTTCACATTTTTGCAAAAGCGTTGTAATAAGGTATATTATACCTGTCACTAGAGACACGGTCGGCGCGAAGCCGTGCGCAGGTACGAGATATGCATCAAACGTCTTAGAACCAAGTTTGGCAGAAAGCTGCACAATCTCGCATGATTTTGAAAGCCCCGTTGTTTCTACATAAAAAAAACGCGATACGACTGTTACTTGGAATGGATTCGTTTCCTTTGGTAAAATTATCATTGATGTCCTCGAATGAATGGAATCCACTCCCAGACAAATAGGTAATCCCTTCTCTATTTTCTGAGACAACAGTTTTTGAAAGACGCAATCGGTGCAGCTGACGACGACGACGCTTCTTCTCGACGGTTTTAGCAGCCAGCCCTCGGTCGATTCTCACTTTGTCCTTCCCAGCTCGATATTTTTTCGTATGCGTACCCAGCGACAGACTAAGCTTCGCATTGACGTCTACCGCGTAAGAAGTCCCACGATTTTTTTAGCAAACTGCTGAAGCCACGCGAAAATCATTCGACTCCGATCCACCATAATGACACCGTTTGGTCGTTTTGCTGAGAGATATATTGTGGAATGACTCGTTTGCTTGGGTTGAACCACAGGGAGCGAGGCGTTCTGAGCTGGCCGCAAACTTTTTCAGAACTTCTGTCAGGCAAGCTTTCATGTTCATATCGATTAGACCTTTTCCATTTGGCAGAATCTTGTGCGTGAACTTTGATGGGTCTTTATTGAATCCGCACCAAGAACCACAGTTCGAGTGGTCATCGAAGGCGTGTGGAACTATATTCAAAAGGCCTGTTCTCACAGCTTCCACATTGCCCTTATTTTTTTCTAGTACGCAGCCAAAACAATACTTGATGTAATCGATTATTTAGCTGGGATTTTTCAACGACCACAAATTTTTGCTGAGGGTGCAGATTGCATGATTTTTATCTGATTCCTTTTCAACAGGATGCTCTGACTCATGTCGAACCTGTGCGATTGTCGACGAGTCATCATCACCAATAAGCGTAGCAATCACGACTCTCTCTTCTTTCAAGATCGGGTTTCTTGTTAATATTTCCACAGCAATAGCAGCCTCCATAGATTTGGAACTCCCAGTGCGATTCAGCCGACAATCATGATCGTCTGGTAGATGTCCTTTTTCACAGCGAATACATCGTTTATTTTTCGTTCCGTAAGATAAAACCTTGCCGCTCTTCGATCCTATTGCAATACCATGACCTGAAATACGCAGAAAGCGTAGAATCATTATTGACCAATCTTATTAATTGTAAGATAAATTAGATTTTTGCAATAAAGCTAGTTTACCAGTTTAACTGTTATATGCTCGTCCCGATCCCTTTTTTTGCCATCCCGCATCATATGAAGCTTTTAACGGTACTATACTTTGCTCTTGTACATCTGGCTTATCGGATGGCTGCTGAACACCTGTTCTATACAATTTATTACAAAAAACTATACAAACATACGCATTACGAGGTCATTTTTTATACAATCAAGAAAAAAGTGAAACAGAAACCAATAGATATAAATGGAAAGGGTGAAACAAAAGGCAATAGATAGAAATGGAATGGTTGAAACGAAGCCATTGGCTAAAATTAACTGCAACTGTCAAATTCCACGACAATGAGTTATGAGAACGAGTAAAATTATTAGTAAGAAAAAATACGCGACGTAACAGCTTCGAATTTGTAGCCACTTGTCCATATATTCACAGTTTTCAGTATGGAATTCCTGAAAATAACTACGAAAAACCACATACACGAATTGTACAATGCAAACTCGATTACATAACTACACTATTTTTTAACATGCAACCAATTATAATAATAATTAAAGCATAATTTGGTTAGTTTCAAAATGAAGATCAACATTCCGTTTATAATATTGAACATCTGAGAAGCTGCGCAGTACTATTCAGTTGGCGTTGGCTGCTCTCGAGAAACAGCATTGGCTTCATGGTCCTCGCTGCATACCAATAAGTTTTCCTGGGTATGCAATAATGATACGTACACGATATTACATGAAGTATCAACAAATTCTACGAAACCTAAAAAAAAGAATTGGCTGGTGATCATTTATTAAATTTCAATATAGTCAATTTGAAAGACGTCAATTAGAGCAAGTATATTTTCAAAATTGTGCTGCCAATCCCAGATATCGTTTGACAGATCATTTTTCTTAAAAAAAGCTGTCTGCTTTCATAGCTTTGTCAGACATGATTAAAATACGGGTTTTCCATTTATATATGTAAAGGTTTTTTAAAGACAGTTCTGCAGAGATTTTTCACACCATTTTTTATATACATGGTAAAAATGCACAATTATCAATAGACTAACATTCTCTTACGAAGAAGCGGCAGGAGTCAATTTTCTTTCAAGTTTTACTCCTTCCCTACACGTTTCGTGTGCTAGTTCCTCCTGGATTTTTCCAACACGACGGTCGTTCCGTTTCACTAACGTGCTACTAACCGTAGGGATATTGAGTGTCGACAAAATGCTGTTCATGTGAGTAGCGCCTACGCCCACGTCGATCATAGCTAAAAGTTTACCTATCAATTAATAACAATTCAAAGACAGAGCAAAAACGGTTTTATTACTTACCGAGAGAATTTTTCACGTTAACATATTGCGTACGATTGTTTTTTTTTCGTGGGATTTACTCGTTTTTACCTCACAAAGTAGAAGGCAAACGTGACATCTCACATGAAAAATGCTAGCTAGCCCGATCCTTTTTTCCTTCTCAATGTATCGAAATGACAGTGGAGCGTCACACGTCAAGCACCACATTTCGTCAGCTAACCTCTTTATTTCGACTATACGACGCCCGTCGACTATCGACTCGTTCGAAACCTCATCGATTATTTTTCGTCTTTTATTCGCGATGATAATATTTTCCGTCCACTGCAGCTTCCTTTTAGTTGTAAACTTTCCGTATTTATCAAGTGGACGATCGTCCGGCACCGACATGTTTATGTTTACGTTGAGACTTCGGCGGCTACTACGCAGTCCAAAGTCGACGACAAGCATTGTCGCCAACCTCAATGTCCGCAACGTTGCCGTATTTCAGCAACACTCAATATTAATTCATGGTAATAATAAATAATCTTGTGACAGAAGTGAAAGTAGGCATCATTATAAATGACTCAAAAATTTCATTCTGAGTTGTATAAAACATTGGCTGACGCAGCTTTTTCATAATAATCATCGATAAAATTATACTTTTTCAAGTTGGTAGTAACACAAAATGTTTTCTTATTTACGTCATAAAACAATGAAAATGCATAATTTTGCCCTTTAATTATATATTTTGTGAAAAGTTAGCATCTATAGAATAAATCTATACCACAAATGCATTTTTTCGAAGTTCATTAAAAAAAAAATCACGAAGCGTCATTTGACTCAGCTGGACCGCTCCAACTTCCTTAAGCCTTAACTTCCACGGCCCTCTTCATCATTATTTCCCGCGGCAATGATATGGAGCACCCAGCACACATCGGATTATACTTAGTCACATTTATCGTAAGGTTAAGTATTTTCTGCAGAGCCCAGCCACTATCACGTTCTTGAAATTCGTCGAGTAATGTTAAAGTGGGCTCCGTAACACGTCATTCATACCACTCGCTCAAATCGCTTGTGATAAATAGTTCGCGGTTTCGCGTGTTGACGCTTTCATTGGCTTGCTTATCGCCACTCACGAATTTACCATTAAACACTGTATTGACTTTAATGCTGTTGTGCTTGTTGATAATATTTCGC
The DNA here is from genome assembly GCA_951751655.1 of Ophion costatus. Taxonomy (NCBI): domain Eukaryota; kingdom Metazoa; phylum Arthropoda; class Insecta; order Hymenoptera; family Ichneumonidae; genus Ophion; species Ophion costatus. The sequence goes on along the minus strand of OX632362.1, from coordinate 12,119,614 downwards.
ACATGTTGAAGCACTAGGGCGCGAGCATCGTTAAGAAAATGTTTCGGCTCGATGTGGCTGCGATTGATGACGGAACCGGTCAATATCCGACTCTTGAAGGACGTGTCAATCTCACGCCAGATTAACCTGTAATCCCCATGTCCTGCGCCCGTGTGTATGAAGCGACTCCGCACAGAATTCCTCAATCCTTCGAGGCGCGCTATTTGGGCTATTAGCGACTGTTGATGTGCAATTAATAATCGCGGGCGCTTAATCCGACTCTGCGTTTCCAGCCCTTCGATGAGCTCGACACATTGTTGTTCCCACACAGCAAAATCTTCGAACGACCGTAAGAACACAGCATGGTCACGCAAGATTTGTTCCATGTTGACGAGTACGAAAAACTTCCAAGATGTGAACCGACTGACTGCTTCATGCAAAGTGCGGTCAGTTTTGAGCGGAGCGGATCATTAAAAAGGCTCTCCCTTCGGGAAAAATAACTCGGCCCTCTATCTCGGGGAAAACACCGGAGTTTTCCCATAACGCGTCGGTGTAGAGTGCTCGAGGAACATGAGATAAAAAAACAGGAAGTCGGGATGCATCGGGTCAAAAGATTCCAAGAGTGCAGCTGCAGCTCAAGTGGTCCATCGGTGCCAACGGGCCTTGACGATAGATCCCTAAAGTTTGCAGTTTTCCCGAGGAACCTGTCAGGACGTGTTACGAATGTCGGCGAGCTTTGAGAAGCAGGGCAGCTGCATGTCATAAATAAAGACCACCCATGTGGCCCCTAGCGTTTTCATATTACCGAAAATGTTCCGACCCATATATGGTTGTCACACACGCACGCACGCGTGCACGCTTTTCCAAGAAACCTGTCAGGACCTGTTTCGAGTGTCGGCGAGCTTTGAGACGGGGCGGAAACATCTTGACATTGTCTTTTGGAATGGCACCAGCTGCATGTCATAATTTAGGGGGCTTTGAAAGGCCGCCACGCACGCACGTACGGACACATACACACACACGCACGCACGCACGAACCCGCACGCACGCACGCACACACACACACACACACACACACGCGCACGCACGCACGCACGCACGCACGCACGCACCCGCACACACACACACACACACACACGCGCGCGCGCACACGCACACCCCCCCTCGCTTCCCTGCCGCTCCATCGCCCACCTCGCTCCCATCCCTCCCCCTCACTCCCTCCCCCTCGCTTCCCCCTCTCTCTGACCCCGTCCCTTCCCCTCTCTCCCTTCCCCGCTCTTCCTCCCTCTCCCTCCCTCCCCCTCTCCATCGCCACTCTCTCCATCCCCCTAAAAAGTGGGTTAGTACCGCCCCAGCTCTGCTACTAACATCGCCCACGGGCTAAAAAAAATGTTCTGCCTCAATTAATGCTCGGGTGCTAATTCTTTGGCTTCAATTTGGTATTTTTTGCTCTTTGTACGATCACTTGTCGCTGAGATCCCGCCAATAGAACGAAAATTCTGCTCTTGCGTTGATCATCGACATCTCTTGAAGTAATGATCGTACAGCAAACGGAAGGTGGATTTCAGAAACTCAAGATACTTCTCTATAAGTTCCTTTTGGTACTTGAACAGAAATATTTTTTTTAAGCTAAATATTGATTAAAAAAAAAAATTTAGTACTTTTTCCGCCGTTTTGGCAAATCCACCACTACCTTACACATATTGCGAAACCTGTCGATATTGCCAGGTATTTTTTGAGCCGAATACATGGTTAAGATGAAAAAACGATTCGTTATTTTTCTCACTACTTTTGTTTGCATGTAATTATGCATTAAATACTCATCAAATCGCACAAGCAAAAACAAATTACAGTTTTGATTTTTTTTTAATAGTTATCCATTGACGAATCGTATGGCAATGCGTGTTAAAAAGGTGAATGAAGATTCGCTTGGGGGTATCAATTGAATTTAATGCAATCAATTTCAACACGCCAAATTATAGCATGCAAACAAAAAAATCGATTCAACACTGAACAGGTGATGATTTTATAAAATTTTCTACACATTTTGAAATGAAAAAAATCACAATATTGAGGGAAAGATCTGTTTTTTTCGTACAATTTCCCATAACTATTCAATAAATATTTTTGAAAAACCATTTTTTATTTCTTTTCATTTCAAACTGTTTACAAAATTGTATGAAGTTATCATCTGCGATTCCTTTGTTGACATGCTATAAGTTAGCGAGTTAAAAGGAGGTGCATGAAATTAAGTTTATACCCTCAAGCGAATCTTCATACCCCTTTTGTACATGAATAGCTATACGATTTTCCAATCGATAACGATTGAAGAAAAAAAAATCAACACAAAAATTTATTTTCGTTCGTAAGATTTGATGAGTAGTTAATGCAGAATTACTTACATACCAAAATAGTGAGAACGATAACGAATTTTCGTTACCATCTTAACCATCGTCGTTTGACGTCTAAGGCGCAAGAAATGTGCCCCTACAATTTTTCATGAAAGTTTGTGGATTCGGGTTAAAAAAACGGTTAAACCGATCCGTTTGCAAATTTACAGGGTCTTTAGACATGTATTAAGCTCAAAAAATTCCTGGAAACATTCATCATTTTCCCAATATTTGTAATGTTGTGGTGGATTCTCCACAACGGTGGAAAAGTCATTTTTTAATACTTTTTCGAATCAATATTCAGCTTGAAAAAAAATGTTTTCTCTCAAATAGCGAAACGATTTTATAGAGTTATTCGAGTTTCCGAAACTCACGTGCCGTTCGCTGTACGATGATTAGTTCATGTGATATCGATAATCGAAGAAAAAAAGCCAAATTTTCATGTAATCGGCCATATCTCAGCAACGAGTGGTCGTACAAAGAGCAATAGAAAACGAAATTGAAGCTCAAGAATCACGCTAAAAGATCAAAGTTTTGATTCAGGCAGGAATTTGTTTTTAGCCCGTGGACGATGTAGAAAAACTTTTTGAAAAATGCATTTTTTTAGTCGCGCTATGTTTTTGGTCACTGCCCAGTGTGACCCTGAAAAAATTAGATTGTTTCTCTTTGCTGAAGCTCATTAATGCAAAAACATTGAGGGATCAGATTTTTTCGACTTTTTTGTCGTGGCTATTTCATATTTCATGTATCGTCTGCTATTGCCTTCCGTCACTTTGACGCCCAAGTTGTGGTCGCGCGTCAACGTTTTGCCGAAACGCAACGTTTGACAGATGGCGGTGCGCGTGATTTGACATTTTGCGTCCCATTCGCTTAGGCTGAATGTTACCCAATCGGATTCAAGGCTCATGACAAACCGGCCGATGTCACATTTCCCGCTTTGCCTACTAGCGCTCCACGAATTCCTTACCAAAGCGTAAAGGTTGCCAACTATCATGGGACTTTTGATCCTTGGTGCGAGCGACGATGATAAATAATCAGATTATTCAACGCATTCGTAATCTTCCTCGTCTGGAGAAATAAAGAACAGAATGAATTTGGAGGCACCTACCGATTGTACGTATTGCCGTATTGCCGTTATCGTGAAGATTCGATATGGACGGTTCCACATTGAAGCAATAATGAATCATTTACATTTCATTACGAGCTTAATCAAATTTTGCATTTTTAGTTGGAGGGGCGGTGATAAGAATTACCAGGCCCGATGAGGTTTTTCATTGCGAGTTTCTGTTATATTGGTTGTCTTAGGAAATAAAAAGAAGAGTGGGTAACTACCCAATATTTATGGTACATGGGTGAAGTATGGTCGTATGTTTCGTTTCTTTCAAAAATTTCATCTAACTTGATTTGGTGTTAAATGCAAAATGGAAAACCGACGTACTTATAAATTTTGCAAGGATGCATCTAAGCGGTATTGACGCACGATCCTACTTAAAAAGGGGCTTCTTGTGAGATGCAAGGTGGAAATTCGATATTTTACCCAGTTCTCGACTATTTGGAGCTCTGAAAGTTAGCAAACATGCATCTGAGAGGTTGCAATGCATGATCCGACTTAACCAAAATATCCATATTATTTTCAGTTATCCATATAACCAAATCACTTAAAAACCAGTACGTATAAAATGATATCGACTATTAATAATTAACGGCTTTAGTGATGATTATTGGAGATTGTTACCATATTCCCGTCATACTTGTCGCACACACACACATAAACTGTTCTAAAGCTCATGGAGACAGTGATAGCTGCATGCGCGAGTCCTCACATGACGGATATACAGGGTATTTCATAATAACTGGCCCACCCGGGACTGACGGGTTCAGAGGGGTGTCCGGAGCAATCCTGCCAAGGTGTTTTTTATCGGTCAAATAGTTTTTGAATGGAAGCAATTAGAATTTTGGAGTTCAAATGATTGTTGTAGGGCCTGCCTTTAACGACCACGCCACTCGAGAGCTGAGACTGGGCACGAGAAGTGTAGAAGGCGACGAGCGAGGTAGAGAGCCGTTTGTCTCCCTTGCCCTGGCGATTTGACATTTCGTGTGTCGTCCGCTTATGGCCTTTCGCCATATTTCGCGGGCAAGTTCAGACCGCGCGTCAATGTTCTGCAGAAAGGCAACGTTTTGCAGATGACGGCGAGCTTGCTTCAACGTCTCGCGCATCATTCCCTTAGGCTGCCTGCAAACCAATCAGAATCGAGACTCGTGACAGGACGGCCTATTCGGCATTTCACGCGTCGTCTTCTATCGCTCCATGAATTTCGTGCCAAGGCACGAAGATCGTCGACATTCATGATGCTTGCAATTCTTCGTGCGGCAATGATAATTGCCATCGTGATTCAAAAATCAGATTATTCATTGGATTCGTCGGAATAACGAATCGAAAGATAAATAAGTTGATGTTTCTTAAATTTTGAGGCACTGATCGATTATGTTAACAAGTTGAAAGCTTTTATTTACTTGATAATTTTACTTAAAATGATCATTTAGCTTGGCAATTTTCAACTTAGAAAAAAGTTAATTAGAAAATCAGGAGAACAATTTTCTGTGGTACGCAAAACGGAAGACCGACGTGTCATTCGCTTTGCGACTACGTAGAGCCCTAATGATTTTCTGTGGAACGCAAAATGAAACATCGATATTTCATGCACTTTCAAAGAATATAAAGCACTGAAATGTTTCAAACATGCTTCTAAGAGGCCCTCACGAAGAGATCTATGGAAAGGGAATCCGAGAAGAGCTAGGTGATTCTTGGTGACACTTGATTCTGACCTAGTCCCAATGTTAAGGAAATTCCATGGACCGTGTGTCCCGTACAAAAGTTCGAGTAGGGTCAATGTACTGGTCCTAATCTGCCTAATCTGGAAATGTTATGCTCCGGTTAGGTGTGTTTGTTGACGTATCATAGAGCGCGATTGTTAACGTCACAAAGATAAATTCGGTGCTTGGTAGGGTTCCCGGGGCCTCACTTAAGCATTCCGGATATTACTGTACCGAATCACGATGCTGCAAGAACTGTTGTCAGAATCTCACGATGCTGCAAGAACTGTTGTCAGAATATTGATGATGTACGGAAGATAAAATCGGTGCTGCGAATGCCTCTTGAGTCTTCACTCGAACATTCCGGATATGACAGGGCCGAATCCGTCTCCGCTTTTATCTCACTTCCAATCGTAGTGTGTCAAAAGGTCTGACGATGCCGCGACCCCGATGACAGTAGCAATTGTCATAAAACAAAGATAAAAGCGGTGCTCGTGCCGGTTCTGCGGGCCTCAATCGGACATCCACGATGTGACGGCACCGAGTATGCTCTCACTTTTATCTCGTATCCGGTCATGGTGCGTCAAGAAGTCTGCTGATGCCGTGACAACGATGCCCAGGAGCATTTGATAGTAAACAAATGTAAAAGCGGTGCTCGTGACGGTTCTGGGGGTCTCGATCGGTGATCCCCGACTTGACAGCCGCGAGTTCGTCTCTGCTTTCATCTCACTTCCGGTCATTTTTTGTCAAGAAGGCTGACGATGCCGCGATTATGATTACCGAAGCATTCGTTAATGAACGAAAATAAAGACAGTGCTCGCGATTGTTCTGGGGACCTCGATCGGTCACTCCCAATACGACGGCTCCGGGTTTGTTTCTGCTTCCACCTTACTTCCCGTGATTTTGCGTCAAGAAGCCTGGTGATGCTGCGAGAACTTTGACAGGAGCGTTTGTTATCAAAAAAGGTAAACGCAGTGCTTCCGATGGTTCTCGGGATCTCAGTCAGACATCCCCGACTCGACGGCCTCGATTGGTCATTTCCGACACGATGACCCCGAATTTGTCTCTGCTTTCATCTTAGTTGCGGTCATTTTTCGTCGAAAAGTCCAACCGTATCGCGAGAACGATAAGCGGAGCATTTGTTAATAATACACAAAAAAAAGCAATGCTCGCGAAGGTACTTGGGGTCTCGTTCGGTCATGCTTGACGCGATGGCCCCGAGTTCGTCTCTGCTTCCATCTTACTTCTGTTTACCAACAAATGCTCCGGTCATCTTTCTCGCGGCATCGCCAGCCTTCTTAACGAAAAATGACCGGAAGTAAGATGAAAGCGGAGACAAACACGGGTCCGTCATATCAGGATTCACCGAACGAGGCCCCCAGAATCATCGCGAGCACTGCTTTTATTTTTGTTTAGTAAGAATTGCTCCGGCCATCGTTCTCGCAACATCGTCTGCCTTCTTGTCGAAAAATGACCGGAAGTGAGATGAACGCACAGACAAACTCGGGACCGTCGTATCGGGAATGATCGATCGAGGCCCCCAGAACCACGCGAGCACTGCTTTTATCTTTGTTTATTAACAAATGCTCCGGTCATCGTTCTGGCGGCACCGTCAGATTTCTTGACGAAAAATGACCGTAAGTAAGGTGAAAGCAAAGACAACCTCCGGGCCGTGTCGTCGAGAATTACCGGACGAGCCCCTAAGCGCCATCACGAGCATTGCTTTTCTTTTATTATCAAGAAATGCTCCGCTCATAGTTCTCGCGGCAACGTTGGACTTCGCGACGAAAAATGACAGGACGTGAGATGAAACCAGAGACAGATTCGGGGCCGTCGTATCCGGAATGACCAACCGAGGCCCCCAAAGCCATCGCGAGCACTGCTTTCATCTTTGTTTACTATCAAACGCTCCAGTCATCATTCTCGCGATATCGTCAGTCCTCTTGACGAAACATGACCGTAAGTAAGATGAAAGCAGAGACAAAGTCGGGGCCGTCGAATCGGGAATAACCGATCGAGGCCCCCGAACCCAGCGCGAGCGCTGCTTTCATCTTTATTTAATACCAAACGCTTCGGTCGTAGTTATTGCGGCATCGTCAGATTTCTGGGCAAAAAATTACCGGAAGTGAGATGAAAGCAAAGAGAAACTCGGGGCCGTCGTATTGGGAATGACCGATCGAGGCACCCCTAACTATTGCGTGTACGGCGTTTATCTTTATTTACTAGCCATTGCTCCGGTCATCGTCCTCGTGGCGTCGTCAGGCTTTTTGACGAAAAATGACCGTAGGTAAGTTGACATCAGAGACGGCCTTCGAGTCGGGGATCACCGATCGAGGCCCCCAGAACCGTTACGAGCACCGCTTTTACATTTGTATACTATCAAGTGCTCCTGCGATCGTTCTCACGGCATTCGTCAGGCACCTTGACGCACTATGACCGGAAATACGATAAAAGCGACAGCGAACTCGGTCCCGTCACATCGTCGATATCCGATCGAGGTCCCTAGAACCGGCACGAGCATCGCTTTTATCTTTGTTTAATACCAATTGCTACCCTCATCGGTGTCGCGGCATCAGCAGACCCTTTGACGCACTACGGCTGGAAGTAAGATAAAAGAGGAGGTGGATTCGGCCCTGTCATATCCGGAATGTTCGAATAAAGGCTCAAGAACGATTCGCAGCACCGATTATATATTCCGTGCATCATCAATGCTCTTATAACAATTCTCGCAGCATCGTGGGACTTCTCGACGCAATCTGACCGGAAGTAAGAAGAAATTGCCGACGGATTCGGCCCTGTCATATCCGGAATGTTCGAATAAAGGCTCAAGAACGATTCGCAGCACCGATTATATATTCCGTGCATCATCAATGCTATTATAACAATTCTCGCAGCATCGTGGGACTTCTCGACGCAATCTGACCGGAAGTAAGAAGAAATTGCCGACGGATTCGGTACAGTAATATCCGGAATGCTTGAGTGAGGCCCCGCGAACCATTCTAAGCACCGAATTTATCTTTGTTACGTTAACAACCACGCTCTATGTTACGTCAACAAAGACTCTCACCCGGCGCATAACATTTTCTAGGCAGATCAGGACCAGTACTTTGTCCCTACTTCAATTTTTACACAGGACACATGAGCCATGGAATTTCCGCAACATTGGGACTTGGTCAGAATCAAGCGTATCATCTCGCTCGTTTCGGATTTCGTTTCCATAGACCTTTAATGAGCGCCTCTTAGAAGTATGTTTGATAAAGTTCAGTGCTTTAAATTGTCGGAAAGTGCATGAAATATCGATGTTTCATTTTGCGGCCCACAGAAAATCATTATTTCTCTATTTATTTATTTATTTATTCATGATTTTTATTGTCGTCGAATCATCCATCTTCGCCTCTTGTTAGATGCGTGTTTGCAAAATTTCAAGGCTCTACGTAGTCGCAATGCGGATGACATGTCGGTCTTTCGTTTTGCAAACCACAGAAAATTGTTCTTCCCATTTTCTCATTTACTTTTCTTTAAAGTTGAATCATGCATTGCCAAGTTAAATAATCATCTTAAATATAATAATCAAGTAAATAAAAGCTTTCAACTTGTACAAATAATCGCTCGGTGCCTCAAAATTTAAGAAACATCAACTTATTTATCTTTTGATTTATTATTCCGACGAATCCAACGAATAATCTGATTTTTGTATCATTATCGCCTTTATCATTGCCGTACGAAGAATTGCAAGCATCATGAATGTCGACGATTTTCATGCCTTGGCACGATATTCATGGAGCGATAGAAGACGATGCTTGAAATGCCGAATCGGCCGTCCTGTCACGAGTCTCGAGCCTGATTGGTTTGCAGGAAGCCTACGGGAATGATACGCGAGACGTCGAAGCATGCTCGCCGTCATTTGTCAAACGTTGCCTATCTGCAGAACCTTGACGCGCGGTCTGAACTTGCCCGCGAAATATGGCGAAAGGCCATAGCAGACAGCACACGAAATGTCAAATCGCCAGGGCAAGGGAGACAAACGCCTCTCTACCTTGCTCGTCGCCTTCTACATTTCTCGTGCCCAGACTCAGCGCTCGAGTCGCGTCGTCATTAAGGGCAGACCCTACAACAATCATTCGAACTCCGAAATTCTAATTGCTCCCATTCAAAAACTATTTGACCGATAAAAAAAGCCTTGGCAGGAATGCTCGGGCACCCCCCTGAACCCATCAGTCCCGGGTGGGCCAGTTATTATGAAACACTATATCCGTATATCCGTCATGTGAGTACTCCCGCATGCAGCTATCACCGCCTCCATGAGTTTTAAAACAGTTTGTGTGTGTGCGACGAGTATGACGGGAATATGGTAACAATCTCCTATAATCATCACTAAAGCCGTTAATTATTAATAGTCGATAGTATTTTATACGTACTGCTTTTTAAGTGATTTGGTTATATGGATAACCGAAAATAATATGGATATTTTGTTTAAGTCGGATCATGCATTGCAACCTCTCAGATGCATGTTTTCTAACTTTCAGAGCTCTAAATAGTCGAGAACTGGGTGAAATATCGAATTTCCACCTTGCATCTCACAGGAAGGTGATGAAATGTTGAAAACATTTTTTTTTCAAGCTGAATATTGATTCGGAAAAGTATTAAAAAATGACTTTTCCACCGTTTTGGAGAATCCACCACAACATTACAAATATTGGGAAAATAATGAATGTTTCCAGGACTTTTTTGAGTTTAATGTATCCCTGAAGACCCTGTAAATTTGCAAACAGATCGGTTTAACCATTTTTTTACCCGACTCAACAAACTTTCATGAAAAATTAAAGGGGCACATTTCTTGCTCCTTAGACGTCAAATGACCATGCTTAAGATGAAAACAAAAATTCGTTATCGTTCTCACTACTTTGGTTTGCATGTAATTCTGCATTAACTACTCATCAAATCTTGAAATAGAAAATAAATTTTTGTGTTGAATTATTTTTTCTTCAATTGTTATCGATTGGAAAATCGTATAGATATTCATGTACAAAAGGCGCATGAAGATTCACTTGAGGGTATCAACTTAATTTAATGCACCTCATTTGATCTCGCTAACTTATAGCATGCACACAAAGGAATCGCAGATGGTAATTTCATACAATTTTGTAAACAGTTTGAAATGAAAAGAAATAAAAAATTGGTTGTAAAAAAATATTTATTGAATAGTTATGGGAAATTGTAAGAAAAAAAACCGATTTTCCCACAATATTTTTATTTTTTTTTATGTCGAAATGTATAGGAAATTTTATAAAATCATCACCTGTTTAGTGTTGATTCGATTTTTTTGTTTGCATGCTATAATTTAGCGAGTTAAAATTTGTTGTATTAAATTGAATTGATACCCCGAAGCGAAACTTCCTACACCATTTTAACACGCATCGCCATACGATTATTCAATGGATAACGATTTAAAAAAAAAATCAAAACTTTGCAATTTGTTTTCGCTTGTGCGATTTGATGAATATTTAATGCAAAATTATATGGGAAACAAAAGTAGTGAGAAAAATAACGAATTGTTTTTTCATCTTAACCATGTATTCGGCTCAAAAAATACCTGGCAATATCGATAGGTTTCGCAATATTTGCAAGCTGGTGGTGTATTTGCCAAATCGGCGGAAAATGTATTAAATTTTTTATGAATCAATATTTAGCTAAAAAAACTTTTTTCGTTTAAATACCAAAAGGAACATATAGAGGAATTATTCCAGTTTCTGAAACCCACCTTCCGTTCGCTGTACGATCATGACTTCAATAGATATCGATGATCAACGCAACAGCTGAATTTTCGTTCTATTGGCGGGAGCTCAGCGATAAGTGATCGTGCAAAGAGCCAAAAATACCAAATTGAAGCTAAAGAATTAGCACCCAAGCATTAATTGAGGCAGAGCATTTTTTTTAGCCCGTGGACGATGTTGAAAGACGAAAAAAAAATGCTTTTTTAATCGCTCCGTTTTTTATCTTAGCACCAAGGGTGACCCTAAAAAAACCTGAAAAATTTGCTCACAAATGCTTATTTGTGAGCACATTTCGTCTTTTGGAAACGTCAGCTGCGGCTTGGCGTTTCTCGGTGACGTTTGCCGCCCCATGACAGCCGCGACGCGAACACAGCAGCGGAAGCTCCAGCGCCTACTCTCTGCGCTGAATCCGTTCGCAGGTTCCGCCGTTCCCGAGATACTGCGGAAGTCAAGCTCAACGTTTGAACTATCGTTCGATTTCCAAATTTTGATATTGTTTTTCTCAGTGATAACCTTTTCGAGCCACTTCTATTCGGATCTTCCGTGTTCAGAATCGAATCGACTTTGCTTCGGTCGACGCGGAATGCCATTTTAATTTTTTTTCAACACTTTTCTTGTTTCCCATGAAATTTATTTTTTTCACATGAGCGCTATATTTTTTTTCGAAAAGTCCCCGAAACACTATTCAAAAAGCGCACCTCAACTGATTCGAAATGGCCGCCCCGACGGATTTAAAAATAGGTGGCCATCCTCAAATTGTCACCCTATATACATAAAATTTTATGATACTTACTGACATTTATTGTAATAATCAGTAATTACATAAATTGACAATAAATACGATATTCTGGTATGTAATTTAAGATTATGCATTATCACATATATATTTTCTAAGTGATCATGCATTTTGTGTTCTAACGCCAGCATATCACTATTATTTTATTGTTATTAACTAATTCTACTTTTTATTTGAATGTTTCAATATTTAGCTTGCAAAATTACAAATAGAACACATTTCATTTTGAGTATTTTTTTCATATATTCATTATGAATTAATGATACAAATGAACATATATATATATATATAACTGAGAACTTATCATCATTACAGCCTTTTGGAATTAGCGCTATACAGTTTTTTCTTTAATTGTCATCAGTATGCATGTATTTTTAAAATGTTCTGGTTTATATACGCTCATTTCCCCATTTAGATCGCATGCTTTGAGGTGCTGTATGTTACTGGTAAAATTTTGAAACCGATAGTTACGTATTGCGGAGAAGCGCTTAACGAAAACCACAGTCATCGGACCGTTTTCTTCGGTGACTACATGACAAATATTATGAACTGCACCTATTTCATCGTCATCGAGCACAGCTACGGAACTGTTTATTTTCGAACAAAATTGTTTTTGATATGCTGATGTACATTTTACATTATTAATTATGACTTTTGATTAGCATTTGCACTCAGTGATTTATTTTTGAATACCAAAATGGAATAAATTAATCGTTTGTAGTTGCAGGGAAAGTTACTACAAACAAGGAAATCACCTGAAACTGATTTGTTTTATGGATTTTGAAGGATATGTTCGTTTGTAGCAAAGGAGTAAGTAACTACAAACGACGTCGAATACGTCGAATACGGAACTACAACGTCAAACGACGTTGTAGTTCCGTATTGATCGTTTGTAGTTGTAGAAAAATTGACTATAAACGAGGAAATGACGTAAAAATATTTTTTCAGCGATTTAAGGAAGAAATGTTCGATTGTAATAATAAAGTACGTAACTACAATCGACGCTCGGGCGTCTAAAACATTTGTAGTTGTGTGTACTTCCATTTTAATCGTTTTTAGTTGCCGAGAAAGGAACTACAAACGAGAAAATCACGTGAAAATAATTTTCAGCAATTTGAGGAAGAATCGTTTGTATGTAGTAATAAAGTAGGCAACTACAAACGACGCCCGCGCTTCTAAAATGTTTGTAGTTGTTTGTAGTTCCGTATTTATCGTTTGTAGTAAAAGAGAAAGTAACTACAAAGGAAAAAATCACCTGAAAATGATTTGCCACGATTTTAGTAACTACAAACGAGGAAATCACCTGTAAATCATTTTTCAATTATTTTAGAAGGAAATGTTGGTTTGTAGTAGTAAACTAGGTAACTACAAACGACGCTGGCGGTATTAAAACGTTTGTAGTAGTTCGTAGTTTCGTATTTATTGGTTGTAGTTGCAGAGAACGTAACTACAAAGGATGAAATCACCTGAAAATGATGTTTCCACGATTTATGAAGGATAAGTTCGTTTCTAGTAATTGAGTAAATAAGGTAGGTAACTACAAACGACGCCCGGGCGTCTAAAACGATTGTAGCTGTATCCCGACTAGAAATGTTGCTACGGGGCAGCCTGGAGCTCATCCGGCATACCGTATTCTGTACCACGGCACGGTACAGGCCACCGGATCGGAGCTGTGCAGGGCGTGAAACGCTTTTTTGAATCCGACCATGACGCGGATGCTGGTAACCTAATTCATCTGTATACCTTTTCAGGCTCTGAACCGGTTGCCGTATCTATACCTGAGATGAAAAAAAACCCAAAAATTACGAATAAAAAAATTGTGGTAGTATTGTTTGTTTCCATATGCGTTATTTATGATACTGCCTATATGATAATTGGTATAAAACGAATATCCTGCCTAGTTGAAGTTTTTACCTACCCTCGGAATTGAACCTACGTCTTCTAGATCTAAAGCTGAGCGCCCTACCTATTTAGCCACTTGAACACTTGTGTAAACCTTCTTTTTTCATTGCATCTTTTTATCATTCTAATTCTATTCTAAAAAATATGAATAATTTTATTCATGGGTTTGAAGATAACATCGTTGCGATGCAACAATAATTTTTCGTATACCGGATTTTTTCTACCCATTTAAGCTGTGAAGATATCACACGTTTTTGCATATTCTCATTAGTGTGTTACAACCGGAATTTGCAAAAAAGACTAATGATGATATTGTAAACAAAATTCTTTTTAAGTTGTGCTAATAAAATTCAATTTAATTGATTTGATTGGTTACCTGTTGATAATGATAAAAATAAATGAATAAAAAGTAAAGAAAAAAAAGCGTTGGATTCCCACGATGCAAACTTTAAATTTATTTTCATTCGTTCTTTGTATCTTGAGTTGATGATGACGGCGTCCGCAAGGGTGCCATATTACTTTTATTAGAATCTTGCCGAAATTATGCACGCAGCAACGCAGTTGCTTACTTTGATGGCCCCCAATAAGGTTATCCGGTAGACATACGGGGCAAATCAGACATACACTTCGTAGTGCATGGCGGATCGTCACCCGATGATTACTGGATTTGCCAACCGCCGAGCACGGATGGGAAAAGGAAAATCGACCAGGCCTTGGACAGGTAACCTTAACAGAGCCCTGTGAGGAAGAGAAAGTATCTACAAACGAGGAAATCACTGGTAAATGATTTTTCAATTAGTTTAGAAGGATATGTTGGCTTGTAGTAATAAACTAGGTAACTACAAGCGACGCCGGCGGTATTAAAACGTTTATAGTAGTTCGTAGTTTCGTATTTATCGTTTGTAGTTGCAGTGAAATTAACTATAATCGCGGAAATGACGAGAAAATATTTTTCCAGCAATTTGAGAAAGAAATGTCCGTTTGTAGTTTTAAAAAATTAGGCACCTACAAACGACGCCAGTGCGTCTAAACCGTTTGTAGTTGTGTGTAGTTCCGTATATATCGTTTGTACAAACGAGAAAAAAAGCCGAAAATAACTTTTCAGCAATTGGAGAAGAAAATGTTCGTTTGTACTAATGGTGTAAGTACCTACAAACGACGGCAGCGTTTTTGAAACGTTTGTAGTTGTGTGTAGTCCTGTATTTATCGTTTTTAGTTGCAAAGAAAGTAATTACAAGCGAGGAAATCACCTGAAAACAATTTGCCAGCATTTTGAGAAGGAAATGTTCATTTCCTTCTCAAATATTTCAAATCGTGAAAATATTTTTTCCGCAATTTGAGAAAGAAACGTTCATTTGTAGTAATATAGTAGGTAACTACAAACGACGCCCGCGATTCTAAATCGTTTGTAGTTACTGACTCCATTACTAAATGGAGTAAGTATTAAGTACTCCAACCATTACTGAATGGAGTAAGTAACTACAAACGATTTAGAATCGCGGGCGTCGTTTGTAGTTACCTACTATATTACTACAAATGAACGTTTCTTTCTCAAATTGCGGAAAAAATATTTTCACGTCATTTCCTCGTTTGTATTTACTTTCTCTGCAACTACAAACGATCAAAACAGCAATACTTACAACTACATACGTGTTGAAAACACTGGCGTCGTTTGTAGTTAACTAGTTTATCACACAAACGGGCACTTTCTCTGCAACTACGAACGATAAATACGGAACTACATATGACTACAAGCTACAACCACAAACAACTTTTAAAAGCGCCGGCGTCGATTGTAGTCATCGAATTTACTACTTCAAACAGCCATATCCTTCGAAAATCGCGGAAAATCAATTTACCGGTGATATCCTCGTTTTTAGTTACTTTCTCTGCAACTACAAACGATACATACGGAACTACACACTACTACAAACGTTTTAAACGCACTGGCGATAAATACGAAACTGGGAATAGCTACAAACCTTTTAGAAGCGCGGACGTCGTTTGTAGTTACTTACTCCATTATTACAAACGAACATTTTCTTCCCAAATCTTCGTTTGTAGTTACGTGCTTCGCAACTACAAATGATCAAAACAGAAGTACATACAACTACAAACGTTTTAAATGCCCGGGCGTCGTTTGTAGTTACTTACTGCATTACTAAATACGAACATTTTCTTCTCAAATAGATGAAAAATTATTTTCAGTTGATTTCCCCGTTTGTAGTTACTTCCTCTGAAACTACAAACGAATATCACGGAAGTACATACAACTACAATCGTTTTAGACACCCGAGAGTCGTTTGTAGTTACCTACTTTATTACCACAATCGAACATTTCTCGTTCAAATGGCTTAAAAAATGTTTTCGGGTCATTTCCTCGTTTCTTTTTTTTCTACAACTACAAACGATAAATGCGGAACTACAAACAACACTATAAACGGTTTAGGAGCGCCGACGTCGTTTGCAGTCACTTACTCCTTTACTACAAACGAACATATCCTTCCAAATACGTGGACAACTCATTTTCAGGTGATTCCCTCGTTTGGAATTACTTTTTCTGCAACTACAAACGATAAAAAGGGAAGTCCACATAACTACCAACGTTTTAAAAGTGCGGGCGTGGTTTGTAGTTACTCACTCCATTACTACAAACGAACATTTCCTTCTCAAATTGCTGGAAAAAAATTTTCACGTTATTTCCTCCTTTGTAGTTACTATCCCTCCAACCACAAACGATAAATACGGAACTAAATACAACTACAAACGTTTTAAACGCCCGGGCGTCGTTTGTAGTTACCTACTTTATTACTACACAGGAACATTTCTTTCTCAAATCGCTGAAAACATATTTTCACGTCATTTCCTCGTTTGTAGTCACTTTTTCTACAACTACAAACGATTAATACCGAACTACAAACAACTGCAAACCTTTTAAAAGCGCCGACGCCGTTTGTAGATATCTAGTTTACTACGGCAAACGAACATATCCATCAAAAATCATGGAAACATCATTTTCAGGTCATTTCATCGTTTGTAGTTACTTTCGCTGCAACTGCAAACGATAAATACGAAACTACAAACGACGACAAACGTTTGAAAAGCGCCGGCGTCGTTTGTCGTTACCTAGTAACTACAAACGACAGAAACCAACATATCCGTCTAAAATAATTGAAAAATCATTTACAGGTGATTTCCTCGTTTCTAGTTACTTTCTCTGCAGCTACAAACGTTTGAGAAGCGCAGGCGTCGGGTGTAGTTAGTTTCTCTGCCACTACTAACGATTAAAACGGAAGTACACCCAACTACGAACGTTTTAGACGCCCAAGCGTCGATTGTAGTTAACTAGTTTAGTAGTTAAAACGAACATATCCTTCAAAAATCGTGGAACCATTATTTTCCGCTGATTTCCTCGTTTGTAGTCACTTTCTCCGCAACTATAATCGATAAATACAGAACTACAATGAACTCCAAACGATATATAAACGCGGGCGTCGTTTGTAGTAGCCTACTTTATTACTACACACCAACATATCCTTCCAAAATCGTGGAAAAATCATTTTCAGGTGAATTCCTCGTTTGTAGTTAATTTCTCTATTACTACAAACGATGAATACGCAACTACAAAGAACTACAAACGGTTTAGAAACGCCGACGTCGTTTGTAGTTAACTACTTTACTACGACAAACGAACATATCCTTTAAAAATCGTGGCAAATTCATGTTCTGGTAATTTCATCGTTTGTAGTTATTTTCTCTGTAACTCGAAACGAGAAAGATGAAACTATAAACAACTACGAACGTTTTAGAAGCGCGGGCGGCGTTTGTAGTTACCTACTTTATTACTACAAACGAACATTTGGTTCTGAAATGGCTGAAAAAATACTTTTACGTGACTTTCGCGTTTATAGTTACTTTCTCGGCAACTACAAACGATTAAAACAGAAGTACACACAACTACAAACGTTTTAAATCCCGACCGTCGTTTGTTTACCTAGTTGTTTACCTAGTGGTTGATACCTAGTTTACTAGTACAAACGAACATATCCATCCAAAATCGTGGAAAAATGATTTTCCGCTGATTTCCGCTTTGTAGTTACTTTCTCCGAAACTACAAATGATAAATACATAAATACTAACAACTACAAACGTTTTAGAATGGCGCGCGTCGTTTGAAGTAGCTTACTTCATTACTAGAAACGAACATATCCTTCCAGAATCGTGGAAATATACTTTTCGGGTGATTTCCTCGTTTGTAGTTACTTTCTCTATTACTATAAACGATAAATACGGATCTACAAACAACTACAAACGTATTAAAAGCGCGAGCGCCATTTGTAGTTACGTACTTCAATACTACGAACGAACGTATCCTTCAAAAATCGTGGAAACTTCCTATTCAGGTGATTTCATCGTTTGTAGTTACTTTCTCTGCATCTACAAACGATAAATACGAAACTACGAACTACTACAAGCGTCTTAAAACCGCGGGCGTCGTTTGCAGTTATCTAGTTTACTACTACAAACCAACATATCCTTTTAACATAATTGAAAAATCATTTACAGTTGACCTCTTCGTTTGTAGTTACTTTCTCTGCCGCTTCACACGTCTCAGAAGCGCAGTCGTCATTTGTAGTTACCTACTTTATTATTATAATCGAACATTTCTTACTCAAATCGCTAAAAAAATATTTTCACGTAATTTCCTCGTTTGTAGTCACTTTTTCTACAGCTACAAACGATAAATATGGAACTTCAAACAACTACGAACGTTTTAGAAGCGCCGACGTCGATCCTAGTTACTCACTCCTTGACTACAAACGAACATATCCTTCCAAATCCGTGGAAAAATCAGTTTCAGGTGACTTCCTCGTTTGTAGTTAATTTCTCTATACCTACAAACGATAAATACGGCACTACAAACAACGACAAACGTTTTAGGAGCGCGGACTTCGTTTGTAGCATATACTCCAGTAGTCTTGTAGGATTACTCCATTACGAAAAACGAACATATGCTTCATACATCGTGGATACATCATTTTCAGGTGACTTCATCGTTTGTAGTTACTTTCTCTGCAAATACAAACGATAAATACGAAACTACGAACTACTAGAAACGTTTTAATACCGCCGGCGTCGGTTGTAGGTACCTACTTTACTACTAGAAACCAACATATCCTTCTAAAATAATGAAAAATCATTTACAAGTGATTTCTTCGTCTGGAGTTACTTTCTCTGCAGGTACAAACGTTTCAGACGCGCAGGCGTCGTTTGTAATTACATTCTCTCCAACTACAAACGATTAAAACGGAAGTACACACAACTCCAAAAATGTTGGACGCCCGAGCGTGCTTTGTAGTTACCTAATTTACTAGTACAAATGAACACATCCTTCCAAAATCGTGGGAAAATTAGTTTCCGCTGATTACCTCGTTTGTAGCTACGTTCTCCACAACTACAAACGATAAATACAGAACTACAATCAACTACAAACGTTCTAGACCGGCGGGCGTCGTTTGCAGTAGCCTACTTTATTACTCCAAACCGACATATCCTTCCGAAATAGTAGAAAAGTCATTTCCAGGTGATTTGCTGGTTTGTAGTTACTTTCTCTATTACAGCAAACGTTAAATACGGAACTACAAACAACTACAAACGTTTTCGGAGCGCCGACGTCGTTTGTAGTTACCTAGTTTACTAGGACAAACCAACATATCCTTCAAAAATCGTGGAAACCTCATTTTCTGGTAATTTCATCGTCTGTAGTTACTTTCTCTGCAACTACAAACAATGAAGACGAAACTACAAACAACTACAGACATTTTAGAAACGTGGGCGTCGTTTTTAGTTACCTACTTGATTACTAGAAACGATCATTTCTTCCTCAAATTGCTGAAAATTATTTTCACGTGATTTTCTCGTTTGTAGTTACTTTCTCTGCAACTACACCCGATCAAAACCGCAGTACATCCAACTACAAACGTTTAAGAAGCGCCGACGTCGTTTGTAGTTACTTACTCCTTTACTACAAACGAACATATCATTCCAAATCCGTGGAAAAATCAGTGTTAGGTGATTTTCTTGTTTGTAGTTAGTTTCGCTAAAACTACAAACGATAAATACGGAACTACAAATAACTACAAACGTTTGTGAACCGCGGACGTCGTTTGTAGTTATTTACTCCATTACTACAAACGAACATATCGTTCAAAAATCGTGGAAACATTATTTTCATGTGATTTCCTCGTATGTAGTTATTTTCTCTATAACTACAAACGATAAAAACGGAACTACGCACTACTTCAAACGTTTTAGAAGCGCGGGAATCATTTGTTGTTACTTACTCCATTACTAGAACCGAACATATCCTTCATAAACCGTGGAAACGTTATTTTCAGGTGATTTCATCGCTTGTAGTTACTTTCTCTGTAACTACAAACGATAAATGCGAAACTACCAACTACTACAAACATTTTAGAATCGCGGGCGTCGTTTGTAGTCACTTACTGCATTACTACAAACGAAGATTTCCTTCTCAAATTCCTGACAAATTATTTTCAGGTGATTTACTCGTTTGAAGTTACTTTCTCTGCAACTACAATCGATCGAAACGGAAGTACATACAACTTCAATCGTTTTAGACGCCCGCGCGTCGCTCGTAGTTACCTACTTTATTACTACAATCGCCCATATCCTTCCGAAATCGTGGAAAAATCCTTTTCAGGTGATTTCCTCGTTTGTAGTTACTTTTTCTGTTTCTGCAAACGATAAAGATGAAACTACAAAGAACTACAAACATTTTAGAAGGGCCGACGTCGCTTGTAGTTACCTACTTTATTACTACATACGAACATTTCATTCTCAAATTGCTGAAAATTATTTCACGTGATTTTCTCGTTTTTAGTTACTTTCTCTGCAGCTACAAACGATAAATACGAAACTACACACAACGACAAACGTTTTAGACGCACTGGCGTCGTTTGTAGTTATACTGACTAGATTTACTACAAACGCAGATTCCCATCTCAAATTGCCGACAAATTTTTTGCAGGTGATTTCCTCGTTTCTAGTTTCTTTCTCTGCAACTAAAAACGATCAAAACGGAAGTACATACAACTACAATCGTTTTAGACGCCCGGGCATCGTTTGTAGTTACCTACTCTACTTACTCCATTACAATAAATGAACATATCCTTCACAAATCGTGGAAACATCATTTTCAGGTGATTTCATCGTTTCTTGTTACTTTATCTGCACCTACATCCGATAAATTCGAAACTAGGAACTACTACAAACGTTTTAATACTGCCCGAGTCGTTTGTAGTTCCCTACTTTACTACTACCAACCAACATATCCTTCTAAAATAATTGAAAAATCATTTTCAGGTGATTTCTTGCTTTGTAGTTACTTTCTCTATTACTACAAACGATAAATACGGAACTACAAAAATCTACAAACGTTTTGGGAGCGCAGACGTCGTTTGTAGTTACTTACTCCATTACTACAAACGAACATATCCTTCCAAATTCGTGGAAAAATTAGTTTCAGGCGATTTCCTTGTTTCTAGTTACTTTCTCTGCAACTACAAACGATTAAGACGGAACTACAAATAACTACGAACGTTTTAGAACCGCGGGTGACATTTGTAGTTATCTGGTTTACTTCTACGAATGATCTATCGTACCGTACAATAGGATAGATCTTTTTCCTGCTTCTGCGCTGTATGCAAAGGAGAAGCTGCTTATATAAACCGTGAAATATTGCATTTCAGTAATGTCGCCGTTCTAATTTTTGTTCTTTATATCAGATATATGTTAATTAGCATTTAGGATTCGCTCGAAAAATCTTTACAGGTCGTGTCGTTTTTCGAAGTCCATTTTTTGGAAAATGAAAAAAACCCTTCAACTACAAACGAAAATAAGTTTACCACTATCAACTACAAACGATTTTGAATGGAAAAAATATGCTAAAAGTTTTTTATTTTCATTCCGGGGGGTGCCGTTTTTTTTGGTGGTCGTATTGTTTTTTCTGCGCTGCTATAAACGAAATAAAGTTTACTACAATCAACTACAAACGAAAACCTTCCGAAATCACCAAAAAAATTGAGATCGGAGATACTCGGGTGCCAAGTTTACATAGGTACATTGGTCGCTATGGTCGTGGGTGTATCCGTGTGTAGGTACGCTCGCTCGCAAGGATATCGGTTGTCGCTCGCAGATAAAGGCCTAGTTGACGGACGCCACGCTTAGCGTTCGGAAAGCGGTCACCAGCACCAGATTGCTGGGGCGCTGAGAGTATTCATGTATATACGCGTAGTAAGCAGCACTTGATCTACCTTACGGACTCGAGGCCGCGAGAGTCGACTAAACGTTTTTACGACACTTCGGTCAAAATCCGAAAATGTATAATATTCGAAACTCTATGATATTTGTGCTATACTTCGAATTCTGTCAGAACAAGATTAAGAAGTGAAGTTAATTCGATGGAAACGTTGCCAGACTACGATCTGATTGCAACGGAATCGATGAGGAGACTTGATCTGATCGCAATGTAAATTGTTGGAAGACTGACTTCAGGAAGGAAGTCTTTCTTGATATGAAAATTAGGAGGGGTTCGGCAGTGGAAGAAGGAACTTTAAGGTTTAGCGTGATTGGTCGCGATATTCATGATTCGCAGAATCGATCTCGATCATTCCTTATATGGAATTTGTACGCATGGCAGGACCTTTGTCCCGTGTTTGAGTGTCCAAACGCATGGAGTACAGAATTCGACCTCTGAGACCTAGGCGTACGTATGGTTTAAGTTATGCCAATTTTTGGCTATGATGACGTCTCATATCAAAAGATTATATTGGGTGCGCGAAGAGATCGAGCATTGGTGAGTTCTCGTTTCCTGTGGGCACCATGCTAAATAATTATCGGCCGGGACTTATTTAAGCTAGAGGCAAAGTCTTCTCGTATCGTTCTAGTGATGCCTCGTATTTATTTCTGGGCGGTTGATATTTACGCCTTGGAGAAATGCGAGGTTATAATACGAGGCGTGCTGCTACTATCGTGTATCTATCGCTGTGGTTTGAATAAGCGTGCTATACGTACGCACGTTTCTTTATATACTGCTATGTGACTTTTCCTTAGATTTGTACGTATAATAAGCTTATAACGGCAATTGAGGATATTGGGAATAACCAAGAGAAGGCTCATTCGCTAGCATGTAACACCACTAAGCGTTGATTGGATTTGGATTATCTGGAGTTATTCTTCATCATATGAAAATCGCGTGCGATTATCTATTTTTTGTTTTTTTTAAATTACAGTACCGAGGCGAAAGAATTTAATGAAAGTTCATCAACAGTAGATGCGAGCCATAATTCATCGGTTGCTCTTACCGAGAGTTATGACGCGGGCCGGTAGAAACGCGGTACGGGACATGCTTACAATAGTCTGACTGGTATGTGTAGCACATCGTTTTTGTTTATTCAATTAATTTGGAAAAATAGCCTCATTATTATTATGTGTTGTAAGGCATGCATCGCTAATAGGCTATTACAGTGGCAAGGTGTTGGCATACGCAACGCGCATAAAAAAATGTGCAAGGTGTGATCGAGGCCACCTTAACACGGATCATGACTGCCGATTAAATTTCGATCGCAGCGCGAAAGCTATGAATCCGGACATGGTCGTCGAATTAATT
>OX632362.1:12083768-12091268 GCA_951751655.1 Ophion costatus | reverse complement strand
GAATCGCACCTCCATCCTCGCACAAAAATCTCAAAAAGGCCGTCTGCTCTCAACACGCATGACAGGAGCGACTTTTTCTATTCACGTACTTTATCTATTTAAGTGGCCGAATCGATCCCGCTATATTTCATCACCGTAGCGGCTTTTGTCGATTAACGACAACAAAATAGTTATTCGCGATTTGAGTCTCCATACCCGAACTAAATTTTTGTTTAAAGTCGTCTGCCGTCAACACGCATGACAACAGCTACTTAAAAATATGCATCCTTACTCTATATTCATACACGAAACGATCGACTCATGATTCATCCCGGTGACGGCTTTTGTTAAGCAACCAAAAAAACATTATTTCCGCTAGTCAGATAGATTCGGCGCATTCACGTACAGGTAAGTGGTGGAGATAGGCCCTATGCTGCCTTACTATGCTACGACCCGAGCGCGTACAGTCACGCCTAAAATGTACTGGGTTCGAGCGGCACGCGTCTGCTAGTAGGTCTGTCCGCCAGCTTCAGCTTCATCTTTATCAGACGCATGATTGATAGTGTTACGTCCAGAAGAAACGATTTTAATCTATTTCCGGGTTCGTCAAATATCATGAAATTAGGTTATTTACTATTTTTAAGGGATAGCCGCACGTTCCATACGGACCCGGCAACCTCTGAAGTGGAAATTGAATTTGAATGGGAATCGAGTAATAACGAATGATAGTTGGGGTAAACATTAACCAGCGCCATTGTGTCATTATGTTTAGTTGCAAACTCCTTAGTGTATTGAATCAACAAATAATCGCGCCCATGCGCGGGGACAGGTTCCGCCGCGCCGCTACCTCTCTCACTCTTTCGCCCTTCCGCGGGGACAATTCTCCCGGCATTTCTCTCCCGCACATCGCTCGTTCAAACTTAATGGTCCGCTACTTTCGACCGGGGCTGAGCCCAGACCCCGAACCTCTGATACACTGGCTCTAGATTTGTAACGAGTACCCCATAAAATTGTAATGGAGGTATGATTGCGCTAGTAACATCCGACGTCTCTGTGCAGGTCCACCGGGTCGCTAACCTGGTTGTATTACACCGCCGCCAGTACGGCTACTACTAGAAATGTTCTCCGACTCAAGAAGCGAACCGTTTGTTACGTCCCAGCCTTCAAATTTTTTACTCCACCCCAAAAAATTATCATTGCACACGTGCACGATAGCGGGATCCTCATTTTTTGACCAAAGTTATATTTTGTATACTTGATGGACGCGATAGTCGAAATATGCCATAAGACCCAGAACGGGAAAGCGACTTGCATCCGGTCCCACGCACTAAATCACCGATAGTATGTAATTTACGAGCGAATGTGCTCCAATCGAGAAATTCACTTAGGAAGATTCCCGAATAGCAAAAACGCAAGACAAAAGCGAACATAAACTCTCACTCCAAATCCCAAACCTCCATAGAAAACTCGCCCGTGACTCCACACGGTCGTAAAACAGGCCCTCAGCGAGAATTATGAGAACACGTGCGATAAGGCCGGTTCTTGGAAATAGATCAGCGATTTCGCCTATCTTAGCCGCGACCCAATAAGAAATCCAGAATCATGCTCCCCTACTCCGCTACCCAATCACGAAAATTAACGTAACTTTTACGACTGATTATCCAATCCCTAAATAACGCATCATAGGAAAGGCACTCTCCCAAAAAACTCCTTCTCCCAAAGTCGAACTCTCGTCGTTTTTGTAAGAGGAAGGAGCATCACTCTGTAATCAGTCTCCGAATCGAAAAGTCGACTTACTCAGATAATACTCTGTCCGCGTAACCGTCCAACATACTTTTCAATCAACTGTACGCGTCTTATATTTAACCGAAAGATATATACATACAAGTGTGTTAATAAACTCTATTTGTGAATTGAAAGAAACACTCACGAGAGTAAGTTATTCGATCAAAGTATCGGGCGAACCTCAACCTCAAACCAAAACACGCACCTCAAATCGTCTAAATCCAATTGTTATAAAATTGTGTTCGGAACTCGCGCGGAAACCAATTAAGACTCACAGCGCAATCCACCTCTCTTCAAAATTCGCGCACTAACTCGGCAAACTCGCGAGTTCATTCTAAACCTCCCTCCGGGACGTAACACGTTGACGAATCGGAAATAACAATATTCACCGCCACCGGACTGATGTTAGCTCATTGGCTATCACTCCGGTGGGGGTTTTTGACAACGTCCACGTAAAGTTGACCACTCTCGAAGTCCTACGGTCGAACTCCGCGAATCAGGCGATGCTTGAACAGCGGAATTCGATCGGGCACACCCGGTCTCACTTTCGGCGCGCCCACCCGTGACACCGCACAGAGACACGAGGCGACGCAGTCGTCGGGTAATAATGAAAAGTAAACCTATTAATAAGAGATAAAAAATAGTGAAAATTAATAAACAAAACATTAAAATTTTACGGGACGTGATAACTCACCCCGTCCCCCTTGGGACATCGACGTCCTCGTCGAACAATGAATTACGATCAAGCACTTATAGTGTTTAATGCACTCACAAATCCTCGCACTCCATAAAATTGTCGAGGGCGGTGGGTAATTCTCCCAATTTACCCCGATGTTGTTTCATTCCACGTTGTGCCGCGGCCGTTCGGACCAACTCCCCGAAATTGTCCAGCGTCTGCTTCGTTATACGACGAGTAACTCTTGAGGAGGGACAGGACGCGGAAGAGGGTCCTCTCTTACCGCACTCGGAGCACTTATCGGCAGGCTAAGTGACGAACTACGTCCTCGTGGTCTCTCGTATATATCCTTATCTGAGTGTGCGTGCGAACTCTCTCTGGTTGAGCGAAAGTTTTTTCTTCTCGAGCCTAAATATTTCCAAATGTATCCGAAAGAGAGAAAGAGAGAGAGAGAGAGAGAGAGAGAGAGAGAGAGAGAGAGAGAGAGAGAGAGAGAGTCAAGCCCTCGAGATGTAGATTAGGAATAAGAATATTACTCCTCCTTGGCTTGCGAGGTTGGCCAGAGTGAGAAAATCTCTCTCCTCTCTCTTTCTCTCTCTCTCTCTCTCTCTCTCTCTCTCTCTTTCTCTCGTCTCTCTCATTTTGGTATACGAATGCACAGAGTCTCATAGCGCACAAGGACGAAATACAACACGAAATAGTAAACAAAGTGCAACCGGTAATCATAGCATTATCGGAGACTCGGGTGACACAAGATATCGGTGACGGCGAACTGTTTATGCCGGGTCATAGTGTGATCAGATGTGATGCCGAAAATAGAAACACACGTGGTACAATCGTATATGTCAGAGACGACGTAAAGTTCGAACTGTTATTGATAAACAAGATAGAAACAAACTGTTGGTGCGTTTGAATAGATGTGAAGGACAAAATATACAAAGGAATACTCATAGTTGTGTACCATTCGCCGAGTGCATCGGATGCGGAATTTGTAAGATACACAGAGGACTTGGTTGAGGGTTTAGATATAAAAAATAGCTGTTTGCTAATAGGAGATTTTAATATAAATGTCTCAGCGGACACACATTATAAAAAGAAATTACTATCGGGCATGTCGAGCCTTGGACTGAAACAATATCAAATAAACCATCTAGGAAAACACAGGATAGCTGTACAACCATAGATCTATTATTTTTAAATAATAACGTGCAAATGCAGGTGGTATATGAACCTAAAATAACGGATCATGCATGGGTCAAAGTTGCATTAGGGAAAACTGTGGAAAATAATTATAGAGAATATATAGCTCGGAATTATATAGTAAAATTGAGAAGGATAAATTCCTGAGAGTATTAAACCATGTGATAACACAGTGGCAAGCTATGGATCCGAACCAGAGAGCGGGTATGTTTGTTGAAAATATGGTTAGTGTACTGGACAAATTTGCACCGGAAAAAGCCTTAAAAATTCCAAGGGTATGGGAAGGCAAAAAATGGTTCTCGGATGACGTAAGAATGGCAGTGGATAGGAGAGGCAAGGCATACAGAGAAGCAGTTGCCCATGGAACGAGGATTCACTGGCAACAATTCAAAGTGGAAAGAAACGCGGTGGTTAGCCTGATTAGGAAAAATAAAAAGGCATACTTCGAAAACACGATCGACGCAAGCCAAAGAAACCCGACAAAACTGTGGAAACCATTAAAAGAAATAATAAAAGGAGAGCCAATAAGCAGGACAGAGGTAGGATAAATAGATTTTGAATAATCAAGTGAAAATGCGGCAGTCAACATAGCCGATAAATTTAATGAATACTATATAAAAAGTATAGAGAATATAGTGAGTTCAACAAATACGGATGCTAATGGCACCCCCAATAGAAGAAGAACATTATTATTGGGAAGTATAATGAAAAATGAAGAAGTAATGGTCAACTTTGAGGATATTAAAATAGACGACTTCGAGAAGGTGGTAATGAAATTGCCGAAAAAGAAGGGAACAAATGAGGGAATAACGAGTGAAATACTAGAAATGGCGTATAGTGCTATAAAAACAGAACTGGTAAATGTAATAAATGGCTGCCTAAGGGCGGGCTGCTACCCAGAGAGGTGGTAAACATCCACCATTATACCGATCCCAAAAATTACGAAACCCAAAAAAGTGAGCCAGTTTAGACCAATAAATGTTTTACCAATGTATGAAAAAGTACTTGAAATAGTAGTAAAAAATCAGATCGAAAAGCACTTGGAAGTACATGGCGTTATAACAGAATACCAGTCAGGTTTTAGGGGTCAGTATTCATGCGAAACAGCAATTCAAACCGTCATAGATGAGTGCAAAATCGATATGAGCGAGGGGAAAATGGTAGGGGTGGTTTTTATGGACATAAAACCAGCTTTCGAAACAGTGGACAGAGAACTATTAATAGATAAATTATATCAATATGGCCTAACAGGGAAAGTCCTAGACTGGCTATGATCGTATTTGAGCAATAGAACTCAAAAGGTGAGAGTCAACAATGAATGATCGAAAATTGTTAATACGGATTATGGGGTACCGCAGGGGTCTGTCCTGGGGCCATTACTATTTATTTTATATATAAATGGTATTGTTAAAGTATGCCCGAGAGAATGCACAATAAAGATGTTTGCAGACGATACGCTTATCTATGTGACTGGTGAAAGTAGCGGTGAGATGGAGGTAAAGATGAAGGAGTCGCTAAATACAGTGGAAAAATGGATGAATAAAAATAAACTAAAAATGAATGCTGAAAAAACGAAATACATGATTGTTAGAAGCATAAGGAAAACTGTGAGAGGGAGCATAGTCTTGAAAAGTATGGACGGATCGGAGCTGGAAAGAGTGGATAAAATAAAATATCTTGGTGTAATTATTGATGAAAAGATACGTTTTAAAGACCAATGTGAGTACGTGCAAAAAAAAAATTGGGAAAGAGACGCGTTTTTCAAACAGAGTTGGCCAGTATGTATCAGTATACGCAAGGTGTGTGATCTATAAAGCTATCATTTCACCACATTTTGAGTAATGCGTAACACTGCTAGTGGGCATGGGTGAGACGGAACCGAATCGACTTCAGATAGTGCAAAACCGTGCGATGCGGGTCGTATTGCAATGTAGTAGATATACGAAGGTTAATGACATGCTGCAAGCGCTACAGTTTCTGTCTGTTGGGCAGAGAATGTATTGCAACGCGTGTGTATTTATTTTAAAAGCAGTCAGAAATCTACTACCGCAATAGGTGAAGAACCGACTGGAAGTAGTAGGAAGCAGGAGCGGTACAGTAACGAGACAAGCAGGAAATATTGAAATACGTCTTAAGCGAACACGCAGTGCACAGAAAAGTATGTTCTATGAAGGAGTCAGAATGTATAACGCACTACCAATCGCAGCGAAAAGTTGTGAAAAACTCGTAAACTTTATGCGAATGTTAAAGGAATTCATTGTATCCACAGTACCCATATAAGCAAACATGAGTTAGAAATAAGTTAGTTGCGTAAGTTGTATATTATTGTATAGTAATGTTTATTGTATATTAATGAATACTGTATATTATTTATTATATTGCACTCTATGTTGTAATGGTTTGTAAATAGCTGAGAAAGCGAAATCTCTCTCTCTCTCTCTCCCTCTCCCACTCCCTCTCCCTCTCCCTCTCCCTCTCCCTCTCCCTGAACGATCCAATACTCGCATAGATCATTGCATCGTTGAGGTGGAGGCGAATGTAGTTGATTTCGGACAAGAGCCAACATCTCTCTCAGGACACGATCGAATCTGGATCTCATACAGCTATAAGGCACCTGCAGATATTCAAAACGACATCATTAAGCGAAACTTCATTAATTTTAACGAGCAACACTTTCTAGCAGACTTGGCCGCCATTGACTGGACTTCATTCTTTAAATCGGAGTCAATTGACTACAAAGTGACTTTCTTGAACCAAGTACTGCTAGAGTGCCTGGACGACCATGACCCACTCCAACGGTTTAAAAGTAAGCGCAACCCCGCGCCTTGGTTAACGCCAGAGATCAAATGTCTAATGAAGGAACGCTACAAGCTCTGGAAACGATTTGCATGCAGCCGCAGGACCCAACGCTCGGAAAAACATGATGATCCATACAAAGGCGATCAACATACCCTCGCCAAATTTCGAGAACTCCGGAACACAGTCAGAACGATGATTGTAAAAGCAAAGCGGGACTACTATAGCACGGCTTTCGAGAACGTCAAAAATGGAGGAGCGGCAGGGAACAGAATGAGACAGCAGGGGATTCTCCGGCTGAACACCAATACACATCCACCGGTCGTAACGGTCAACGAACTCAAAGACTATTTCTGCTCCTCTAGTCTTGAGACAACGGATACAACCCCTAGCGGGTTTTCACGGCAATTGAGTAGTCACTACGATGACGCTAATTTTTATTTATATTCCCCCAGAAACTCTACTTAAGGCTCTCAACCATGCCTCATCCCAAGCCAATGGAGCTGACGGCATATCGCTTAAGCTATGTAGGATGGCCTTACCAGTCATCCTACCCACGTTTTTACATATTTTTAATTTTTCGCTTTCGCATGGTGTATTTCCTCTCATATGGAAAAAGTCCCTCATTAAGCCAATTCCGAAAATCAAATCCCCGTCCATCCCAGCGGATTATAGGCCTATATCACTCCTCTGTCCACTGTCTAAGGTGCTTGAGAGAATTGTAGCTGGACAGATTTCTGTATTTTTAGAGGCCAACAACCACCTAGATCCTTATCAGTCCGCCTATCGTAAGGGCTTTAGTACCCATACAGCTCTTCTACGAATCGGAGACTATGTACGCGAAGAAATTGACAAGAGCATGGTGACCATCATGACGCTCTTTGATTTTGCAAAAGCATTCGACAACGGCATTCACCGAAAATTACTAATTAAGCTCAAGAACCTCTGTTTTTCATTATCAGCACTCAGATGGGTAAAAGCCTATCTTAGCGGAAGATTCCAGGCTGTCCTGAACCCTCATGGTGGCCGCTCGGCCTGGGCTGAAGTCAAAAGAGGAATTCCAC
>OX632362.1:12061268-12078768 GCA_951751655.1 Ophion costatus | reverse complement strand
CATGGGAGATCTCAACCTGAATATGGACGTGGCGTCCTACGATAGCAGGTTCTTGGGGCAGTTTGTGTCGGCTAATGACATGTTCCTCGTCCCCTATGGGCCTACCCATCGCACGGAAGGAAGCGATAATCACATCGACCATTGTATCATAGACAGAGAAACAAAGCTAATCGACTTCGGACAAGAGCCTGTGTCTCTCTCAGGCCACGACTGCATTTGGGTCTCGTATAGCTATAAGATAACAGCTGAACGCGAAAGCGCAGTAATTAAGCGCGATTTTAAAAACTTCAATGAACATGCCTATCTAGCTGATCTAGCCGCCATCGATTGGTCTTCCTTCATTCGGTCACCTTCCATAGACTACAAAGTCTCGTTTCTGAACACTGTGCTCACCGAATGCCTGGACGATCATGCTCCTTTGCGATGTTTCGCGCACCCGAGGAAACCTGCGCCCTGGCTAACGGATGAGATAAAATCTCTCATGCGCGAGCGAGATAAACTGTGGAAAAGATTTATCCGCAGTCGAGGGAACTGTCTTGATGAACCACGCAGTGACAACAAACGTGGCGACCATCGGACCTTGGCCAAATTCAGGGACCTTAGGAATACTGTCCAACTGATGATAAAAAAGGCGAAGAGGGATTTCTACAATGAGGCATTCAACAATGTGAAAGATGCTGGAACTGCGTGGAAAAGGATGCGACACCTTGGAATCCTTCACTCCAGCAAAAATAACCACCGGCTGACGGTACCTATTGAAGACCTTAATGAGCATTTCTGTACAACTAAAAACGGTGAAACCTGTGCAAACAACACAAGTATCTGGGGTTAGGAATCAACTGGAGTTTACAACGATACCCTGTTACGTCCCGGAGGGAGATTTAGAATGGACTCGCGAGGTTGCCGAGTTTGTGCGCGAATTTCGAAGAGAGGTAGATTGCGCTGTGAGTCTTAATTGGTTTCCGCGCGAGTTCCGAACACAGTTCAATAACAATTGGATTTAGACGATTTAAGGTGCGTGCTTTGGTTTGAGGTTGAGGTTCGCCCGATACTTTGATCGAATAACTTACTCTCGTGAGTGTTTCTTTCGATTTACAAATAGAGTTTATTAACACACTTGTATGTATATATATCTATCGGTTGAATATAAGACGCGTACAGTGGATTGAGAAATATGTTAGACGGTAACGCGGACAGAGTATTATCTGAGTAAGTCGACTTTTCGATTCGGAGACTGATTACAGAGTGACGCTCCTTCGTCTTACAAAAACGGCGAGAGTTCGGTTTTGGGAGAAGAAGGAGTTTTTTGGGAGAGTGCATTTCCTACGATGCGTTTTTTAGGGATTGGATAATCGGTCGTAAAAGTTACGTTAATTTTCGTGATTGGTTAGCGGAGTAGGGGAACATGATTCTGGATGTCTTATTGGGTCGCGGCTGAGATAGACGCAATCACTGCTCTATTTCCAAGAATCGGCCTTAGCGCACGTGTTCTCATAATTCTCGCTGAGTGCCTACTTTACGACCGTGTGGAGTCACGGGCGAGTTTTCCGTAGGGGTCTGTTTGGGATTTGGAGTGAGAGCTTCTGTTCGCTTTGGTCTTGCGTTTTTTCTATTCGGGAATTTTCCTACGTGAGTTTCTCGCTTGGAGCACATTCGCTCGTAAATTATATACTATCGGTGATTTAGTGCGTGGGAGCGGATGCAAGTCGCTTTCCCATTCTCGGTCTTGTGGCATATTTCGACTATCGCGTCCATAAAGTTTACAAAATATAACTTTGGTCAAAAAAATGAGGGTGCCGCTATCGTGCACGTGTGCAATGATAATTTTTGGGGTAGAGTAAAAAATTTGAAGGCTGGGACGTAACACCTCCCTCCTTCGAGATTGAGCGTCTCGCTCAATTAGATTCAATTTTTGAATTGTATCGAATAATATGTATAGGCACGATAGTGAGGCATCGTCATATACTGATTTACAATGTGATTTACACAGGTTAGGGGATGTTTGCGCTTTAATCTGATACAGTAGCGTAATGTTGTGAACCATTATGTTTCGCTTCTTATTTTTGTATTTTATCTGGCGTGAAGATGCCAGCGTGAGTGAATAAGGAATAGGTAGGTATGAGTTTGTTTTGATTTTATATAATATTAAGATTAACATGTATTTGAATAATAGTTATATAATTAATCTTATATGTTAAGGTAAATTCGCAAAATATTCGTATGTTTATTTAAATTGTGAGAGTCGAGTTCGATGGGATGTGTCCAAGGGTTTGTTGGGGAAGGTGGTTATCCCGGTCTCGGGGAAGGGTTTGCTTTTGGCCAATGGCTAGCCGATGGTACAATTTCGCTATTGGTGAGTTGGTGGAGTGTGGGGTAGTTTCACTGGCTTGTTAGGGCGAGGGTTTTCGAGCTTCTGGTGGGGCGTTTTGTATTTAAGGTGGGCTCCCGAGGCATAATTACATACTTGAAGCCTTTCGTCTTACGTTGAACTTACGTCTCGACCATCGTTGGTTGCTCACAACCATGGTTTCTGGAAGACGCCAACGTTTCTGTTCTCACATGGTAAGTACTCGGTCGTGGCTTTGGTTTGTTCCTGACTTATCAGGGAAAAAGGAGTGGAGGGAGAGGAAAATAGATTTTAATGTTTGGTGTTTTGATTGTGTTGCAGCTTTCCTTCATCGAGGTGGCCCAAGCTCGGCGACGGGAGCTGCGCGAGCTTCGCTGGGGCCTAGTGGAGTTGGAGCGGAGCAGTAGCTTCGATTTTTATTGCATCCGTTGGATGTATGAGGGGCGCTGGGGCCAGGTCCATCCCGAGGATGATTGGGACCATCCAGCGTGGTCGTCGCCAAGGGGTGTACTCGCGGCTTATACCGAATCGTTGGAGTAACCCGGGCCGATATAATGTTATTGTCATCGACAATTGTGACGCTTGAATTGAGCGTATATTATTGCTGTCGGATTTGTGTTTTTGCAATAAATGATCATTTAGTTGATTTTGTGCTACCTCTCCTCCTTTGCGGTTTTGCGTGCGTAATTCATACGTTGCTTGGGTGTGTCCGCGGGGTCCATGGTCGGAGTTCAATGGGCTCCGGTCTCTCGTTTCTCGTTGGTGGTGGACATGTTGGGTAGATGTTCACTCGTTGCTGTTCTTGCGGGGAATGTGACGATGACGATGGAGTTTGTTCTGGCAAATTTTCGCTGCTCTCGTCTCGTTTTTTGTCGGCATCCTCGTCGTTGGTTTTCTTGCTTCTTGCCAGGTAGAGAAGCAGGTTCGTTAAGGAGTCCCATATGGCACCGATCAACCAGATGCTCCACCCGTAGATCGAGTGCAATGCGTAGCCATGTACCAGTGTGTCGATTGCGAATTTGACGACTTTCAGGGTTACCCAGACTCCTAGTAACGTTGCGCTGAATGTGCCGATGGTATTAAAGAAGAGGTATACTTTTCCCCATGCCTTTTCCATAGATTGCTGGATGACGTCCTCGTCGATCCAGTGTTTTATGGTTATCCCTTGGTCGACGGGGTTTTGACCTGTTGCGCCTCGGGGGATTGTGTTAAGAACAGCTGTACGTTCCACGGGAAACATGATACTCGACCGTAGGTTGTCCAAGTCGTTCGAGGAGTAGATTCCGCTATCCGCGAGGTGTGCGGGGGTGACGAATTTCCACGATTGTTCGGTCAGTGCCGACATTTCTTCCGGTGCTGCCGCTGGTGCGAGTTGTGGCAAAGATTGATACCAAATGTTGTTGATACGGTACATCGGGGATAAGAATGAGTTGCATTCAATCTCGTGCCCTGTTTTTGCGATGATGCGCGTGCGCGGCATCATGAATAGTGATTCGTTTCCCCTGGATATCGGCATCTCTTGGTAGCATTCCTCTGTATTCCGTGTGTTGACATTTACAGGTACGCATTTTGCTATTCGGATTACTTCTCCTGCGACGTGAGCTATGTAGCCAGGTTCTTTCATATAATGATAGGCGAATTCCGCGGGGGCGAATGATGCGAAGCCCAATGTATTGCGGAGAATTCTTTTTTCCATTTCGCATTCTTGTTTGACGACGTTGTTGTATAGGCTCGTTATTTGATTTCCGAAGTGTTTAACGAGGTATACTAGTTTTGACTTCATATATGCGAATATGTCCATGTTAGCAACTGAAAGCCGTTTTTGGGTGAAGAAGTCCCCATACTGCTGGTCGATGATGAAGAGCTTGGTGTGTTCTGTTCTAATCAATTTATGGCCGCATAGATTTGTTTCTCCTTTGATTGCAAGCGCGAAGGTGATGTCTGCCGACGTGATTGAATAGATTTGTTCGTTTGGTGGTTCGTCTTTGGCGTCCTTGATTTTTTCGGCTTTGCCTTCATAAATTACTTCGTAATTGTCGAATTTGCATTGGTCTCTCGGTACTGAGTCCTAATACGTGTAGCCTCCCTCCCAGTCCAGGCATCTGGTTGAGGTATGTCGACATCTGTTGCCGGATCTTAGTATAACTTCGTTTCGTATTAGGTTTACCTTGCCCTGGTAGTCGGCGACAGTGATGTATATATGACCTGTGACTATAACGTTGTTCCACGTGCCGTAAGGGTCTGAATACGATGCTCCTTGGCAGGTTCCGTCGTTGCTGATTGATCCTGTTATTATGAGAGGTCTCACGTTTGTAGAATTCATTGGCAGGTCGCTTAGAAATGTGTTGTATGCTTGATGAGATCTCGTCTCGTGGATTCTTCTGCATGAGTCGCTAGATGTTTCTAAGACGAATTCCATGTATCCATTTTTGACGTCTGATGTGTGCGAGTGCATGCCGCAATGCTTGATTGATCGGTGTATTTCTATTTTGCATTGGATAACCTTAATGTGTGAGAATTCTACTCTTTGGAGTAATTGAATTTTAGATGTGGTGATCTCGGGCTTGCGGATAGGAATGTCGCATTCTTTTATATCCAGTAATGACAGCGTTGTGATGTTCATTGCTGGTGCTCCGCAATCGTAGGCGATGAGCGCATTACTCACTTGGAGGATGGAAATGAGGTAGATGATGAGCAGTGGCATCTTCCGGTTCGCCCCGGCTTTCCTGAAAGGTGCCGATGTGCGTTTAAAGATTGTAGTTGTTTTGTTTTCTATTCTTGCTGGGGATAATTAGTGTGCTAATTTGGCCCGATCGCAATGGATTATTTTCCGTTTATTGTTTCCTAATGCGATTTCGATGTCGTTTTGTTCTGGGAAGATTTGTGTAATTTCGTAAGGACCTAGGTAGTTGTCGTCGAATTTTCCTATTCGTTGATTTTTTATTAGGTAGATTTTATCTCCAATTTGGAAGTTCACGGGATTGATTCTTTTATCGTAATGAACTTTGGATTTTTTTTTGGCGTTTTCGAGATTATTGCGTGCCAATGTCCGTACTTCTTGGAGATGATGAGCGAGATTTCTTACGTGTTCGTCGTACGTTAAAATTTCGTCCAAGTACGAGAACTGTAAAGGTGGTCGGGCTTCTTTGCCGCAGACTACCTGGAAGGGTGTGAATTTTGTGCCTTCGTGTACGCTCGTATTGTATGCGAAAGTGGCCAGTCGTAGCCACTTGTGCCAATCCTTTTTATTGGTGTAATGTTTCAGGTAATCCGTGAGCACTTGGTGACTTCGCTCGAGTGATCCGTTTGACTGTGGATGGAATGCTGTTGTTTTGATTTGTTTGATTTTCAGGATTTTGGTTAATTGTTTCATCACTCGGCCGATGAAGGCTGCACCTTGGTCCGTGAGTATTACTTTGGGACATCCGAATAGACAGATGAATTCCGTGACTAATGCGTAGGCTATTTCTTGGGCCGTAGCGCTCTTCAGCGGAATGGCAAATGAGAATTTCGAGAGATTGCCCTGAATGGTTAGTATGAAGCGGTGACCAAGTTCAGATTCTGGAGTTATCGGTCCGACTATATCCATCGCAATTTTGTCGAATACGCTGATTGGGGTGTCTGTGATAACCATAGGTTGTTTGGTTTTAATCCTCACCAATTTTTTCCTCTGGCAACTGGCGCATTGTCGGATGTAGTCTTCCACTTGCTTTTTGAGATTGTCCCAGAAATATTGCTGCCTAATTCTGTTGTATGTCTTCGTGACGCCTTTATGGCCTGCTACTGGAGATTCGTGGCATTCTTTTATTATTTCTGGCCTGTCTCGTTCAGGTGGAACAATGATTTCGTCGCGGCAGATTTTTATTTCGATCTCGGTGTCCGCGAATATTTCTTGGAGAATGTTTTTTATTTTAGTCCACGTTGAGTCGTTGAGGTTGCTACGCTTTTGAGAAAACGCTGCTGATTTGATGTTCGACTCCTTCATTGATGTTTTTAGATTTCTTAGGGTTTTGATAAGATTTTCTTTTGTTAGAGGCGATGTGCAGTTTTCCTGTGT
Source organism: Ophion costatus (assembly GCA_951751655.1). Lineage (NCBI taxonomy): Eukaryota > Metazoa > Arthropoda > Insecta > Hymenoptera > Ichneumonidae > Ophion > Ophion costatus. The sequence continues at coordinate 12,072,364 of OX632362.1, read as the reverse complement.
TACTAGAGCGAACACTCCTTTCTTTGGTGTTCCGGAGATGAGGACTTGCCCGACTTCGAAGGTATTCGCCGGAGATAGATTTTTGAGCAAGCCCTTCTCGATTAATCGCTTACCGATTTCGCTCGAGACTGTGCCATCGGCTGAAATGAAACAAATGTAATTGTTCTTTGTCATTTCGATGTTGTCTCTTGTTTCGATGACATTAACGAATTCCGGTCGTTGCTCGTTGTTGCTTGTTGGTTCTTCCTCGGCGGTATTTGTTTCGCTATTGTTGTCTCTATTTTGTGAGTTGGGGGAGGGTTTGTTTAGCATTAACGGGGATGGGATTTTTCCTTGTTGCTGTGAAGATTCGTTCTCGGAGCTCTCGGTGTTTGCGACATCTGGAAGGGTGGGTGAGGCCTGTTCCCGGCCGGGAGGGTTTTCGGTCGTTTTTGCCTGTTGATTACCCTTCGGTAGTGCGTTTTCTTTTTTCTTTGTTTGAGCGCCGGTGGCACTCGCATGTGCATGACCACTTGCGTCTGGACAGCAGAAGCATTTCTTGGCTTTCCTTTGTCTGGAGGATCTGCGCGTTGGTAGGGGAGTTGGTTTCCTCGTTTTTGTGGTATTTTTTATGTTGGTTGTACGTTGCTTCGTGCTAGCGTTTGGGAGTTTCGTGACTTGACTTGTATCAATTTCGTCTGCTAATTCTCTATCCTCGTTTAAGGACCTTATGTCCATAGGTTCAGTCGTGTGACTGTCCTTGAAATTTGCGTTTCTCGTAGGAGGAAATCGTTTGTCTTCTACGATGGCTTCTTCGTTTGCGCTTCCTTGGCTGTTTGGACGGCTGGGAATTTTGTACGATTTGTTTTTTGCTCGTCCTATAGGCGATGGAGTGCGTCCCGCCGTTTCGCAGGCGCGTTTCCCGGATTTCATGGCGACGTTGTTTAAGCTGCTGTCGTCCGATTCTTGCTCTGAGGATGAAGGGGTTTTAAGCGTGCCAAAATTGCTCGATGCCATGTGGATGGTATTTTCCTCGTCGTCGTCCGATGACGATGAAGATTCCGATTTGGAAGGGTTTCCGGAAGGGAGGTATCGACGGATGTCGCTTCTCCTTTTGATTAAGATTTTGCGTTTTTCCCTTCGATATTTGGGTGAATGCGATTTTTTATTTTCTGATGCATTCGATCCTCGGTGGTCCGATGAGATTGGAGTTTGTTGCTCTGAAGACTTTGATCTTCGATGCTCTGAAGAATTTGATTTTTGTTGCTCTGAAGAATTTGATCTTCGATGCTCTAAAGAATTTGATCTTCGATGTTCTGAAGAATTTGATCTTCGATGCTCTGAAGAATTTGATTTTTGATGCTCTGAAGGATTTGATTTTTGATGCTCTGAACGATTTGATTTTTGATGCTCTGAAGGATTTGATTTTTTATGCTCTGAAGGATTTGATTTTTGATGCTTTGAAGAATTTGATTTTTGATGCTCTGAATGATTTGATTTTTGATGCTCTGCAGGATTCGTTTTTTTATGTTTTGACGAGTTTGCTCTCTGATGCTCTGAAGAATTTGTGTCTTGATGCTCTGAAGAATTTGATTTAGGACGCGGTCTCTTTTTGTTGAGATCGCTGATGATCGGTTGATTAGACCGGTCATCTTGAGGTAGAAAAGATCCCTTGGCCGACGGACCCACGTGCGTTTCTCTCGGAACTACCGCATCGATGAGATCGTTTGCCTGGGAGTTAGAGGTTTTTTTATTTTGATTTTCCTCAGATCCTTCTGCATCGGGACTTACGTACGTTTCTCTCGGAACTGCCGTATCTGTGAAGTCTGTTGCTCGAGGAATGGGAATTGCTTGATTTAGAGGATAGACGTCTGTGATGTCGTCTTCCGAAGTAGGTTTTGATCTTTTCGTTCTTTTATTTTTGGCGATAGTTTCTGATGATGAATATGTCCTTGCGATACCTGGATGCGGATGAAGGATTTTTCCTCCATATGGGGTGTTACTAATTCGCCATTTGAATTTGATGGGAAGAGTTATCGGATTTCGAGAGAGTGCATCGGCATTGGTATTAACTCTTCCTGGTTTGTACTGGATTTTAAAATCGAACTCCTTGAGTCTTTCTCTCCATCGCAGTACACGTGACGTCGGGCCATTCATGGAATTTACCCAGACAAGTGGCCGGTGGTCGGTCAGCAGTGTGAATGACCTGCCGTAAAGATAGGGTCGGAAGGTTTTTAGGGCGAACACCACTGCGACCATCTCTTTCTCTAGCGTGGAATAATTCCTTTCGGCCTTGTTGAGGACCCTTGAAGCAGCTGCGACCATAGGGTCTTCTCCGATTTTTCCTTGTGAAAGGATTGCACCGACTGCGTAGTTGGATGCGTCGGTCGTTACGATGAATGGTTCCGAGAAATTTGGATATTGGAGAATTGGCGTTGAGCATAGCTTGTCTCGTAATGTTTCGAATGCTAGTTGGTGTTGCGATGTCCAATGAAATTTGACGTTTTTGCTGGTGAGATCCGATAAAGGTTTTGCTATCGCCGCGAAGTTTTTTATGAATCGGCGGTAGTATCTGGCTAGACCCAAGAATTCTTTTACATTTTTTGGAGTTTTCGGTGTCTTGAATTCTCTCACGGCTTCGATGTTTTTCGGATCTGGTTTTAATCCGTCAGCCGAAATTTGATGCCCTAGGTATCTCACTTCGGTTCGTAAAAATTCGCATTTTTCCGTTTGGAGAGTTAAGTTTGCATTGCGTAATTTTTCGGCGAGTTTTCTGAATTTACGTTCATGTTCTTCAATTGATCGCGCGTAAATTACTATATCATCCAAGTATACGAATAAATCATTCCCCTGTAATCCTTTTAGTACAAGGTCCATTAATCGTTGGAATGTGGCTGGGGCGTTTTTCAAACCGAATGGCATTCTGTTGAATTCATAATGACCGTGAGGGGTCGTGAAGGCCGTTTTGTGTTTGTCTTGCGGATCCATTTCTATCTGGTGAAAGCCAGATGCTAAGTCAAAAATTGAGAAGTACCTCGCGCCGCCGAGTTGGTCGAGAATGTCTGTTATTAACGGCAAGGGGTAAGCATCTCCTATGGTGACATCGTTGAGTTTTCTAAAGTCAATTACGAGTCTCCAACGTTTGTTGCCTTTTGAGTCTGCTTTTTTCGGAACTATCCATACTGGTGAATTATACGGCGACTTCGAGGGTTCGATGATGTTTAATTGTAGCAGATCGTTAATTTGTTTTTCTATTTCCGGTTTTTGAAACGGTGGGTGTCTGTACTGTCTCGTATTAACCGGTCGATCGTCTACGGTGGGAATTCGATGTTTGCATTCGCTTGTTGACTGAAGGGGTTCGCCAGGTAGATGAAAGAGGTCTACGTATTCTTCTACGAGTGTAGATACCGCATTACGCTCTTCGTCATTAAGGTGATCGAGCCGCAAAAGGTTCATTACTCCGTTGGCACGGTTTTCTCGCGTCCGAGGTTTTTCGTGCTCTAGGGTCTGTTGATTCACGGGGTCGTCATCTTTTTGATCATTCTCGTCTGTACTCATATCGAAAGGATAGAGTGGAATTACGGGAACCTCTACTCTGACGTCTTCGTTCAAGGTGTTTATGGCGTACAGGTAGGCTTTACCGTTGGTGTTTCGAACCAAGGCTTCTCCTGCAAAAACGCCGTCTCGAAAGGGTATACGAGGTACGTAGCCTGTGTCTAGTGGGCTTTGGACCCGAAGAACATGATCGTTTTCTGTCTGGCCCGCAGAAGAAGTGATTCTGTGTTCGCAAATGGGATGTCCACGTTATTGATGCGCACGTAACGCCCTTCCCAGTCGATTCTACCTTTGCTTTCGCCGATTGTTTCGTGGCCAAGGATTGCATCAAATTCCACGGGAAAATCATCTGGGACAACGTTAAATTCTACGGACTGGTTATGGATAGCGATGTTGATTTGTCCGAGTGTCCTGGGTTTGTCGGTGATCGAAATTCCGTATAATTCATAGATTTTTAAATTATCTATAACATTTGGATGAAGAATATTGCCGATTTTTATTAGATTTAATTGTGATCCTGAGTCTGCGAGTGTTGATGTATGAGTTTTCTTTATGTCTTCGGATTCGATTTGAATCGTGGGTGAGTTTAAATTATTTGTGTTGGTGCTCAGGTTGCAAAAGGCTCGGAGGATTTTTTGTTTCGGTGGTGGGTTTACTGTGTCTGGCGTCCTTGTGTGTTGGGGCCCGCCGAGACGCCTGGTCTAGGGGTCGTTGACTCGTTTCCCGGCTGCTTTCCAGCTTGGGCCTCGTCTTTATGACCATTATTATACGCTCGTTTACGGCATTGACTGATAGTGTGACCTAGTTTTTTGCAATAGTTGCACGATACGTTGTTTTTGTTCGCCGTGTCTTTCGTTTGATTGTCTTTCGCTAAACGGAAGCAATCGTTTGTCGTGTGATTTGTCTTTTTGCAGTATGTGCAGAATTTGATTGAGCTTCCAGATTTGTTTTCGTTTTGGTTATTCGTTCTGTCAGAAGGCTGAATTGGTAAGCAAGTTGATTGTGTGTTTTCTGCGTCAATTGGTCCTAACATTTTCTCGACTTCTGTAGCGTGTTTGAAAATGTCTTCGAGTGACTCGTATCGTTTACATGCTATGTGAGGACGATAGGCTGCGTTTAGGCCTTTCCTAAATTGATCTGTTGCTGCGTCTTCAGCGAATACTTTTGCTCCTTCGATCGATCTGAGATTGGATGTTTCGATAGCTTGATGAGTCTTTTTTAAATGAGTATTTAGTCTGCTGTAGAAGCTGAGTACTGTCTCTTTGTCTTTTTGTTGGATTGTGCTCATGTCATTAATCCAAGTGAGAGGGGGTTTGGAAGGAATGAATTTTCGTTTGAGGATATTTGTGAGTTCGTCGATAGTTGAAATTGCGAAACTTTCAAGGCTGTCACATGCGATTCCTTTGCATTTACTTTTGAGCAATGTGATGATTAATCGTTTGCCTACAGCTGGGATAAATTCTTTTGCGTTATCGCAATAGCTTAGGAAGTTATTTAGGGAACATGTTTTGGGGGTCCCATCGAACTCAGGTAAGTATCTTGTGAATTCTCTATAATTAGCGTGTAACGGATAAGTGTTATTTTCGAAGTGTGGTTGAAAATAATTATTCGCGCTTGTTGATGTGTAGGTTTGACTCTGTTGAGTTGGATGAAGGTCTTCCGAAGTCTCCATTTGGATTGGTGTGGACATTATGAGTTTATGACTTACTCGATGATGATCTTGTACCTAGCTCGTGCCGATGCTGTCGTTGGTGGGCTGTCAGGTGGCGTTTGGTTTTCCTCGTAATGGATATAGGCTGGTGTTTTGACCTGCAGTCCGTGTGTGCGTAGCTGGCTTGGGTCTTCTCTCGGGGTCAGCGTCCGTCGTTGATTTATGGCTCTGCGTCCTCTGAGTTCATCTCCGTGCGACGTTGGTGTGGAGCACTTGTACGTTTTTCACGGAAGAGAGTCTTAAATTTTTATTTTCCACGTTAATTGTTCCACACCGGTGATCCGTATTTTATCGAGATCGAATTTATAACCGATAAATTGTCTATGATTTTTACCACCAGATTTATTGCTAGCGTCGTCTTAAATTGTTTTTCCGCTGCAACCAGTTTTATAACCGCTGAATTGTCTCTTGGTTTTCCGCTGCCACCAGTTTTATAACCGATGGGGTCTTTATTTAATTTTTTTTTTCCGCTGCCACCAGTTTTATAACCGATGGGGTCTTTATTTAATTTTTTTTCCGCTGCCACCAGTTTTATAACCGATGGGGTCTTTATTTAATTTTTTTTCCGCTGCCACCAGTTTTATTGTATATTAAACTGTTACGTCCCGGAGGGAGATTTAGAATGGACTCGCGAGGTTGCCGAGTTTGTGCGCGAATTTCGAAGAGAGGTAGATTGCGCTGTGAGTCTTAATTGGTTTCCGCGCGAGTTCCGAACACAGTTCAATAACAATTGGATTTAGACGATTTAAGGTGCGTGCTTTGGTTTGAGGTTGAGGTTCGCCCGATACTTTGATCGAATAACTTACTCTCGTGAGTGTTTCTTTCGATTTACAAATAGAGTTTATTAACACACTTGTATGTATATATATCTATCGGTTGAATATAAGACGCGTACAGTGGATTGAGAAATATGTTAGACGGTAACGCGGACAGAGTATTATCTGAGTAAGTCGACTTTTCAATTCGGAGACTGATTACAGAGTGACGCTCCTTCGTCTTACAAAAACGGCGAGAGTTCGGTTTTGGGAGAAGAAGGAGTTTTTTGGGAGAGTGCATTTCCTACGATGCGTTTTTTAGGGATTGGATAATCGGTCGTAAAAGTTACGTTAATTTTCGTGATTGGTTAGCGGAGTAGGGGAACATGATTCTGGATTTCTTATTGGGTCGCGGCTGAGATAGACGCAATCACTGCTCTATTTCCAAGAATCGGCCTTAGCGCACGTGTTCTCATAATTCTCGCTGAGGGCCTGTTTTACGACCGTGTGGAGTCACGGGCGAGTTTTCCGTAGGGGTCTGTTTGGGATTTGGAGTGAGAGTTTCTGTTCGCTTTGGTCTTGCGTTTTTTCTATTCGGGAATTTTCCTACGTGAGTTTCTCGCTTGGAGCACATTCGCTCGTAAATTATATACTATCGGTGATTTAGTGCGTGGGAGCGGATGCAAGTCGCTCTCCCATTCTGGGTCTTGTGGCATATTTCGACTATCGCGTCCATAAAGTTTACAAACTATAGCTTTGGTCAAAAAAATGAGGGTGCCGCTATCGTGCACGTGTGCAATGATAATTTTTGGGGTAGAGTAAAAAATTTGAAGGCTGGGACGTAACAACCCATCTCTACTTCGGAGATATATCGCCGGAGGTATTTCTTAAGGTTCTTCGGCGTGCCTCATCCGAAGCGATTGGTGCTGATGGCGTGTCACTCAGGCTGGTGCGGATGGCTCTACCAGCCATCTTCCGCATGGTGCTCCACATCTTTAATTTCTCTCTCATGTATGGAGTTTTTCCGCTCATCTGGAAGAAATCGCTGGTCAGTCCTATACCCAAAACCAAGATGCCGTCCTCTCCGGCAGACTATAGACCCATCTCACTCCAGAGTCCGCTATCTAAATTACTGGAGCGCATAGTTGCGGACCAAATCATAGCTTTTCTTGAATCGCGGGACCTATTGGATCCATTTCAGTCTGCTTACCGGACTGGCTTTAGTACGCACACGGCTCTTCTGCGCATAACTGACTATGTGCGTCAAGGTATAGACAATAGAATGGTCACTGTTATGGCACTGTTCGATTTTTCGAAAGCCTTCGACAACGTCTGCCATCGCAAGCTACTCACTAAGCTCAGCAAACTAAATTTCTCCACGTCAGTGCTGCAGTGGATGAAGTCCTACCTTTCCAGCAGGTTTCAAGCCGTACTAGGCATGGATGGGCTGCGATCCACGTGGGCTGAGGTAAGGTCTGGCGTTCCCCAAGGGTTTGTGCTTGGCCCAGTACTTTTCACCCTATACGTGTCAGATCTTAGGTATGCCCTTGCAACATGCGACCATAATCTGTATGCCGACGATCTACAGATTTTTCTTCGATGCCCAGCTTCAGAACTAGACCAAGGGATCGCCAAAGTAAATGCTGATATAGTACTAATTAGGATTTGGGCCTCGGTCAATGGGCTCACTCTCAACGCTAGTAAAACTCAAGCGATTATACTTGGAAGCAGGCGTAATATACGCGCTCTTGACATGTCTGCAGTACCTGACATCCGGAATGGCAATGCCATTGTCAACTACGAAAACACAGTAAAGATCTTGGGAGTATGGCTTGATGACGTCCTAAGCTGGAAGGAACATGTTACGCATGTAGCTAAAGCGGCCAACTCGCGGCTGTACCAACTGAAGGTCTGTCGGAGCTTTCTATCGCGCCAGTTACGTGCAAAATTGGTTACGGTCCTAATCCTCCCAGTCATTGATTATTGCTGTGCGGTAGCTTATGGGATGTCTGAGGAGCATAATACTATACTTAAGGGTGTTCTCAATTCTTGCGTGCGCTTCATTTACGGCGTGCCCTGGTTTGCGCACATAACCCCCTACTGGAATAAGTTGTCCTGGTTACGACTCATATCGCGTCGAAAATACTTTTTACTGTGTGTAGCTTTTCAGGTTCTTCGCACGGGCCGGCCATCCTATCTACGATCACTGCTTCACATAAATCGGCCTAGAGACGGCATGACACTCTGGGGTAGGGCTGAACCCATGGGCGTCCCGCACTTTCGTACGGAATATCTGCGGAACTCTCTTATGGTAGCCGCCGCTTACCTCATCAATTCTCTTCCCCCGAACAGCCTCCAACTTAGTAGAGAAGCATTCGGCACAGCAATACTTGAACTTCTGAAAACTGATGCGGTCTAGTCAAGCCTGTGAACTAAAGTAATGCGTGTGTGTGTGTGTGTGAGTGGGCGTGCGCGCGTGTGTGTGTGAAATCCCTGCATTGTGTGGGGCCTCCGAAATGTATGCGAGATAACATGTAACATATGCCAGAGGACAATCAGTCCTAGAGCATTAAATAAATCTAATCTAATCTAATCTAATCTCTCAATCTCTCACTCTCTCACTCTCTCACTCTCTCACTCTTTCAATCTCTCACTCTCTCAATCTCTCACTCTCTCACTCTCTCACTCTCTTACTCTCTTACTCTCTCAATCTCTCACGCTCGCACTCTTTCACTCTCTCACTCTCTCACTCTCTCACTCTCTCACTCTCTCACTCTCTCACTCTCTCTCGCTCTCACTCTTTCACTCTCTCACTCTCTCACTCTCTCACTCTCTCACTCTCTAACTCTCACAATCTCTCACTCTCTCACTCTCTCACTCTCTCACTCTCTCACTCTTTCAGTCTACGGAACGCCTCCTCTGCCGTAGTTGACCATCTCACTGCACTTTTTAACGACACGATCAGGCTAAGCTATTTTCCGTCTCGGTGGAAACAAGCACTTATCCGGCCCTTCTCCAAGATCAGGACTCCCAAGTCACCATCGGACACTCGTCCGATTGCTAATTTGTCTGAGATATCCAAACTCTTTGAGCGCATTGTCAAGGATCAGATAAGTCAACTTTGTGGAACTCCACAAGTTAATCGACACTAGGCAATCCGCGTACAGAGTTGGGTTCTCAACGCAAACTGCCTTCATGAGGATTTGTGACGATGTACAGCGCGCCGCTGACTTGGGCATGCTAACCATTCTAGTCATGTTCGATTTTAGCAAGGCGTTTGACACAATGCCCCACCTAACTCCCCTATGCAAACTGAAGAAGTTGGGATTTTCTGATTCGGCTCTCAAATGGATACATTCTTACCTCACGGATCGAAAGCAGATGGTGGTTGATGAGCGAGGGGCTGCAATATCGTGGCTTCCTACAAACTTAGGTATCCCCCAGGGCTCTCAACTAAGCCCCCTTCTCTTCTCACTTTTCGTCAACGACATCTCTGAGTGCCTGAGGTTTTCGAACCATATGGTCTTTGCTAATGACACTCAGGTCTATCGCAGCTGCTCGCCTAAGGAGCTGAATCAGACCCTAGCGTCGATTGGTGAGGATGTCAAGGCGATCTCCGACTACTCGAAGAGGAATGGGTTATCATTAAGTCTACCGAAGTCCAAAGTCCTTGTCTTGGGTAGTAACGCTCGTACGAGGACTCTGGCTCTGGATAAACTTCCTCCTATCCTGGTGGACGGCTCCCCATTGCCGTACGTTTCGGAGCACCGCAACCTAGGTCTGACAATTACGTTTTCTCTCTCCTGGAAGCGCCACGTGGCCATCTTATCTCGCGACGTTCATGGCATCCTCCATAAACTTAAATATCACTGAAACTCACTGCCTACGGACATCAGAGCTCAACTTATCAAAACACTCATTTTTCCACGACTGGATTATTGTTCGACCGTTTTCTGCAATCTCCCCACTACACTAAATGCAAAACTTCAAAAGCTCATCAACTGCTGTATCCACTTTGTCTTTAACCTACGAAGGGACGCGCACATCACGGCATTCAGGCACCGGCTCAAATGGCTTTCGGTGAAGAATAGACACATGTACTTTCTCGGATACCTGGTTTACAAAGTAGTCAATGGCGGGGTACCAAACTACATCCAAGACTTATTTCCTAGAGTCCGACCAGACGCCCGCACCTCGCAGAGACTACCTCCATCCACGTTCGCTATCCCTTTCGCCAGGACCACTATCTATTTCAACTCAGTCGCCGTGTCGGCCAGTCGGTGTTGGCACGGCCTTCCACCGAGTGTAACCAGCTCTCTTTCACTTGAGGTATTCAAGCTCCGACTTTTCGATCACCTGCTGGCCGGTGAGCTAGCGGGGGGAGGCGTCTAACTTCTAAACTCCGGGTTTTGCGTTCTGCGTTATATGCACGATTTTCTGTATTATTTTTTTGTATGATTTTTTGTATGATTTTATATGGTTTTACAATCTATGATGTATGATTTGCGCGATCTATGAACCGTGCATGATCCAATATGATTTTGCTTATGTATGATCTAATATGATTTTGCTTTTACGATGTATGATTTGCGTGACTTTGTTCACTATACTATGTGGGTATGATTTTGTATGATTTTGCATGGTTTCGCATTCTATCATGTATGATTGCGCAATTTACGATTCTCGTACGAGTTTGTAGTATTTTGCTTGCGCGACGCACGAGTTACGTGATTGTGCGTGTACGAATGCACGGCTTCAGCTTCGGCGTTACTCTTTACTTCTAGTTTTATTTCTGTTTCTATTTCTTTATTTTTATCTTCTATTTGCTGCTTTATATTTTCGACCTGTTTTTTATACTTAATTTTGGCTCGGTTAGGTTTAACTAGTCATTAAGCTAATACAATTGTAGTTTTAGCTTTATTTTTGTTACTGCTTCATCATGGTTTTATCTGCAGTACGTATTATCTCTTATATCTCGCTATCTTAATCACGTGCTATCATGAACTCACTATTACGCTCTCAATCATTACTGTTAGGTGAATTTGCCCGAAAGTGTGTAACTAAGGCATAATAAATTATATCAATCAATCTCTCTC
>OX632362.1:11995561-12061068 GCA_951751655.1 Ophion costatus | reverse complement strand
TCTCTCTCTCTCTCTCTCTCTCTCCTCTCTCTCTCTCTTCCTCTCTCTCTCTCTCTCTCTCTCTCTCTCTCTCTCTCTCTCTCTCTCTCTCTCTCTCTCTCTCTCTCTCTCTCTCTCTCTTCTCTCTCTCTCTCTCTCTCTCTCTCTCTCTCTCTCTCTCTCTCTCTCTCTCTCTCTCTCTCTCTCTCTCTCTCTCTCTCTCTCTCTCTCTCTCTCTCTCTCTCTCTCTCTCTCTCTCTCTCTCTCTCTCTCTCTCTCTCTTCTCTCTCTCTCTCTCTCTCTCTCTCTCTCTCTCTCTCTCTCTCTCTCTCTCTCTCTCTCTCTCTCTCTCTCTCTCTCTCTCTCTCTCTCTCTCTCTCTCTCTCTCTCTCTCTCTCTCTCTCTCTCTCTCTCTCTCTCTCTCTCTCTCTCTCTCTCTCTCTCTCTCTCTCTCTCTCTCTCTCTCTCTCTCTCTCTCTCTCTCTCTCTCTCTCTCTCTCTCTCTCTCTCTCTCTCTCTCTCTCTCTCTCTCTCTCTCTCTCTCTCTCTCTCTCTCTCTCTCTCTCTCTCTCTCTCTCTCTCTCTCTCTCTCTCTCTCTCTCTCTCTCTCTCTCTTTTTCTGCGCATCAATGGTGTACGTGTTCAAACGACCACTGGGGACCTCAATAAGCTCAAAGGTCTAAGCACTATTGCGGCAGCGATGTTACAAGTGCGAGATGACATTAAGCTCAATCCTTGGCTCATACTCCACAACGGACCAGTAGCGTTGAACCGAGAAGTCATCCTAGCAAATCTTTTTTCGCTGAATCTTCCTCGGCGTGTTCTAAAGGACACGACAATTATACATGTGTATCCTGCGCGTGAAAAGAGGTTACGCGTGTTGTAATTAAAACTACAGCCGAAAAAAGAAAATATCTTATTGGTCTCCCAGACGTATCTCTCGGTTGGAGCTCATGCTTTGTGCAGGACCACATAAGAGTACTTCAATGTTGCAAGTACCAAAATTTTAGTCATATAGCAAATGAATGCCGACATGTATAGCGTTGTGGCTACTGTGCCGGGAACCATGACATGAAAGCATGTGAATTGAAATAAGCACCGCCCAGCTGTGCAAACTGTGTGGCTTCTCAACTAACTTCGGTGCAGCACACTGCCATAGATTCTGCAGCTTGCCCGATCCTGCGGAGGAGGATTACGGAAACGGCGAAGCTTATAAACTATGACTAGCGCAGATAAGGCTATGGCAATGATGCGTCTATCGATATGCCTTGTGAACTGTCAGTCATTATGTGCGCACTTAAATGAATTCCGTCTGCACTTCCTTGAAACGCACTACCATCTCATTTGCATGAGTATGACGTGGCTTAAACTAGAAATAACTGACACTTTCGTAGGCCTTCCAGGTTACATCTTACTGCGTCATGACCGCTCTGGTAAATGTCGAGGATGGATTGGTATTATTGTGCACCATAGTCTGCTTGCTAAATTATTGGCAAGGTCACCCGAGCTCTATTGTAGAGAGCCTGAATATCTTGTAACATAAGTGACCATAGCCGGAGATCAAAGCTTTCTACTAGCTGTACTCTACAGGCCCCGAAATACGGTCACTTGTCGCGGTTTGTTGATGCGTTTGAAGAATTACTTCAAGATTACTCGCAGGCTCTCGTGCTAGGGGATTTTAATTGCGATTCAGCAATACCTAACGCTAAATCAGCGCCACTTATGGAACTCATTATATCATCTGACCTTTATCTGGTTCAATTTCGACACACGCACTACACAGCGAATACTAAGGTGCGTTTGGATTATTGTATCGCAAGCTCGATGGCTACTGTTACTGTCTTTGGGCAGTACCCGGTGGCATTCCTATCTGCACATAACCTTATTCAGCTGAATATAAACGTGCATCGATTGACACCCTCATCATTTTGTTGTCGCAGTTTCCATCAAGAAGATGAGCAGGAGCTGTGTAAGGACCTTGCTGCCCTAGATTGGGGATCGTTCTACAGCATGAGATCAACGGATGAAAAAGTCGTCTTCCTCAATGCAGCTATCACTGCAATATTCGATCACCATGCACCCACTAGGAAAGTAATTACCAAGCGTCGTCCTGACCCATGGCTCACAGCTGAACTACGTGAGCGTATGCGACGCGCTTTCGAAAAAGCTAGGCGCAACAGGTGTCACCTCTATGAAAAATTCAAAGAAGTCAGAAATGCGTTAAGAAAGGACATAGAACGCGCAGAGAGAAATCACTATCTAGAGATTTTCAGACTGGTAAGGGAGCCCGGTGAGACCTGGAACATTGTGCGTAAATTAGGATTACTCCCAAGTAAGGAGAAGAAAGTGCAGACAGCTTTCTTCCTGGATGATCTGAATGCGCACTTCCTGGAGGCTGGTACATCTAGAAATCAGTGTACACAGAGACTGGAAGAATTCTACGATGGATCAAGCGGCTATGATGACAATGCCTTCTACTTTGCACACATAACTCCTGAAGTGTTGCTTAAGGCGGCCTGTCAGCCCAGGGCGCATGCTACAGGTGCTGATAGCATATCAATGAGGATGATTGGCATCACTTGGCCGACTGTAAGCTTCAATATCCTGCATTTATTTAACCATGCATTGATACAGTCAGAATATCTGACGGAATGGAAGAAAGCGTTCGTATGTCCGGTTCCGAAGAAAAAAGTGCCGGCGGCAAAAAGGAATTACAGGCCCATTTTCCTGCTCTGCAATTTCTCTAAAATATTACAACGCATGGTCGCTGACCAGATAGTGCAGCATCTATCGAGACACGACCTTAGCGATTGTTTCCAGTCTGCGTTCAAGAAACACCGTAGCGTACAGACTGCACTACTACGCGTCATTGATGATGCTCGACTTGCTACTGACAGGCGGATGGTGACGATACTCGTGCTCTTTGACCTCTCAAAAGCATTCGCCAGCGTGCAACATGGCTCACTGCTGGGTAAGCTAATTGACCTGCATGACGGTCTATGACGGTAACAAAAATAAGTCTGCATGGGGGTATAAGCGTGCTGGCGTTCCGCAAGGCTCCGTTCTAGGACCGCTTCTCTTCTCTTTGTATGTAAACGATATCCGTGCGGTTATAAAGGATTGCAAGTATAATATGTATGCGGATGATTTGCACATATATTTGCACTGCTACCCTGCGAAAATCTGTGAAGCCGTGGCAAAAGTAAACCGAGATATTAGGGCCATCTGTGATTGGGCTGTTAGGTCCGGTCTGAAAATAAACTCCTCAAAAACAAAAGCCATCATAATTGGTACGCCTCGCTACATTAGACAGCTCAATGCGGCATCGCCGCCGTCTGTCCAGGTAGGAGGGGACTACATTCCGTGGTCTAACTCCGTTACCAGCTTAGGAATTAATCTAGAGTGCACTCTCACTTGGCGGGAACAAGTCGTGAAGGTTGTTGGAAGGATGAAGGCAGTTGCGTATCAAATATTCAGATGTCGTGGGTTGCTGCCTTTGGCAGTGCGTAAAATGCTCGTGTCAGCCCTGGTTCTGTCACATTTAGATTTTGGCTGCCTTTTTCTTACAGATATCACAGACGAGCTGAATGTAAAGCTGCAGCAAGCTTTAAACGTTGTCGTCCGTTTCATCTTTGATGCTCGCAGGGACTGCAACATCACACCATTCTATTGTAAACTCGGGTGATTAAAAGTGGCAGAGCGCCGCAAGCTACAACTTGCGACGTTCATGTATACATTGTGTAGGAATGAGAAACCGAAGTATCTCATATCTCGTTTCCAGCGACCAAAGTGTACGGACGAGCGACAGCTGCGACGTCCATTTAGAAGTAGTGATTTTGAAATCCCGACCTGTCGGACGAATTGTTATCACCGGTCTCTCTGTGTAACTGCCTCTTACTTATGGAACGCAATAGAGTATGATGTACGAGCGAGGAAAGCGCTCCTAGGTTATAAACGTGCCTTGCATGATAACTTATTTTAAAATATGTGTCAGAAGTCGGCAATAACATAACTCGATTGGATTGTCCTGCGGTTAATTATTATAGTTAGGTAAATAGTTTAGGATAACGCTAGTCATAAGTTTAAGGTTTAAGATTTTTTACTGTAAATTGCGCACTCATGTATGTACTCTATGGCTTTGTATTTTGTATACTTGCTCTGTGCACGGTGCTCTTAGGGGACTTTCGTCCTAGGGCAAGCAATAAATGAACGTTCTCTCTCTCTCTCTCTCTCTCTCTCTCTCTCTCTCTCTCTCTCTCTCTCTCTCTCTCCCTCACCCTGCGCCTACTACATCGGGTTCTTAATACAGAGAGGCCTGCGTATCTGAGAGCAATGTTTGAAGTAAACACGCCAAGGGATGGTATTGTCCTTCGAAAACAGGCCCAACTACTAAAAATTCCGCACTTTCGTACCGAATATATGCGAAACTCCTTCCAAATCTCCGCTGCTTACCTGTTGAACTCGCTACCATCGCACTATATTCACCTGAGCTTAATCTCCTTTTGTAAGCTGATAAGCAACGCACATTTCCATGATAATTAGTGGACTCAAATACAAGTCCCCTAGTCTGTGTATCGACTGTTGCACCCGCGATTCGGAACCACTGTTATCAGGTTTATTTGGCGTGTATACTACGTTCTGGTTTATAAAACTATACATGACATTATATCATATTATATTATATCAAATTATACACGTATCATATTCTATCACATTACATTATATTATATTATATTCTACCATCACATCATTTCCACGTTTATTGAAAGTTATAGTTTTATATAGAGTCACGCAATATTCTTTGTACTGCTATATACATAATGTAGGTGTGCCAGAGGACGTTCTGTCCTAGTGCATTAACAATAAATCTAAATCTAAATCTAAAAAAAAAAAATCTCTCTCTCTCTTTCTCTCTCTTTCTCTCTCTCTCTCGCCCCTTCCGCAGCGGACAGCGATTCCCCATTCCCGAACTTCACGTTCGGATTGCCAGTCGATGAATCCGCCCAGGCGACATCGCTATCAACCAGCGAAGGAACTACGATAGATACATTTAATGTTACTCCCGGCTCGTAGAAGAATGTTTCTTTGTCCGTATATGCACAGAGCCTCGACAGGGTAGTAGTACGGGTCGCTTCAATGCCGTTTAATGAGGAGTTGTAGAATTCCCATGCCTTGAAGTGTTACGTCGAGTATTGGACACGTTACGTCGAGTATTAGACACGTAACTCGCAATTCGTTGATCTGAAAAAGGACAAAACCCAGCCGTTGTGGGTGGGCAAATATCCCCAGAAATCTTCAAGATGCGGATGTATGGGTATGATACACCGACGCTTAGCTTCATGAGATGGGCTCGTAAGCATGTGTAGCTCGCACACGTCTGTATTCGTATCTCGTACCGGAATTCCTCGTGAGCAAATCAATCGTTGACCCGCTTCCTTATATTGAATTTTATATTTTTCGGTAACTAAGAAGAAGATTTGACGGTTTCTTCCCAAAGCGATGTAAGATGAAGCGGGCACAATGCTTGCCGAGCTGGTGCCGTTACTGGTGGGTTGATGTGGAACGGGCCAGGTGATTATGCGGTATAGGTTATGCGGTATATCCTTGCGTCGAAAATTAGCACATGCACGACTATCATTGCGCCCATAGCGTGATGTCACGTCTGTCCAAACGAGAGACAGGAAGTATTCTGGGTGCACGGGCTCCAGGGGGTAGGGAAATTCTAGGGGTGTGCGGGTAGCAGAATTGGTCGGGTCGGGTCGGGTCGGGTAATTGGACTATGATTCGGATCGGGTACCCGAATTTTTCGGGTGAATTCGGGTTCAAAAAAATCAGTTGGCCCTGAACAATTCATAAAAACTCACCGGGCGGGTCGATTTCAGCCCCCCCCCCCCGTGCTTATTCGAAGCGAGAAGAATGTAACTTTTATTTGACGTTTTAAAATTAAAAATACGCTAGAAGAACTCCTAGCGAAAATATGTTTAAAATTAAAATACTATTTCGATACGATCCGCGAAAAACACACACGCGCACGCACGCACGCACGCACGCACGCACGCACGCACGCACGCTCGCACGCACGCACGCACGCACGCACGCACGCACGCACGCACGCACGCACGCACGCTCGCACGCACGCACGCACGCACGCACGCACGCACGCACACACACACACACACACACACACGCACACACACACACACACACACACACACACCCACCCACCCACACACACACACACACACACACACACACACACACACACACACACACACATTGGTATGATTTGCCTCGTACATCTCCAAATTAAATTTTACTTGAGAATGAGACGCATAGTTTTAATTTTGATGTTAAATTAAAAGAAAAATTAAAACTATATGTCTACGTATCAAATCAACCAAACAATATATAGCTTCAAAGGTATCTCCGGTTTCGCTGCCAATCTCAATCGAGCAACTCGTGGATATAGAAATATCTAAACTATAAAAGTAAATCTATCGTCGTCTTCTGCAATCTTTGACTAATAATTAAGGTGTAACCGCTTATATTGAATTGCAAAGATAAAGTGACAGAGAAGAGGGTTGAAAATGAAAAATTAGAAGTTCATAAAAAAATACACTTCGAGAGTCACTTACAATACCTACGCAAAAGTTTTACGAATACATGGATTACTGTAAAGAAGATGCTAGTTGAATGAATGTAATAATAACAATGATTGAACAATTTTTTGTGTTGATCAAATTCAACTTACCTGTCGAATCAACCGCAACAAAAAAATCCCATACGGGACTCCTTTTCTTTTCCTTCAATATTTTCACAGGCTCCGAGTGGCTACCACCTTCCGTACCGCCACTTTTTTCGGATTCTTCTTCACTATCACAGTAAGATTTAATTTCACTAACGATCAATCGATTATCACTCGATTCTGAAGATTTCGCGACTGACATTATTAAATTATTAAGATTAGATGAAACAAGAAACAATAAAGAGACGTTTACGAGTGCTCGCTTGCTCAGATACTTAACGATTGTCACACACATCGAAAAAGCCGAATAGTACGTGCGTGAGAACAGACAAAGATTATAAGAGTGGTGCGGCGACGCGTGGAGACAAGACGCGGGAGAGAACTCTCGCGGTGGTGAGCGCGAGAAGAAGAGAAGTAGCTGTGTCCGTTTGCTCTCAAGCTCCCAATGTTTACTTTGTATGCAAGCGAAATACGAAACATAAACAAGACAAAGAATGAAAGAATAAAGAATAGAGAAGTGAGACGAAAAAAGATCTTTACAGCAATTTGATTTATTCGATTTATCGCCTTCTTCGAGTTTTCGTTTTCTCCCATTATTCGATCGATACACCTAGATGGGAAATAAAAATAAACATAAATAATAGATACGGATCTCCGAGTCTGTTATGAATACCCGAAAACCAAATTCGGGTACCCGATAGAGGCGGGTAATGCAAAAAAGAAGCCCGTCGGGTACCCGACCCGACCCGAACATCGGGTACCTGAGTCAATCGGGTACCCGCACACCCCTAGGAAATTCCAACGCCCCTGCTCGATTCTGCGCTTCCTCCGCTACTGTTCCCAATTGCATCGGCGATATAGCGGGAGGATCGAATTTCCTATTGAATGCAGAGCTAAGCTGCGGCGTACATATCAGCGATCGCGCTGAGGTCATCATGCATACGCGATACGAATTGATATACAGCATCCACTCGTCTTGAGTCTTCACGATGCTCATTATGTAGCGTTTGCAATTTTGAATTCCAAATATGCATTTATTGTTCTTGGAAGCAGATCAATTCTGTTGATCTCCGAGCAGGCGATCTATTTCGAAGAGAGATAATCTGCGCCATCCTCGGTGAGTGTGCCGAATATGGATTTGCTGAAACTTCCCACGAACTCGTAGGGAACTGAACACCTCTTGATAGTTGTTAAAAGCGACGATGGTTTGAGCTCTTTGCGGTTTCCAATCCCCTATAAATCACCAGTTAGCTCGTGACCGAGCCGTAGCCTCGATATTATATAAGGTCTACAACCAGTGTGCTGTCGGAGTGGTCAGCGTGCTTGCTTCTGAAATTATTACATCGGAAGGGCGCGGGTTCGAATCACTGTCTCATAGTTTCGGAGAAAAATAAATACGGGCATGATGTAGCTCCTGTTCTACACGGATGTCGCGCACACGGACCGGTACGTGTGTGTATGACTGCAGCCTGCGATTTATTTCTTGACGGAATGCGACTAGCTCCGAGATTGGGAGGCGAACCTGGGACCGGCTGTATTGCTATAGGTTTCCCGCAGTTCCCCTATACCCATTGCAGAAAGTGTCATGGTGGATGCGATACAGAGGAGGAGTCAGCTGCGGCCACAAGGTGCGGTTCAATTAGGTATGTGAAGTAGACAAAGTGGTGGCGAATGTAATAAGGGGAAGTACCCCGTACATGGAAGCTGCAGTAAGCGGAAGCATTCGCCGTAGCAGAGATAAAAAAAAATTAAAAAATATATAAGGTCTACGCAGCAGCTCCTCACAACCCGCCTCCGAGTTATATTTGAGGCATCCTGCCTGAATTTTTGGCAAGTTTCCGCCGTCCTTCGGAAAAAACACGATGAATTCAGCAAGGTCGATGAATAGTGTAAGTCTCCAGTCAGCGCGTTATATTTGTACCGGCGTTTGTAGCTCGCAGTAGATTCCAGCGTTGTCTTCGGGTTTGTTGACGACGTAGGAACTCCTTGGTGTTGGGTTGGTCATTCCACGGCCCGCAAAGACAAGTACGCACATAATCGCGATTATCATTTTGCTGTTGATACACATTTAGTTAAAAACTAGATGTAGGCTAGTTTGATTTTATTGACATGTTTAGCAAACCGTTCGCCGCTTTCTGTTTCGAGGACAACATTCTTCCTATCGGTCATCGATCTTATTTTATAGAGGCCGTGGTATTGAGTGTCGGATTTTCCTTTCCAGGGTTCCCTTAGAACGTATACTTAATCTCCGATTTTTCCCTCAAAGGACCGGCATTTACGGTTGTAGTATTGTTTAGAGCGTTCTCGAATTTCATTTTGCCGCTTTCTGAGCTCAACGCGAAATGAACTTACTCGTAGCTAGACCATCTTGGATCGTAAATTCGCTAGGCTGTCGGGCTGTTTTTCCATATATAACCTCATGAGGCGTGAAATTCGTTGCCTCGTGAACGCTTGTTCACGAAACGCGAAATGTAGGAGAACTCGGCAAAGGGTAATAAACGGTCCCAATCATCGTATTTATCTGCGTAGTGCTTGAGATATTCTGTTAAAACGATATGACTCCGTTCCAACGCACAGTTACTTTGTGGACGGTAGCCAGATGGTGGTGTATGGTTTACCTTATAGATTTTGGAGACTTCCCGCAATAAGCCGTTCGTGAATGAGGTTCCACGGTCAGTTAGTATTGCCCCTGGAGCTTCAAACTAGTTGTACAGCCAACACAACGGTGGTCGCTTTCAGATCGGGTTCAGCAAGACAATATTTTGATAAATTATATTGCATCGTTAGTATATGCTTATTCTCGCGAGGAGTAATAGGCAACGGACCAACGGTATCAAGGGATACTTTATCAAGAGTGTCTGCTGGTGTATCGGTCAAGAGCATGGGTTCGCGAATCTTTACACGAACGAGTTTCTGTACTTGGCAACCTTGACAACGACGAATTTAATTTTGAATGTCCTTTTTGAGGGTAGGCCAATAAAGACGCTCTCGAATTCGCCTATCGGCCTTAGTACCGCCTTTAAGGCCGCCTATAAGGCTCGAGTGTATCTCCTTAATTACGGCCCCCCTCATTTCCGGGGAAGGGACCTGAGCCCCGCCATAACAAACTATCACATCTATCCCCTTATTCTCGAATAAGGAATGAATCGCATGCAGGAGTTTATCAGGGCCAAGATTGTCAGTGAAATCACCATGACGGGATATGCAGAACGATTTTAATTTCAATCGACACATGTCTTGAAGAGCCTTCGAGCGACTCCGGATTTCATCGAGGCTCGTGTCATTATAATAGCGGTCCTTTATTATGACACTAAAAATTCGGTGTTGTCCATATTGCGTCATTGCGATCTGTCCGACCACCAGATTTTTATTTCGTATAGATGACGAATCGGTCAATCTCAGGTGAGATAATCATTTACCTACTGGGATAACCAACTCACGGTTCTCGGAAGTGCTCACGATCCCTAATAAATTTCGACTTGGTTTTGTTGGAGTTAGGAATCAAATCCTGATCTATTTGGATTTTAGCCGTTAGAACGCCATATAGGTCCAGCTCAGGCGCATAATAGAGAACGCTCTACGCGACTACGCCATTCACTACGCTTCGCAAATATTTAATTTCCTCATTCAATAGCGGTGTACTGAAATGGAACAGTACCCGCAGTGTTAAAATACTCACAAAATTTATCTCTTATTTTCAATGATTCATTATTGCCACGACTACTACATCGATGTGAACAATTGTTTGGCATTTCGGACAACACTTCGCTATTATTATCATCATTGCCTGGAATTCTATAACTCTGTGGTATATACCAATGATCGCAACTATTTATGCTTTTATTGATAAGGTAATTATGCAAAAGTACACACGCGTACGTTATCGTTCCGACTTTTTTAAAGGAAAGAGGCACTGTTGTGAGTAAAATTCGCCATCTATTTGCAAGGATACCGAAAGCATTTTTACTTGTTTTACGGGCACGGCTTAGTCTATAATTGAACACTCTCTTGTCCAGCGTTCAGTTTCGATTCGGATACGGTTTTAACAAATTAGGTTTTACCGCGAACGCATCATCGCCGACAATGACGTAAGGCAAAATGTGAGCAAATCCGAGCAATACACACGGAACAGACAAATTCAGTATCCCATCGTTCAGACTAGTCCCTGTTGAACTTTCTCGAAGAGCAGCGGAATCATGCATGCGTCCATTTTTCCCAACGTTGATTCCTTAATCTTTTGTATTGTAGTTGCGATATAGCGAGACATCCTTCCGTGGTGGACGGAATTTAATATGTTTTCCGTCCAGTGCGCCGATACAATGAGGAAAATTCCACAAAGAGTCGAACTTGTAAACGATGAGCTCCCATTCTTCCAGCGTTGATGGAAACATCAACACTTTCGAGTCGAGAACTTCGATAATCGCATCTAAAGTCTCGGTACCTATTCATGAGATGGTGACCGCAGCTATGCAGGTGGAGTAGCTCAGATCTCGAAATGTGTTTTCTGTTGCCAATATCGTAGAGTTACAAGGAGTTTGTCCTTCGGCGAAATGGCTTGACGCATCACTGTGTCTTGCTTTTGGATGCGTGGTGTTACAAGTGCTAGCAATTCGTTCCATGGATCTTGTAGCATTCGCGTATAATTGGTAAAGCTGGCAGGATCTTCAGGGGTGATGCAAAAAAAAATTCCAAATACATCACATTTATAAATACTGTCACATCCTACGATGTACTCGCTGAACTTTCCCTTTATACAAAAAAATTATTGAAACAGAGAGTTCAAGATTCCAAGACAGGCCAACAAACTGCGACCATGCACGAAGAATGTATCACATAACTTAGCCAAAGACCTTGGTCGTCATAATTTGAAACTACACGGTTCTAGGGCCGATTTCTCTGAAAAGTCGTAAAACAAAAAAATCATGACTGCGAGCTAGATGGCTTGAAGACAGACCCTAACGTTGTTTCGATTCTTACTCGTATGAGAACCAAAGACAGACCAAGGGCTCCGGAAAACTCCACTCGCACCGGCCATAAAATCGAGAGCGCAACGAAATTCGAATGCACGTGCAAAGCCCGCGAGGCGGCTAGTCGCTACGTTATCGCGTGGTGACTTAGCGCCGAGGCCCCAGACTTCAGATAAACAAATTTAACCCCGCGTGCTTTCCCACGGAAAACTGGCAGAGGAAAGACTTCTATGTCCCTCGCTCTGATTGACTAATGGACGATTAATATTACTTCCACAACACGTCCTCGACTGGATAAAGGAACATTAAAAAACCAAAGTCCCCCTTTCTCCATATCCGACCAAAACGGAATCTGGAGCAAGAAGGTCCAGGGGATGGTGGTAGAAGTCAGTCTTCCGGCAACCACGATCACACAAACTTCTTTTTATCGAGCCTCAATCCGAGACTCCAGTCGGAATCCAGCGAGCTCATATCTAGAGTTCCTTAACCGATATCCATCGCGTTGAATATTCATTTTCTTTCTTGTAGAGCGTACGTTGTCTTGCAACTCGAGTTTATACAAATCTTGTACTTCGAAAGTTCTCTAACAGTTACGCGATAATCTTAAGAATTTTAACATTTGTATTACCCGCAATATTTGATTGTATTTTCCATTCTCGAACCGCGAAATCCACGAATACTAGAATCTGTGTCACCGAACACTTGCTGTATCCGTCACATACACACTCACACCATCTGCGAGCGTTCGGGCCACCGACGAAGGGCCCTTAGTTTTACGGCCGTACCCGACACTCAAGCGACTGAGTCAACGCCGAGACGCATCAATGTAAACGAACACATTTCACCCTTTTGTCTTCAATTTGTATCTTTAAAATAATAGGATCAATCCATACGGCTGATTCTAATAAATTACGAGTCAATCAAACACAAGTGTCACAACCGTTATTTTCGACGATTGGATCATCCACGAAATTCCTTAAAATTATCCTTTCCACCAGCACGTCCCCTTTTTAACCCTCATCCCGTGCTATTGCGCTAGGCGTAGGCAAGAAAGAGGGATACCACACATATACATATGCCCACGTCCCCGCAGGACGTGACAATACTATGAATGAAAACTAATTAAGACAAAGTTACACACCTAATCTCCTCGAACACCATATTCAGAACACTTCGTTCTCTGTCTCTCCGCAATAACCACTCACAACTCCACAATGTACGCTTTGATTTTTCAGCTGGAAGCTCACTTTTTTTTTTGAGGTAATTTATTGAAATAACGGCAACAATTGCTCTTCTACGACGAACTATTTCTCCTCTGATCACTGCTTCTACGTCCATAGGATCCATAGCTATACGAGCTATACGGGCTTAGCGATAGCAGCCATGTTCAATCTAGCTTTGCACGCATGGTAACCAACCTAGCAGCAAGCATCATGGAAAGCCGATATAGCGAAGGAGCCATCACCGCGCCCAGCGCCATAGCCATCTTTGAACCCAGTGGCAAGATCCAACGAACAATCTAGCAGCAAAACAAGCGTCGCGCACACCTGGCTTAATAGAGCACTCTCAACTTTGTAAATACCTAACAAGTACAAAGCCGACGCGAATACTGACCGTAAGGGAAGGAAAGTGCGGTGGGAAGAAAGCCAAGGAAAGAGAAAATTGAGAAGGGTTAAGAAAGATTAAAATAAAGAAACTGTGGCAGCCGATGATTATCGATTGGCGCGACAATCGATTATCAGTAGGAGGGGAGGTGTTTAATTAGACGTAGAAGGGAGAAAGAGAGCGTCGAGCAATCAGCAAGGATGATTCTCGTCCTTCTACCAAGGGACGCTGAACCGCGAGACGAAACTTTTGCGAATCTGAGGTAGACCGCGATATCAGGCGATCGGGGACCGCGAAAAACCGCTATCGCTCTCTCCTTGTGGGCCAATTATGTTGCCATAATGAAACCGCGATAATTATTAAAAGTGCGCACAACCTCCATTAATTTCGGACCTTACGAACCTGGCATCCTGCAAGTCCTTCCCGGCACCTTACCCTCCCAGCTTTAGTACGTCCGACCGCGCGGGTAATTTCTGAGCCGGCGGAAAAGCCTATAACATTCATCAGAAGTGGGATACATACAGTGCCGCGGAGTGAGGCCTCGGACGGCCAGTGCGCGAGAGTTCGAAACTTAGTATGAATCCGCGTTAGCTCAAGTCATGGCTTCCGAAGGACCGCGTGTGGCGGGTACAAATCTCATCGACAAAGAGATAGCACGAGTCGCTGGGTCGGAGCGCGCAAAATGGCGACGCCCGCGCCGGGGCTTGGGTCATAGACGTCGCGGACGCAGCGGAAATGCGGGACGCGTCGGGAGCTCCCACCGGCGCGTGAGACGACGCGATCCGATAGTGGGCCGAAGTCTCCCGAAGCCGACAATCGTGCCAACCTCGACGACACCTTTCGTGAGGCGTTCCACGAGGCCGAGGCGATGGAGGATCTGCTGTGACGGCCCATGACGCGTATGGCGCTGAACGCGCAGCCGCGAACGGAAGCTCCGTTGTATCGCTTACCGGACTTGGGCAAAAGTATTGAGGAATTCCGTAGGGATGGGTGTGACGGCGGAGCGCATGCCTGGTCCAAAAACCTCGAATTGATGCAGTGGATTCATCAGTGGCCGGACGGGTATGCCTTGGAGACGGCGGAATGCATCTCAGAGCAGGAGCACGGAATTGGCACAGGGTTCGGGCGACGTCACTCCAATGCTGGCCGCTATTCTGTACCGCCTTCCGCCAGACATTTTGTGCAGCAGAGAGTACGACAGCGAAATGGCGTAAAATGTGCCAGCGTGTCCAAGGTAAGGGCGAATTCCTTGGGGCATATTTTCACTCCAAAACGCGCCTATGCCTAGAAGTGGGTCTCGATCTAGGGGACATGAAGTAGGAGGTCTTGAACGGGTTGAGGTCTTGAACGGGTGGAGTTCGCGCGAAATGTGCGTATCTTTACTCGCGAGGCTACACACCAGCTTGGACGACATCCTTCACGACCTAGTCGTGAACGATCGGATACTAAGTACGCGGTCGGAGAGGTTCTCAGCGGCGCGAGGGGCCCCCGCCGCAAGCGACAGCCGAGCCCGCCACCACCAAGCCGTCCGGTCAAGGAAACTGGCGAACGCGCGCGGCCGGTCTTGGAAAGACCGCAGACGCCGAGCTTACCCTCTCGTAACGCCTTAGGGGCATCAAGGTGCTATACCTGCAACGGCTATGGACCAGAGTTGGCAGTAACTAGTTATTTTAGTATCGAATAGGATTATAGTTACTCGATACAAATGTATCGAGCAACTAGAATTCGATCGATACTTCGTTACCAAACTAACGGTCTTCGTGTATGGTTCGATATTTTTATAACGAGTAACGAACATTCTCTCGATGCTCGATACTTCTGTAAGGAGTAACGAAAAGTTCCTCGATACTCGATACTTTTATAACAAGTAACAAAAACTTCCTTGATACTCGACACTTTTGTAGCAAGTAACGAAAATGTTTTCGATACTCGATACTTTTGTACCGAGTAACGAAAAATTCCTCGATACTCGATACTCTTGTAACGAGTGACGAATTTTTTTTCGATACTCGATACTTTTTTAACGAGTGACGGAACATTCTCCGATATTCGATAGTTTTGTAACGAGTAACGAACATTTTTTCGATACTCGATACTTTTGTAACGAGTAACGAAATTTTTGTCGATACTCGATACTTTGGTAACGACTAACGAAAATGTTCTCGATACTCGATACGCAAGTATCGAGAGAATGAGGGACAATGAGGGAGAATAAGAAAGGATGAAAGTAGATGAGAGAGAATGAGAAAGAATAAGGTAGAATGAGAGAGAATACGGGAGAATGGGAGTGAATAAGAGAGCATAAGCGAGAATGGGATTGTATGGCAGAGAATGAGGGAGAATGGAAGAGAATAAAGGAGATTGACAGAGAATGAGGGAGAATAAGTGAAAATGGGGTAGAATGATAGCGAATGTGTGAGGATGAGTGAGAATGAAAGAAGATAGAGGGGGTGCCGACGAAAAATGATTGATAAATCACGTTTTTTTAACAAAATTTTTATTAAATAAATACTTTGTTAAATTTCGTTTTAAAAATCGTAGGGCGCCCTCGCACCCAAGATCCTCTACGCTGGGCATACCACTGGCGGCGACTCCGTCCAGCCGATACTCTCCAACGATCTAGATGAAAAATTAATTGCAGTAAATTGACGCCACTTCGATAATGCACATGAAGATTGTTTGCCAAAGAATTTTTTAGTAAATCTAAAGGAGGAACAGGATCTCGACGCCGAGTAATTTGAGAAGAATTCAAATTTTTTAAATTACGCGCTTTCAACTATACAGTAATGAGGCATAATAACTTACTAGACCTCGGAGCCGGACTCTCAATCTGGATGATTTCAATAGACCGAGGTCCATCGCGTCTGGCCGCCCGATTGTTATCACCCAGTTGTTGTAAATGCAGCTGCAATTGTAACAACTGGGCTCTCATAGTTTCCATTTCTTCTTCTTTCGCTTTTCTTTCCTCTTCTTTTCTTTTTTGCCTCTTCTCTTTCTTCTTTTTCTCTTCTTTCCTTCTCCCTCCTTTCCTCCTCTTCCTTTTTTTCAGCTGCTCCTTGTCCGATCGGGCGCGTGATTGTTCCATTTTTTAAGTATTCGCATTCGTGTTATTTTCGTAACTGAAATATTTCTTTAAGGCAGGATTCTACTTCGAAACTTTGAAAAAAATTTTGTTTTTTTACATTTTTCGAAAGTAAATATGTTCAAGAATGTTTGGTCAAAATTTTATAAAGTTCCAAGCAGTCTAACTATCCTTTTTCGCCTTTCGAACGCACCGACCTGAGCGCGCTATTGTGACCCGCCCGGCGCGCGGCCCGGATCAGCCGTCTACCTGGTTTTGTTCGCTAAGACAGATGTTCCCCTATCGTAAACCGTTATACATATATATGCTTAATAACCAAAGTACATACCTTTGCTTCTCTATATTACCCTTCCTTTAAAATTTTCCCTTCGCTTTAGAATTCCGAAGTGGAGAATCATTCGTGATTTGGAGTTCGAACGTGAAGCATCTATCTGTTCGCAATGAATACGAAGAAAGTGTATCGTGCACAGAAAAGTTCTAGTCGTCCATCTAGAACTAAAAAACGTTCTTTTCACGGAAACAGATTTACTGACGAAGGAAGTACGAGCAACACGAGTTCGTCAGCAGTAAAATTGAAAAAATCGAACGATCCGAGTTTTGATGCGAAAGTTGATAATACTGGTGGTTATTCTTTTATTCATTTTTTCTCCCTGTTGTCAATGCTCTCACAGTGGGCAGTGTGTTCTGTTTGCCATGTACAACTCTATGCCATGTTTCAACTCTACAGTTTGGGCTATGGCACGGAAACATGTCTTTAATGGCAAAAAAATCGTCAAAATTGCGTGCCTCACTGCTGCCCGCGTTTATAATGAAGGATTCAGCCCAGTTTGAAAAATAATGGAAGTCATGGGCATTACAATCGGCCCAACCGTCATGCAGTTCGCCACTATGCGCGACCAACATCGCATCGTTCGAGCGAACCGCCGCTCGACTGAGGCTTCTAAGGAGGGCAGCATTTAAAAAAAAAGGCTAAATTGGATGAAAACACCCACCTGGAACACGTCGAAGGCATATTATATGGCCCAGGCATCGCTGATTGAGGGTCAGATAATTTTTTCTACGATTTATCACTCACCAAAACTTTAAACGCGTTTTTCTCGAAACGACATTTTCAAGTACCGTGGTCGTGATAACTCAAAAAGTACTGAACCGATCCTTATGAAATTTGGAACACATATTCTATATGTGTGTACCAACCGACCTAACTACAATCAACTTAAAATTTTGATTAGCACAATTTTTTTATTGCAAAAAAAGACCCAAAAAAACGCATTTTTTTTTCGTATTTTAGCCGCCATTTTGTTAATTTTGCACGTATATAAAATATTCCAGTTAGGTCGGTTCCTGAAGACATACTGAACATGAAACTATTTGATTTTTTTGTTTCAGACCATCCGTCGGGAAGATTTCACGACCACGGCAACGGTACCTGCTTTTCGAGGCGTTGGCTTTAAACATATTTTACGTGTACAAAAAATGAATAAAATACATTAAAATTTTTTTTTTTTTTTATGTACTTAAAGAATATATTTATTGAACAGTTTAAACCCCATATCGATATGTTTAATAGTATTCTCAGAAAAAATTCACGAAAATAGCGTTTTTTTCGTGGTTTCAAAGTAGGATCCTGCCTTAAATACACGTGAATTAAAAAAAAAATAACCATCAATATTCAAAATTAAGTTCTATTTCATGATAATTCCGAAATTAAGCCTTTATGGTCAAGAAAACATATTTTGCACGTACATTTTTCTACCAGGATATTCACAGTGAAAATGTGAGTAGAAAAATACGTAAAGCACCCCGTTTTGGGTACTTTACGTACCCACAAGATATATTTCTTAAAGTAGGTAATCATAATGTATTATTAAAAATTACATTTATTTTACGCATACGATTATATTTCATAAAAAATGTATTTTTTCATTACAATAGTATGTAATCGACTATTATAATTAATTACAATTTTTTACTATGCTTCACATAATAAACTTTTATACTTTCCAAATCATATTGTCAAATTACAATATATAAAAATATATTTTCATGAAATATAAAATATATAAGCTGTAAAATATAATTTTTTCACTACTTAATGTAATTGTTAAATATTTTTACGTCCTGGAGATTCGTTTCGATACTTTGCCCCATAAAATTATGCGGGATTTAATTAATAATTAACGTAATAAATTACGTTAATAAAATAATTATTCGAACAGACGAACCGCTCGCGGTCCGTCCCGCCTAGAGATAAGAAAACACAAGTCAGCAGCGACGAACGCCGTGAGACAGTTCGCCCTGAGAAAATGCTGAATGCATCAAACGCAGATCATGGGATCCTCGGCCTAAGCATTTTCGATTGACTCCGACAAGACAGTCGAAGTCAGTAAGGTAAATGCAAAAGGGCAGGCAGGCAGTCTTTCTTCGCGAGTCAAACCCATCGGTTCTCCTCCGGTTTTGGTTGCTCTGACAAACAATCTAAAATCCAAGCTCATCAACTAAATTGTACCACAACATTTATTTCGTTACTTTTGAATATAATTTTATCGTTTTAAATATTTATCGCGCGAAGTTCGATTTCATTTCACCCGCGCGAATATATCCGCGAACAACGGTTCCACTCGTTATTCTCAAACTCGTCTCTTTCCAATAGCCATCGGCTATACCGGGTGGCCCGAAAACGAGGGATCTCCAAACCAGCTTGACTATGTCGCAGATATCACCACTCGTCACGTACACCTTAAGCATCAGCGAAAAGGTAAGTGGGTTTTATTCAAATTATTAACTAAAAAGGATTCGTCTGTCACTCGACATCGCTTCGATCCCCGGTCTGTCCTAGCTGACCGAAACTGAAGCGTCGTTTACGACCAGGATAAGAACAAATAATACCGGGATGTAACATTTTTTTGGTGACAGCGATGGTGTCGATTGACCGGCGAAATCCTCAAGCGAAAACCCTGTCCAAGTAAAAAAAGTTATAAAAATGAATAAAATGAGTGAATATAACGGAAACGGTGCCCGTAGCTCGAACGCGCTTACAGAGGAAGAATTAAACGAATTGCAAACTCAATTACAAAATAAACAACGCGAGTTAATTGAAATTGAACAAATTAATAGAGCTCGCGAAGTAGAATACGAAGAAAGACTCATCGACATTTAAGAGAGGGAACTTGCCATTCTCGGCGCAGAGAAAATATCAAATCCTGCAATTGTGGAACGCGAAAATGAAGACGAACCCAGTAATTCGCAAGACATTAATTCCGCGTTGTGACGATAATTACGGGAACTAAGAAACGAATTAGCTGGATTTAGAGCGCGAACCGAAGATACGTCCACGGAAACTCCTCCAGTTACAGAGTCTAATACGGGATTAAGTACGCACCTATCGTTCAAAGACATACTCGAATCAGTCCCGACGTTTAGCGGCGATAATATCCCAATTCTGAAATTCACCCGTGCATGCAGAAGAGTGAAAGACATGATCTCGCCACCTCTCGAACCAACATTCACGCGTCTCCTACGTAACAGATTAAAGGGGCGCGCATACACCGCGATCGAAGACGACACGTTTCCAACCGTCGCCGCTTTGACCGACCGCCTCAAAGATATTTTCGGAACCGCGAAATCAGTCAATCAATTCAGGGGCGAATTGGGAAACGTGGTAAAGGGCAAAACGGAACATGTCCTCGATTACATTAGCGGCGTCAAAGATCTGCATTTGGCGATTTACGACGGCGAAACAGAATCGTCCGGGCGATTATCGCGAATGCAAAGGATAGAACTCGAAGAATAAACGATGGAATCCTTCATCGCGGGTCTCCCACCCGATTTTCGTTTACGATTAAAATTCGAAGGTTGCAGTAATTTAGCCACGGCCTACCAAACCGCGATAAA
The DNA here is from genome assembly GCA_951751655.1 of Ophion costatus. Taxonomy (NCBI): domain Eukaryota; kingdom Metazoa; phylum Arthropoda; class Insecta; order Hymenoptera; family Ichneumonidae; genus Ophion; species Ophion costatus. Next base: position 12,040,796 of record OX632362.1, on the reverse strand, counting down.
GATCGAAAAAGAAATGGAACGCGATAAAACGCGGTTTCAAGAAGTCGTCAAAGGTGCGAAAAGTTACGCCAACGCGGCGGGTCAGGGTAAATCGAACTCTTCAAAATGCGGGCATTGTAAAAAATCCGGGCACGTCGACGAAGACTGTTGGATAAAACACACCGATCAAATCCCACGAAAATCCGAAAACGCCGAAGGACGTGATTCGAGTGAACAAAATAATAATCGACCCAAAGGCAACAAAAAAGATCGACCAACCTGTACGTATTGCAAATGTACATGCCACACGGAAAACATTTGCTACAAGCGACTTCGCGAAACCGAGAATTCGGAAAACGCGAAGCAACCTTCCGCTTCCCAGGGTGCAAGCCGCAAGGACAGCGCGAAACAGCGCCCTGTCAACTCGGTACAGGCGAACGACGAGTGCGAACCGTCAACATCCGCTTAAATCGGAGTAAATTCGTTCCAGTCGTAGAGTTCGAGGGTCCACAATTAAATCAAAAGACCGAGTTCCTAGTAGATTCTGGGTCGGACCCCAATTTAATAAAAAAAACTCATGCGCTAATGGAGAAAAACAAACTAAATTCGAACGATATCCTAAAACTGCAGGGAATGACTGACGAACCCGTGTACACTATCGGATCGACGATATTAGATATATTCGGAACTACGTCGGAGTTTCATGTAGTGGAAAATTCATTCGGAATTACTCAAGACGCGATCTTGGGGGCGGAATTTTATGGATTAAATCGAGGAGCAATAGATTGAGACGCGGAAGCCGTAAAATGGAAAGACCGCGTATTACCCTTCAAAGACCGCGAAACCGTAAACATTCCGAGCCGATTAAGTTGCGTGTATTACGTACGCGTTAAAAATACCGAAATCAAGCAAGGCAATGTTCTGCGTTTAAAAACTGAAAACGGGATCCACATAGACGAAGCTGCTGTGTCCAATATAAGTGGCGTAGCGTATATGAGAGCGTTCAATACAACCGAAAAAGACGTCGAGCTCACCGTATCAACGGTGACCTTAGAGGCATTTGAGCTCCTCGACGAAAAATCGGAAAAAGACGAAGATCCACGTGAACCGCCAGGCAACGACGAAAATTCGCAAAACCCGAGCGAAAATTCGCGGGATCATCTTAGTAACGAGCATCGTACGCACGACCATAGAGTCCAGACGTTAAAGTCAATTTCAGATGATAAAAATTCGGTACTGTCGAAAATAAAATCGCTGCTTCGACTCGACCATCTTAACGATGAGGAACGAGCAAGCGTTGAAAAATCAATAATGGACGCGCACGATCTGTTTCAAATTCCTGGAGAATTTTTAAATTCAACAAATAACATCGAGCATAAAATAATAACGACCGATGATCAACCCGTCTTTACGCGACAATAACGCTTTCCGCCAGCGCATAAGGACGAGATCACAAAACAAATCGGCGATTTGATTGACGGGAAAATAATCGAGACCTCCGATTCCCCATATAGCTCCCCGTTGTGGATTCTCCCGAAAAAGGCCGATTCACAGGGGAACCCTTGGTGGCGTATGGTAATCGATTATCGTAAATTAAACGAAGAAACAATCGGCGACGCCTATCCTCTTCCTAACATAACGGATATCCTCGACCAATTGGGAAGCGCGAAATACTTCTCCGTATTTGATTTGGCGAGTGGATTTCATCAAATTCCACTCCACGGGGAACATGCGCGGAAAACGGCATTTTCAGCACCGTTGGGGCATTACCAATTTTCGCGAATGCCATTCGGGCTCAAAAACCCCCCAGCCACGTTTCAAGGTCTGATGGATCGTGTGCTATGTGGATTACAAGGAATCAAACTTTTTGTATACCCCGACGATATTGTACTGTACGCGAGTTCTTTGCAAGAACACGAATCGAAATTCAAAAAACTTACTGACCGATTAGGTAAGGCGTGCTTAAAACTTCAACCAGACAAATGCGAATTTCTGCGCAAAGAGGTTCCTTATAACGTGACCTGGGTCACGTTATAAGCGAAGATGGTGTCCGACCGGATCCAAAAAAATTAGTGGCGTTAAAAGATTATCCAAGGCCGACCAGTCCTACGAAAATAAAACAGTTTCTTGGCTTGGCCGGGTACTACCGCCGATTTATAAACAATTTTTCCAGTATCGCGAGACCACTCACCCAACTCGTAAAAAAAGAGACGGTTTTCAAATGGACCAATGTTCAAGAAGGAGCTTTTACCATTTTAAGAGATTCGCTTTTCAAATAATCCGTGTTACAACACCCCGATTTTATAGCACCAGTCATCATTACAACGGACGCATCAGCGACCGCGATCGGTGGTGTACTGAGCCAAGGTAAGATAGGCAGTGACCGACTGATAGCGTACGCATCGTGTTTCGGCAAAAGCATAATTATTCAGTTTTAACGCTCTCGTACCTTTCACCAAGGACGCTCGCGAATGTTCTCGTATCGTCACCAATCGTGTTGTCATTACCGTTTCGTGACCTCACAAATACACTCACATTCCAATAACTCAAGTACACACAGACACACTTTTTTCTCGCCGGCAGTCGAGCATAGAAACCTTTGACCAGCTCGCAGTGTATTGACAACATCTCCATCGACCACACGCGTGTCTCCGAAATAAACTCGATTCTCACCATCAAAGTCGCAAAACTGTTCGTTTATTCGTTTATTCGTTTCCATCTCAACCAAACTTCCCAGAGTAATTTTTGAGTTCTCGCTACATTAATGGTCCTTCGAGCCGGATATTCTGGAAAAGTTGGTATTAGTGAAACAGGAAAAGTGAGAAAATTACTCTCGAGTGATATCAGCAAGCCGAGCGAGTTCGCGTGAGCGAAGAATTAGTATACGCGGGTTCGGTGCGAATGCACTAGCGTGTAGTAGCTTCAAGTGAGTGAAATGGCAGCGCCGATAGCAGCAGTAGTCGCCAAACAAGCTGAACTTCGCGGGCTCATCGCACGAGCAGTATCAAACACGAAAAAATTAGAAATTAAGAAGAGAACACCCGAGGCAGTTCAAACGAGAATCGAAGTCCTCGACGCGAACTGGAAGAAATTTCAATCAAATCACGAAACGCTCTCCGTGTTAAAACCAGATGAACGTGCTGCCTTGGACTATTTTATTGAAGAACAATATCCTGAGTGCGAGGAGCAGTATATTGAAGCGAAAAGTGAGTTGTGCGAATATCTCAACGAATTAAAAGGGAGAGCTGAACAATCGGGTACTGGACAAGCCGCGCGTCGGGTCAACCTCGCGCCGAATTCTCGTCAACTTCCGCGCATTAATTTGCCTCGATTTTCAGGATTATATCGTGAGTGGAGACAGTTCCGTGATCTGTTCGCATCGATGATATCCGACAATCAAGAGATATCAAACGTTGAGAAAATGCAGTATCTCAAAACGAGTTTAACAGGTGAGGCAGCCCAACTCGTAATAAACATTGAGACCACCGGTGAAAACTTTGTGCGCGCGTGGCAAGTTCTAACTGACCGATACGAAAATAAACGAGTGCTCATCGATACGCATCTTGCTTCGTTCTTCTCGATTAAAAGGGTGAGCCAGCAATCGGTATCGGAGTTGAAATCTTTGCTCGGAAATGTAAAGGAAGCTCTCGGGGCGCTCAAAGCACTCGGGTGTCCCACTGAATCGTGGGATTGCATTCTTATTTATACTATTTCGCAGAGACTCGACTCGGATTCGTTAGAGGATTGGGAAAAACAGATCAGTGATTCGACTGAATCCGCGAGTTTCACGGACTTCGAGAAATTTATTGTGAATCGAATACGAGCTCTTGAAGCCATTGCGCGCGCTACCGAAATGCGAAAATCGAAGCCGGTTGCTCCTGCCGCAACGAAATTCCAGCCTACCGCAAAATCGCATCAAGCAACCGCGAACCAATCAATTGACATTTCCGCGAGTGGACCATCGAGATCTTCTCAGTTCATGTGTTCGGCGTGCAGCTCCGATCACTATATCTCAGCGTGTCCGCAATATCGCGGAAAAACTGTCGAGCAACGACAAGAGCTAGTGAAGCAAAAGAATTTGTGCTTTAACTGTCTGGGCCCACATCAATTGCGAAATTGCCGAACAGCAAAGCGCTGTCGCATTTGTGGCCATTCACATCACACGACATTGCATCGGTCGAGTACAGCGGCGAGTGAGCAAGCTCCCGTCACAACGATCGTTCAAGCATCTAGTGCGCAAACGCAATCATCACCAAGCGCGCTCCCGCGTCGTGACAATGCTCAAGCCTTAACATCGGCCTCAACTAATCTCGCGTTGGCAACATCAACAAAATACACACCAGTATTGCTCGCAACCACGCTCGTCAAGGTAACATCGTGCTACGGCGAACAATACACAGTCCGCGCTCTTCTCGATCAGGGATCAGAAGTCTCGTTCATTGCAGAATGTCTCGCTCAACGTATTAATTTGCCGCGCAAACGAGTCTCGTTGCCAATCAACGGTATTGGAGCTCAACGCTCCACACTTTCGCGCGGACTTATGACACTCGACATCGTCTCTCGGATCAATCCCCAAATCTCATTCTCGATAAAAGCGTACATACTCCCAAGGCTTACTGCCTATTTGCCACCGATTCGAGTCCTTCAAAATCACTGGCCGCATCTACAAGATCTCAAGCTTGCCGATCGGGACTTCTCGTCAGCAACGGAGATCGATCTGATCCTCGGAGCAGAAGTCTACTGTACAATTATTGAGGAAGGACTTCGAAAAGGCGGCCCTGGCAGTCCAATTGCTCAACAAACCGCTCTCGGATGGATTCTCTCAGGATCCGTCACAACGGAATCAAACGAAAACGGGAGTTCACGCCCGGCTCAAGGGCTGCAGTGCTCAATCGATCACGAGCTTCTCGATCTCGTACAACGATTTTGGGTTCAAGAAGAACCTAACGCAAAGTCTAAAATGACTCTATCAATTGAAGAAGCCCAGTGCGAAGAGCACTTTGAGAAGACGCATTCTCGCACACTGGAAGGACGCTACCTTGTGCGCATCCCTTTCAAGTGGCTTCCGGATGACCTCGGAGATTCGTACAAACCCGCTCTCGCCGCTCTTTCGCGACAGGAGAAGCGATTTATGACGAATCCTTCGCTCAAAGTGTCATACTCGAAGTTCTTAACGGAGTATGAAACTCTCGGTCACATGACCCGCGTATCGGACTCGATCTCATCACCGCGCAAGGCGTTTTATTTACCTCATCACGCTGTCATGCGCGAAAGCAGCTCGACTACGAAGGTACGAGTAGTCTTCAACGGCTCGCATCGAACGAATCTCGGAATTTCGGTCAACGATCTGCAACACATCGGACCGAAACTTCAAACTAACCTTGCTGATGTTATCACTCGCTGGCGGCGATACGCGTACGTGTTCGCCGCAGATATCGAAAAGATGTATCGCCAAATCCGCGTTCATGAAGAAGACTGGGATTTCCAACGAATCTTGTGGAGACAAAGCGAAGACGCCCCTCCACTCTCTTATCAACTGTGCACGGTAACATATGGGCTCGCAAGTGCTCCGTATCTTGCAAATCGTGCACTCCGGCAGCTTTCGATCGATGAACGGGAACGGTTTCCTCTTGCCACGGACGTGATTCAACAAGAAATCTATGTCGACGATGTGTTCTCGGGAGCCGACGACATTGAAAAGGCTCAAGAGAAAATTCGGCAAGTGAACGCATGTCTCAAGTCCGGCTGCTTCCCGTTACAAAAGTGGACAGCTAACCACGAAGAGTTGCTAGTGAACATCCCGCGAGAAAAACAAGAGCGAACTTCGCCAGTATCTCTGGAGAACGATCAGGTATTTCGAGCTCTCGGTCTACAATGGCAACCGCGGTTGGACGAATTTGTTTTCACACCGCTTAACGGAGAAGTCGCACCTCGAATAACGAAACGTCTCGTGCTAACGCGTGTCGCGCAGCTGTTCGATCCACTCGGGTGGATCGCGCCAGTTATCGTTCGGGGAAAAATCTTGATACAAGAACTCTGGTTAGCCAAGCTCGGTTGGGATGATCCGCTGCCCGAAAAACTCGCGACGCGATGGCGCAGCTTCGAAAGGGATCTCGAAGACATTTCGACGATATCAGTACCGCGGTGGCTTGGTATTCGCTCTTCATCACTCACCGTCGAGCTACACGGATTCTCAGACGCATCAGAAGCCGCTCTTGGAGCAGTCATTTACTTACGCGTGCTTTCGGATCCTGATGACGCTCGCGTAACGTTAGTCTCCGCAAAGACTCGAGTCGCTCCTCTAAAACGCGTCACGATCCCTCGTCTCGAATTATCAGCCGCGCTACTTTTAACAAGACAAATCTCGAATATCCGAACAACGCTCGATCTCGATGAAGTTCCGGTACATCTGTGGACGGATTCCACAGTCGCGCTCGCGTACATCCAAGGGGAAGCTCGTCGGTGGGCAGATTACGTGAGAAATCGTGTCACCGAAATACAAGAGCTCGAATTCTCACTGGCATCATGTGCCAGGGAAAGAAAACCCAGCTGACTGTGCATCACGCGGCCTATCTCCCCGTCAACTTAAAGAAGAGGCTCTCTGGTGGAATAGCGCACCATGGCTTTCAAGGGATTCGACATCGTGGCCATCCTCGACCCCGTCTCTCGATCCCGATGTCACACTAGAAGTTCGCAAAACGCCTGTAAACATCGCTAATACAGGCCAAGCTCCTGAGATCTGGGATCTCGTGAAGCGGTTCTCGAACATCAGGACTCTTTTACGCGTGACGGTGTGGTGTTTTCGTGCAGTTGGAAAGTTCAAGCGACTTCAAGGCATCCGGAGTGCGCCCTCAGCTCTCACAACAGACGAGCTCGATGCGGCTCGATTGTTTTGGGTGAACAAAACACAGATCGCGTATTTCAAAATCGAAATAAACGAACTCGTGCGAGGGAAGCAGCTCCCGCGGTCTAGCGCTCTCATCAGGCTCACACCATTTGTCGATGCCTCGGGACTCTTGCGCGTCGGCGGAAGACTGCAAAATTCACTTCTGGATCACAACGAAAAACACCCGCTCATTCTACCTCGAGAATCTGCACTCTCAACACTCGTGATCGATGATGTACATCGACATACATTTCACGGAGGAACTCAAGTAACTCTCGCTACTTTACGACGACGTTACTGGATAGTCGGTGGCCGTGTCCCAGTACGTTCGTTCATTCACCGTTGCGTGCAGTGCGTCCGTCAACGGGCTGCTGTCGGGCAACAGCTCATGGGACAGCTACCGCAATCTCGCGCAACTCGGTCACGTCCGTTCCTCCACTCAGGCGTTGATTATGCAGGGCCTCTAACATTACGAACATTCCGAGGCCGAGGTGCAAAATCGTATAAAGGATACATTGTCGTGTTCGTGTGCCTCTCGTCGTCAGCAGTGCACCTCGAGATCGCAACTGATTATACGAAAGAAGGGTTTATCGCTGCGTACCAACGATTCACGAGTCGAAGAGGAATCTGCGAAACGCTTAGCAGTGATTGCGGGACCAACTTCGTCGGCGCTGACAAAGAACTTCGGAATCTTTTCCAAGCTTCCTCAGCAACCACTGCAGCTCTCGCAGACATCCTTGCGAGCGACGGCACGACGTGGAAATTCAATCCTCCGTCTTCACCACATTTTGGAGGAAAGTGGGAAGCTGCCGTTAAATCGGTGAAGTTCCACATCAAGCGTGTAATCGGAGATGTGGGGCTAACCTACGAAGAGTTTTCGACACTACTCTCGCAAATCGAAGCAGTCCTCAACTCTCGCCCTCTGTGCCCCCTCTCGGACGATCCAGCTGACCTCTCGGCACTAACGCCAGGCCATTTTCTTATTGGCTCGGCCCTGAATACAATCCCGGAGCCTACGATCATCGACCTGCCCAGCTCTCGCCTCTCTCGTTGGCAACTCGTCCGACAAATGCTGGAGCAATTCTGGAAACGCTGGAGCACCGAGTATCTGCAACACCTCCAAACCGTTTCGAAATGGCAGCAACGATTCAACTCGCTCAAGATCGGATCACTCGTTCTTGTCAAGGACGAACGATATCCGCCATCGAAATGGGCTCTCGGACGAGTCATTGACGTCCACCCCGGTCAAGATAATCTTGTTCGCGTTGCTACTATTCGTACACAACAATCGGTGTACAAGCGACCAGTTGTAAAACTCGTCCTACTACCGATATCAACCGAAGAGGACTATGCCTAGAGGATTCCGTCAGTTGAGCGCTCTCTCGTCATCACTATTGCCAACTCTTCAAGATTGCCAAGGCGGGCGGAATGTTTCGGCAAAAGCATAATTATTCAGTTTTAACGCTCTCGTACCTTTCACCAAGGACGCTCGCGAATGTTCTCGTATCGTCACCAATCGTGTTGTCATTACCGTTTCGTGACCTCACAAATACACTCACATTCCAATAACTCAAGTACACACAGACACACTTTTTTCTCGCCGGCAGTCGAGCATAGAAACCTTTGACCAGCTCGCAGTGTATTGACAATATCTCCATCGACCACACGCGTGTCTCCGAAATAAACTCGATTCTCACCATCAAAGTCGCAAAACTGTTCGTTTATTCGTTTATTCGTTTCCATCTCAACCAAACTTCCCAGAGTAATTTTTGAGTTCTCGCTACACATCGCGAACTCTGAATAAAGCAGAGGAAAAATACCCTGTAATAGAAAAAGAATGTTTAGCGATTGTGCATTGCGTGAATTATTTCAGACCGTACGTCTACGGTAGGGAGTTTTCACTGGTGGCAGACCACAAACCATTGGTTTGGCTGCACTCGGTGAAGGATCCCGCTAATCGACTGGTCACCTGGCGTTTGAAATTGGCGAATTGTCAATACAAAATTATTTACAAGCCGAGAAGGGCAAACAGTAACGCCGATGCATTGTCTCGCAACCCCCCTGAGCGCAATAAATCAGTTTTCCTTGTAACACCAGTACGGACTAGAGCACATCCCGAAGTATCCGACGACGAAGACGAAATCGTCTTTCACAGCGCGAAAAAACGAAGAGTCGCGCAAGGAGAATCGGCTGACAAAGGACAGGGCAGCAGTTCGCAAAACTTCGCGACCGAACTGCCGTCGGCAAATTCTGTTAACGATGGCGATTCCGAAATTAACGAAATATCCAGCGACGAAGATTCAGTCGCACCCGATAATGTCTCAGTAAGTTCAACCGATTCTTCTGCCGACTCGAGTAGATCCGGTTCGTCGGAACCGGCCGAAAATTTCAGGATAATTGAAACCAGGGACACACTATCAATGCGAAAAGATAATCTAATATTTTTCGTAACAACAAAAAACCAACCGGTAGACGACGGAGCCAAGGATTTGGCATCCGCATTGATTTTACCGATATATCAAAAGCACAATCTCTTACGAGCGGGAGTAGAACGCATCGGGAACCGCGTATTAATCGGATTACCAATTAAAAACGATCTGAAAGCAAATGTCGCGAGGGAAGATTTGAACGAGTCCATGGAATCTCTTCGCGATGTCATGGTTGAATTAATGTTAAAATCACTAAGCATCGCGAAAACAAACGTGTCGGACAATATTCCCTGGCAGACACGCTGCCAATGGTAGAATGCCACGTTTACGACCTACCAATACAACTCACGATTTGCGATCAACTCGTACCCGTCCCTCCCCCGGAAGAAAGAAGAGACATCATTGAAGAGTGCCACGATTCGATGGTTGGTGGACACAAGGGTGTCACTAAAACTTTCAAGCGAATTCGGGAAAATTACTTCTCGACAAACATGAAAGCTCAAATTCAAGAGTACGTTCAACCATGCCGTAGTTGTCAATTGAAAAAACTCGTCCGAGTCAAAACGGGCAACCGATGCGGATAACCGACACCCCGGGCAGTATCTTCGACAAAATTGCGATGGACATCCTGGGCCCGTTCCCCGCTACTCGTGAAGGCAACACGAACATCCTAACGATACAAGATCTTTTGACAAAATATTCGTAAGCAATCGCTTTACAGCACACGAGGGCATTGGACATCGCGGACGCCTTCGTTAAAAACTTCGTCACTCGTTTCGGTGCGCCGAAGGCAATCCTGACGGACCAAGGTACAAATTTCTGCAGTGGTCTCATGAGAGGTTTGGCCAGAAAATTCCGGATCAAACAGTACAAGACCACGTCATTTCATCCGCAGTCAAATGGATCCATCGAACGTTTACACCACGTCCTCGTCGAGTACCTCAAGCACTACGGCGACAAAGAAAATGATTGGGAGGAATTCCTGGAAATGGCTATATTTTCGTACATAACCAGCCAGCACGAGGGTACGGGTTTCACACCGCACGAGCTCGTGTTTGGAAAGTTAGCAAGACATCCAGCCAAGAGTGACAGAATCGAAGAACAAGAGCCGACGTACGTAGAATACCTACGAGGACTGTTCACAAAAATCCATTGCCTCCAGGAACTCGCCGCCGAAAAATTGCGAGTCGCGAAAGAAAGATCTAAAACGTACTACGATCGAAAACAAAACATCCAAAACTTTAATATCGGGGCATGGTCCTCCTCCTGAAAGAACCTAAAATCGGAAAATTCTGTGATCAATACACCGATCCTTGCGAAGTTCTCGAAATCCTTACGGACTTTAATATCAAATTTAGACATAGAGGCAAACCTAAAATAGTTCACGCGAACAAATTAAGGAAAACGAAATGATCGTAATAATACTTTTGCAGAACGTGAGGAAAATAGGAAAAGCCGACCAGAGGTTCAGTTACATGTTCGTCCTAGTCGCAACGCTCGTACTGATCGGAGAGCTACACGAAATCGAGGGCCTCGTCGGTTACGACTGTGGAGGATCAACGCTGAACGTCACGACTTTGTCCCTAAACGACGTCAAAGAATGCGACATCCTGTTAAAAGAACCGGAACCAACGCAGACGTACATATAGCTGCTTCAATTGTCGGAATTTTCGGACACCGCAGTGGTACAATGTCGAGTCGAAATATCTCGCTTCGTGCATTATTTCGGAATGTCATCTTACAATTCATTGGTCATCAACGGTTTCCAAGAATACCTACACGAACTGGACGAGACATCTTGCCGTCGCGTACACGAAACTGGAGTTATCCGAATCGGTTATTCAGCCGAAATCCACGGACTCCGTCGCAACGACACCACAACGAGAAGCACCACGTCAGCTGGGTCGACGGCGGCGAACGGGAGATACGAAGGAACTCAATATACCGTGACCCGTTCGGAAAATGGAGCGGGGTTTCCGTACATGCATCGGTGAAGATATCGCAGTTTAACTACCAGGCAGTGGTCAATCTGCAAAGCGGGAGGATAACACTCCAATCAGGAACGCAACGCCAATTAGCAGATGGTAACTATATGGACATCGATGCCCGACGTGTACACGCTCGTGACCGAACAAACCACGTTCGCGCTAGCTCAAACTTCCGAGTACCGCGTTTGCGGGTATAGGCTCATAAAAACCGAACACCCAAAATTGTTCATCCTGGAAACCGAAACGGGACAGTCATTCGCCACCAAAAGAAAAATCTCGGCGAACAACCTCGACATGTTTTCGTACATCAACTCGAAATTCACTTACGTCGAGAAACACGTCCGAAAACAAATGAAAAGCCTCTACAAGGACGTAGTTACGCAGAGGTGCAACCTCGAAAGGCAAATACTTCAAGGCGCGTTGTCAATTGCTGCGCCATTGCCCGAAAGATTTACTCGAACCGTCATGAAGGGCCCCGGTTATATGTCAGTCATCGCGGGAGAAGTCGCGCACATTATTAAGTGCGTTCCCGTCGAGTGCAAAATAAGGCAAACCGGGGAGTGTTACCAAGAGCTCCCAGTCACCTACAAGAACCAGTCGTACTACCTTTCGGCAATGTCGCGAATGCTCGTAAAATCAGCGACGCAAATAAATTGCGACCCCGTAGTTCCTGCACAGTACCAAATCGAATGGACCTGGTACCAACTCTCGCCAAACCCGATAGAAGTTTTGCCACCACAATCTTTGGCACCCCTATCGGAACCAAAATGGAAATACGCATCACCTGGAAATCTTGCCAGTAGTGGCATACATTCCGAAACCGACATCAATAAACTCCGAGAACGAATTATGTTCCCGGCTGAAAAACCGACCTTGCTCAACAACATCGCTCGGGGAACAATTGGATACCAAGTACCAGCCTATAACGTATCAATTCGCAAATTTCTTGACGAAGAAACGCTCAACCACATCGCTCAGAACGCAGCAGCTAAATTTTGGAACGGCTTCATGAAGTTCGGCTCAGCTAGCGGAGGCGTCGTCGGTGTGCTTCTGGTGCTCGCAGCAATTAAATTCATAATCGACACATGCGTCCAAGGATACGCCCTCCACGCATTATACGGATGGAGCATACATCTCTCGGAGCAATATGCAGCCCGATTACCGGACTGCTCGTCACCTAAGCGCATCGTAAAAATACGCGACGCAACCAAGACATCGAAGCTGGACAAGAGATGGAAGAAAAGCAACATGAATTCACTCCGCCGCTCGAACCACCAAAGCGGACGCCCTATCCTCATCTACCAACAGCCACGTCAACGTGCTTGGCTGGCGTCAACCCCGAACTCTCAGCACGGTTGTTCGCTTCTCGCATACAGAGCTGCAGCAGTGCATCCGATTTGAATAAATGAATAAAAAAATCAAGAAATGAAAAAACATTTTTTTTTTTAAAGTAACATAATTTTTTTTTTTTTTCAAAAATTCATAACGATGCGAAGTCCTCGAAATAACAAAGCGATCGAAGACGATTGTGCACGGCCTCACGACCTCTGCGCCTCCGTCGGACACGTGCCACGAGAAACCTCTGAGCTAACGTAAGGATACGTCTACAGGACCACTGAGACATCGAAACGACGCAACGACATTCGAGAACGACAACCCCAACCAACAAACCAACACCTGGAGAATTAAAGAAGAAAATGCATCGAAAACAAAGTTACAGGATCGATCAAGGAAAATCCGAAAATCTATATTTTTTTTAAATTACAAAATTAATAATTTTTCTCCGGTCGATAATCCGCGAAATAGAGGAAAACATTATAAGCGTATTAAAATAAGAAAGCAAAATCTCAAAACGAAATTCAACGAACGCTTTCCTCATCGAACGCTAAGACCAAGCATAGCGTTCTTCTTAAAGGGGGGAGGTGTTACGTCCTGGAGATTCGTTTCGATACTTTGCTCCATAAAATTATGCGGGATTTAATCAATAATTAACGTAATAAATTACGTTAATAAAATAATTATTCGAAGAGACGAACCGCTCGCGGTCCGTCTCGCCCAGAGATAAGAAAACACAAGTCAGCAGCGACGAACGCCGTGAGACGGTTCGCCGTGAGAAAATGCTGAATGCATCAAACGCAGATCATGGGAACCTCGGCCTAAGCATTTTCGACTGACTCCGACAAGACAGTCGAAGTCAGTAAGATAAATGCAAAAGGGCAGGCAGTCTTTCTTCGCGAGTCAAACCCATCGGTTCTCCTCCGGTATTGGTCGCTCTGACAAACAATCTAAAATCCAAGCTCATCAACTAAATTGTACAACAACATTGATTTCGTTACTTTTGAATATAATTTAATTGTTTTAAATATTTATCGCGCGGTGTTCCGTTTTTATTTCACCCGCGCGAATATATCCGCGAACAACGGTTCCATCCGTTATTCTCCACTCGTCTCTTTCTAATCGCCATCGGCTATATACTGGATGGCCCGAGAATGAGGAATCTCCAAACCTGCTTGACCATGTCGCAGATATCACCACTCGTCACGTATACCTTAAGCATCAGCGAAAAGGTAAGTCGGTTTTATTCAAATTATTAACTAAAAAGGATTCGTCTGTCACTCGACATCCCTTCAATCCCCGGTCTCTCCTAGCTGATCGAAACTGAAGCGTCGTTTACGACCACGGTTAGAACAAATAATACCGAGACTTAACAATATATATGAAAATATAAATTTCCATACATTATTGCAATGCACATATATTATGATATATCTGCATTGCAATTATGTATGTGAATTTGTATTTTCATATATATTTCGTAATTACAATGAAGTCGTAAAAAAATTCTATTTTACAGCTCATATATTTTATATTCGATGAAAATATGTCTTTGTATAATTTCTTAATGTGGATATCTTTAAATATCGATCAATATGTACATAAAGATAGCCATGCCTGTGACTAAGTCACACACATGGCTGTCTTTACGCAAATGAATGTCTGCACATAATGTAAAAAGTGAAACAAAAAATATGCAAGAAAAAAAGTCCGATATCAATAATTTTTTACAATATTAGTACGAAATATATCGATCTCATTCCATCCTCCTCATATATGAAATATACAGGGTGAATCCATAAGCATTAGCACCCTGGATATCTTCGAAACTATAAGGTTCACAGAAATATTTGCTGAAATAAAATTGCAGAGCACGAAAGGGGCTATCCGATAGCGTTAATAGTGTTTTTGCAGGTGGAGGTAAATACTTTGGATATTTGAAGGTCAACTCGATTTCTTTAAATGGATCGGTATGTTTTTTTTTCTGTATCATGAAAGAGGAGCATAAAACGAGTTCAACGACCTATAACATAAGGTCATTGAAGGTCATAGAAAGTACAGAAAGGCGATAATACTTACAGCTTCGGTAAAAAGTGTTTGAAAAAAGGGTACGTGCGAAACACATCTTTTTTGCCGTTAAGGGAGACTTTGTCCTTGGAGTGCCATATTTCAGGTGTTTACATTTTATTTTTTTTAAAGGAAACGACTAAAGCTTTTTGAGTGCGGTTTTTTTCTTGCTTTTATTCATGATACACAGAATGTTCAAAAATTTTTTTTTTTTTAAAAAAACCAAAATGGCGGCCGTTGCAGCTCCGCGAAAACAGGTCCTCAAATCGCGGGAGGTAAACGGCTGACATCACTGCCCCCTCTTTGTTGGTCTGAAACATAAATACAAAGCATATTATCAATCTGTGACCCTTTGGTCATGGAATGTCGGATGGGTTTTCCGTTTACTACAAATTTCGGAAAATAGCGGCAATTTAAAAAAAATCGAATTTTCGCGTTTTTTTCGCATAAAAAGATAAATAATAAATGCAAAAATGTATCTATGGAAAAAAGTCGATCCGTTATTCCGTGAATACATATTTTCTGAATATGCTATCCAAATTTCAGGTCGATAAGTTAATTACAGCGGTCAGGAGAGTGTCAGCCATTTTCAAATGGCTGACGTGTTTTCGAGAAAAACGCGTTTAAAGTTTTGTAATGTGTTTACACAAATGTGTTTATAATTACCGCTAATCGGCAATGCCTGGTCCATAGAAGCATCCCTCCTCTTCTTCTAGCTGCTCATGTTGAGCCGCTAACATCTCCCGCTGCTCAATCAAGGACAAAGTCTCCGTTAAAGGGATACATTCTAATATATGCATAATTTACAAATACTTATATTGAGTTAATCAAAAATATCAAAGGGCTAACATTTTATCAAAATCTATTTTAATTTAGTATTTTATTAAGTCTTGAGCGGAAAATCCAAAAATTTTAATAAAACTTAATTTCAAGCACTTATTTTTGGTGTCGATTTATTTTATGTTAGTCCATTAATTGAATTTCGATATATGTGTCACGGTCCCACACGGCTGCTGTTCCCAACTCGCTCTCACGCCAACATCCGACTCCTCATACTCGCTGTCAACATCCGTTCCCACCAAAACTCAAACGCTTAGCTAAACATAATCTTTCTTCCAAGAAATCCTCATCAGCAATCCTCTCTTCTCTCACTCCCATTGTTCCTAAGCCTACGTGCTTCACTATACTCCCGTGTGGCATCCCCTCCACCTTTCTTAGGCCCCTCTGATTAACCACGCTTCCTTCCGCTCGACCAAGAGCAATTAGTCCATCTCCAAGTCCCCGACCATCAAGACGTGCACTTCCTCGACACTCGGAACTCACAAGGAACATCCCTCAGGTGTCCGCCTCCGATTTTGTTGAAACTCATATATGTGATAGAGCATCGAAAACTTTGACACACGTATTTTTTTTTATCGGCGGAAATTCGGATTTAAGGGGGGAAACCGCCCCGCAAAGAAAGGCGTGTCGAGGGGTAATTTTGCAGTTTCACCCAGAAGCAATCCATCGATCTGAATGAAACAAAAACAAAAATTCTTCTAATGAAAAGCGATGAAAAATCATCTATGAAATTGTTAAGAAAAAATTGAATTAGGGGGTAAACCACCCCTCAATTTGCCTTTGTTTACCCCACACTTAAGACGGTTGTATGCAAATTAATAAAACAGGTATCATTTTGAAGGGCAATTAAAATTAAAGTTGACGGGTTCTTGCGTTTTGGCGGCATAGCACATTTAAGGGGGTAAACCATCCCTAACATAAATTTATTTATCACGGTCGTTGTTTCTGTGTTTAAAGTATATCCGCTGATTTTAAATATTTCTGTAAGCTACA
The DNA here is from genome assembly GCA_951751655.1 of Ophion costatus. Lineage (NCBI taxonomy): Eukaryota > Metazoa > Arthropoda > Insecta > Hymenoptera > Ichneumonidae > Ophion > Ophion costatus. Next base: position 12,024,279 of record OX632362.1, on the reverse strand, counting down.
ATTTAATGTCTTATCATATTTCAAAATCATTACATTCGTCTTAAGGGGTGACTTCCCCTCTAACGAGAAACATCATTGAAGTATCCGCTCTCGATTTCGTTGAAACTCATATATGTGGTAAAGCATTGCAAACTATTAAACATGTTTTTTTGTATCGGCAGAAAAACGGTGTTAGGGGATGAAACCACCCCTCAAAGTTTCTCCCACAAGCAGTCCACCGATCTGAATGCAACAAAATCGAAATTTCCTCTAATATTAAGCGATGAAAAATCCACTACGAGAGTGTTGATTAGAAATATAATTGAGGGGTAAACCACCCCTCCATTTGCCCTTTTTCACCCCACGCTTAAGAGGGTTGTTTGAAAATTAGTAAAACAGGTATCATTTTGAAGGGGAATCAAAATTCAAGTTGGCGCGTTTTTGTGTTTCAACGGGACAGCAAATTTAAGGGGGTAAACCACCTCTAACCTAAATTTGTTCACCACCGTCGTGTTTTCTGTGTTTAACATGTATCCGCGGATTCAAAATATTCTCCCGCGTTTTAAAATTATTACGTTTTTAAATTTTCACATTTTAAGGGTAAACTACCCCCTCTAATTGCTTTCCGTTTGAAGTTTCGCGAAAGGTTTCACGAATTTCGTTAAAACTGTTTTCATTTCATCGGTAATATCAATTTTATGTTTGTGTGTGCAGGCATATTCGTTTTGAGTTTTAGGCGCGGTGCTTTGGAAGTGGGGACCTGGCGCTACCCCTTACTTATAAGGCTCATATTTTCATATTTTCATAATTATTTTTTCGTACCGAAATGATTCTTCCTCTAATTCAAAAGTTTTGATGAAAGCATCTCCCATGCAACGATGCAAAGCAGTAACAAAAATATATTAACGATACTATTAATAAAATTCAAATGGTATATATAAATATATTTGGTTTTTTCGTTTTTGTTATTCCGCGTAAAAAAAATCATACGCAAGATAAATGTTTACTCTTCGATTCTTAAATGTGTAAGTATCCAGAATGCTCCCGTTCGGAAATCTTTTATCTCTGTGTATGAAGTTATACAATTAACGAACAGACCGATGTTTATTTGCCTACGTATCAGCTTTTCTCGACTAACTGCAATAATTAATTCTTCCAGCGCGAATATTCTTATCGCGTCATGACGCGATAACGACATTTGCGCAAAATTTGTATTCTACGCAGAATTTTTACACTGGGCAAATATTAAACTGCACTCTATTATCATCTTGAACTGCAAGACGTTAATCATACATTACCCGATAATGTGTTTACATTTTTGGGTAATGTGTGATTGGCCTCTGGCAGTTCAAGTTGTCAATAGCTTGCAGTTTTATCGCTTGCTTTATAAGACGGTTAGCATTCGGATTCTTCCATTTCACGTTAAAGTGAGCTACAAACAGTGTACTGTGTATTGGATAATACAAATTTCATCAGCCATGAAAGTCAACCCAATAAACGTTATCAAACTTCTACTAGCTACAATTGAAGCTATGGATATTTCACAAACGCCGGTTAACAACGCGGAAATTGAACTTGCGGACGGTTTTGAACAAATATTGATCAGTTCCATGCGAGACTATAATGGAGTTGAAATGATAGAGGAAGAAACGCTCGCTTTTCAAGAACCATTTAAACAGTACGAAGCCAATGCTGTAGAAGATACCGTATGGCAAAAGGATACTGGTGGTAGTGATTCTGACGCCTGTTGCAGTGATGATGAGGTGAACTACGATTACAAAAATGAAGCAGTTCAATACTGGAGGTCTGGTAAGACAAAAAACTATAGCCTCAAAACCGTCCAGCAGAAATACAAATCTGTCAAGTCTGAAAGACAATTGCGGCGCTGGGCACATCAGCTGAATAAAGGCGGTACTTATAAAGAAAAGCTAGCGCAAATTTCTGAATATACATTGAAGAATTTGAAGACTGCTCTAGATGCTGGTGTCATAATACATGATATTGATCTTCAAAAGTGGGCGCTACAAGCCCAAAAGGAGATAGGTTTCAATGATGTGCGATTTAAGGCCTCTCATAATTGGCTATGGAATTTTAAAAAACAGCATCGCATTGTATCCAGAAAAATCAATAAATGTGTAACGCGCAAAACTACGGGAGAAGAAGAACTTCTACGGAAAAATGCAGAAAAATTTGTCGCCGATGTTGCACCACTGATAAAAAAGTATGGATCGGAAAATGTGTATAATTCGGATCAAAGCGGTTTTCATATGGAAATTCATTCGGCGCGAACTCTTGCAACGGAAGGAGAAAAGAAAGTTGAATGCGTTGTACAGTCAGTTTCTTCAATAACTCACAGCTATACAATTCAGCCTACTATAAGCGCTGAGGGGAAATTACTTTCCCCACTTTTCATCGTTTTAAAGGAGACGAAGGGTGAATTCGGACCACGAGTAGAGAAAGCGCTATTTCAAGCAGAAAACGTCTTTGTATTAGCATCCAAATCTGGAAAGCTTACTTCTGGTACGTATGCTCACATATTATGATGAATGATTTTTTTTTTAATATGAAATGTAATTGATGTCAACATTAGTATTTTTTTTAAATATTGAATGTGTTTTGTGTTAACAGAGCATTTCAAAACTTGGTTGGAAAAGGTTTCTTTCCTAACGTCGGGAGACATAGCGTATTATTGATAGCCTCCTGGAGTGGACACTGCCCTAAGGTTGTTCATGAAGCGACACCTTGTGATAAGAAGATAATCCCAATGATTATTCCAAAAGGTACAACTGGAAAAATTCAGCCGCTCGATGTATTTGGATTCAGAGTGTGGAAAAATTTCGTCCGACATTTTTCAGACAGTGTAATATTATTAAAATCTGATATGAATTTGCACTTGAGGAATAATATAATTAAATTGCAATCACTTACACACAATCAACTCTCATCACCGCGGTATTCTAATCTTTTTAAATATTCATGGTATAAAAGTAATTATGTATCTAAAAAACCAGAAGATTTTGAAAATCCTGTTACCTTTGGTTTTGGTGAATCGAACACACATTGTGAAATACCCGGTTGCAATAATTTGGCCATTATCGATGTGCATGGTGCAAAAAGTCGTTGTGTTTAAAGCATTTTTTTGACGACTATCATTATTGCAGGAATTATGAGCCATGATTGTTGATAGTTATCATATGAAAAAAGTATATGTTAGAGATAATGATTTGACGGCATATGACTGCGATACTTTTCACAAGTACTATTAATTAAATCGGCTGATATGATTCCCAAATGAAATATGTCAAAATATATTAAAAACATGTTCGTTAACCTACTGTAAAACCCTCAGTTGCATTAATATGTTTAATTAAATAAACAGTAAAATAATAAAAATATACATTCCTCCACAAAACTACGTCGCTGGCTATATTATCGCTTGATCCAGGCGCATCATCGTTCCGAAATATACGAAGTGAGCCTTATAACTTATTCTGGAAATTATTATAATTAATGATATAGTAGAAGTGTATGTTTATTCCTATGGAGAGGCTTAATGGATGTGCATATTAAAATCGGAAGCGTCTCGACACGAAAATATGAGTCTTATCAGTAACGGGTAGCCCCGTGTCCCCACTCCCAAAGTACCGCTCCTAAAACTCAAAACGAATATGCCTGCACACACGAACACAAAATTGATATTACCGATTAAATGAAAACAGTTTTAACGAAATTCGTGAAACCTTTCGCGAAACTTCAAACGAAAAGCAATTAGAAGGGGTAGTTTATCCTTAAAATGTAAAAATTTAAAAACGTAATAATTTAAAAATGCGGGAGTATATTTTGAATCCGCGGATACATGGTATACACAGAAAACACGACGGTGATGAACAAATTTATGTTAGGGGTGGATTACCCCCTTAAATTTGCTGTTCCGCTGAAACGCAAAAACGCGGTAACTTGAATTTTGATTACCCTTCAAAATGATACTCGTTTTATTAATTTTCATACAACCCTCTTAAGCGTGGGGTGAAAAACGAAAAATGGAGGCGTGGTTTACCCCTTAATTATATTTCTAATCAACACTCTTGTAGTGGATTTTTCATCGCTTAATATTAGAGGAATTTTCGATTTTGTTTCATTCAGATCGGTGGACTGCTTGTGGGAGAAACTTTGAGGGGTGGTTTCATCCCCTAACACCGGTTTTCTGCCGATACAAAAAAAACATGTTTAATAGTTTGCAATGCTTTACCACATATATGAGTTTCAACGAAATCGAGAGCGGATACTTCAATGATGTTACTCGTCAGAGGCGTAGTTACCCCTTAAGACGAATGTAATAATTTTGAAATATGATAAAACATTAAATTGTAGCTTATAGAAATATTTGAAATCAGCGGATATACTTTAAACACAGAAAAAACGACCATGATAAATAAATTTATGTTAGGGGTGGTTTACCCCCTTAAATGTGCTATGCCGCCAAAACGCAAAAGCCGTCAACTTTAATTTTAATTGCCCTTCAAAATGATACCTGTTTTATTAATTTGCATACAACCCTCTTAAGTGTGGGGTGAAAAAAGGCAAATTGAGGGGTGGTTTACCCTCTAATTAAATTTTTTCTTAACAATTTCATAGTGGATTTTTCATCGCTTTTCATTAGCACAATTTTCGTTTTTGTTTCATTCAGATCGGTGGATTGCTTCTGGGTGAAACTGCAAAATCACCCCTCGACACGCCTTTCTTTGAGGGGCGGTTTCCCCCCTTAAATCCGTTTTTCCGCCGATAAAAAAAAATACGTGCCTCATAGTTTTCGATGCTCTATCACATATATGAGTTACAACAAAATCGGAGGCGGACACCTGAGGGATGTTCCTTGTCAGTAATAAACTTAACTCTCAACCAAGATCTTCCTTCACTTCATTTTATAACATCAAAATCTCTCCTCGCGTATCCCGTGAACCATCCGCTCGACCGTCACATACGGATTGTTCACCTATATACTTATTGCATAACCTTCAAAAATTTTACTGCATAATTTTTATCAAAATCAATTTTAATTTAATAATTAACCAATTCTTCAGAAATTCAAAATATTTGTAACTAATTCATGTATCGACATTCAATGTATAAATTAACGTAAACTATTTCAATAGCGGAAATGAGTATTTAACATTAAGATGAGTTTATTCATTTCAATTTTCGCCTCAATAATTTATAAATCATTAAATGGAACTCTCGATGAAAATCATGCTTTTAAAATTTTGAAGTTTACCAATAAGTATTTATGAATAGATCATCTATCGAAATTGAATGAATGAATTAGCGAATAAAAGCTGAGAGTACTCACTGTTCAGGGCCTCTCCAGTCAGTTGTGTACGCTGAACTGTAACGAATTAACATAAAATATATCAATAGCGACAATGCATATTCAATGTTAAGATTAATTTACCAATTTTACTTTCCTCTTAATAATGAATTATTGTATGGTTGCAATTATTGTATGGAAATTAATATTGATAAAAATTATGCTCTTAGAATATTTAAGTTTATACATTAAGTCTGTGAATAATTCATACATCGAAATTGAATTAGTGAATTAACGAAGATAAGCTGACAAGGGGGCATTCCCTACTCGTCATCACCGATTTGATGATGACTTGGTGGTAGCCGAAGTGGGAACTCATGATGGCCAAGGGCTTAGAAAATAAACATGTTGACGCGGCTCTCGCACCGTATAAGCCATTTACGTTAGCATGTTTGCCAAGCAGCGGTTGGTGTAGCGGTAATAGCTCGGACTAGTAAATCGATGGTCATGGGTTTGACTCCCCGTGTAGTCTTTTTCTTCTTCTTCTTCTATTTTTTTCTCAATTTTTATATTATTCATTTTGCAATTAAGCAAAGAGGTGAATAATTTATTTTATTTATTTATTTATACGCAAGAGCCATAAAAAAAGGTAACCAATCGAGATTTCGGACTTTTCAACAAGGGATTGTAATTAAAGCGAATACGAAAAGACTTTGTACATGAAAATTCAAAACTTTATTCGTTGACATTCGATGATTTCCATGTCTCGGGATGATATTTGTCGTAGAAACAGGGGAAACAATAATTATTTCGGCATCTAGCACACGTTATAAGCGCCGCATTTTTACAAGCACATCGTTGTTTCAACGTCTCCATAGAAAACATACTTTATTGACATTCATAAAGCATTTTCTCTCATCGCAAAGTTTAGAAGCAAACCACGCGTAACGTAGCATGTTACCGAATAGGGGCGCGGATAATTGATGAAGAACAATCGAATGTATTTTTATGCAGTCTTCTCGGGAAGTTATTAATTTTTCTTGCTCGCTGAGATAAGAGCAATTTTGTATTTTTTAAATAAAGTTTTTAACCTGATGATAAAAATATACATCGCACGGTTGCACCAGTGGAGTACATTTAGGGGGAATTACTTTAATGCTACACGTTGGCAATCCTTCGTCATCTTGAAAGAGTTCGTCGTATAATTGCGGATTTGTTTGTCCTCCGCACGAGTCAATCAGCAGAAGAAATTTGTTCTCTTGTACATACGGCTTCGTCACATCCGTTAAACATGTTGTGTACAACGCTGTTGTAAGTTTTCTAGATTTTGAAGAAGTGATGACGACATTTTTGTATTTTGCTGCGCATTCATCCACCGTTTTTTTAAATCCTCGGTCCACAAGCGTCAGTATTCTCTTGTACACATACGTAAACTTTTGGCAATAGCTTCCCGGCAAGGCTCATAGCATATTGCGCTGTATATACGTGGGTTACTTTGTTCATATCCTTTTTTTTACGAAAACTGTTTTTACCCCTAAATGTTCCAGGGTTCGGTTATACGTCGACTGGTACTGGCAACCTGGAAAGAGAATATACGGATGTAAATTTATTATACGCGCCGTTAAACAGAGGTATTTCATTTGAGGTACACAAATAAGAGTCCATGACTTACCTGTTCGATCAGTGTTGATAACTAAATCCGTGTCGTATTAAGGAATGAGATCTCGAGTTTGGAGTCGAAACTTATCTGCCGCAGCAAGGATTTTCCTTTGTGTAGCTGTCTCTTTTTCTGATACAAATCTTCGGTACAAGATTCGGAGGCTTTGAATTCCAACTCTGGAAATTGATTGGCAGCAGCAATTGCCCATTGTTGCAAGTTTTTTATGGTGATTTGCTGGTTATAACATCGCGCTTCTACGAAGCAATTATATGTCCACGAATCAATTGTATTGTATTTATCCTTTCGAGTTCTACCATTTTTAATATGTTGTTCCCAAATTTTCAAATCTTGAATATGCTTCAAGCGAAATGGTCCTTCTGGTTGCAAACTTTTTAAACTCCATGTTGGATGCGCTTTGGCAAGATTAACCACCATTATTTTGTAGTCGAGTGGTACGTAATCTGGATCCTTTTTCATTTTTTTCATCGGGTTCAGACTCAACACTTGATGACGATCTGGCACCCTCCAACAGTAGTAGAGCTTGAGCGGTTCTAACTCACTTTTTGGGGGAAGGAGAGAGGGGACGGGAAAGAAGGGGGAGGGAGAGAGGTAGGAGGGAGATGTGGAGAGGGTGGGGAAGGGAGAGAGAGGAGTTGGAACGAGGGGGGTGGGGGAGGGTAGGGCGCGAGGGGGGAGGGAGCGAGGAGGGTCGTGCGTGCGCGCGCGCAGGCGCGTGTGTGTGTGTGCGTGTGTGTGTGTGTGCATGCGGGTGCGTACGTGCGTGCGTGCGTGTGCGTGCGTGTGCGCGCGCGCGTGTGTGTGTGTGTGTGTGTGTGTGTGTGTGTGCGTGGCGGCCTTTCAAAGCCCCCTAATTTATGACATGCAGCTGGTGCGATCCCAAAAGACAATGTCAAGATGTTTCCGCCCCGTCTCAAAGCTCGCCGACACTCGAAACAGGTCCTGACAGGTTTCTTGGAAAACCGTGCATGCGTGTGTGTCCGTGTGTAACAACCATATATGGGTCGGAACATTTTCGGTAATATGAAAACGCTAGGCGCCACATGGGTGGTCTTGATTTATGACATGTAGCTGCCCTGCTTTTATCTTGAAGACAATGTCAATTGCACCCGCCCCGTCTCAAAGCTCGCCGACACTCGAAACACGTCCTGACAGGTGCCGCGGGAAAACTGCAAACTTTAGGGATGTATCGTCAAGGGCCGTTGGCGCCGGTGGACCACTTGAGCTGAACTCTTGAAAAAAGAAGTCTCATCGAGGTCTCGGGTTCATTCCGAGATATAACGTCAAGATGTTCGCATGTGCGAGTATGAACGCAGTACATCCAGCCAAGCACCCCTTGGACTTGACTAAAAACGAGCTCGAACAGGTTCCAAAGGTTTTGCTCCTAAAATATTGGGGTAAATATGTGGGTTTATTGTAGGATCGTTTGCCGGATCATCATCAGAACGTCAGTGAAGTGATATCATATCTTCCATGCATGGAGCATTATAATACACCGCAGATGAAAGATCACATCGATGGCCCCCCACCTCAACGTCGGGAGTGTGAAAAGTGTTGCGAGGGGGGAAATTCCGTACGTGCGGGGTTCTTCGAACGTGCTTGAACCTGTTACACATGCCTATGATTGGATAAGTGGGGAGACGTTTTTAAAATCTGAGCGGAGAGGATACGAGGGAACTTATGATTTCGTGGACCAAACTCAGACTACACTATTCCACCGCACCATCAACTTCTCCGAAAAGAACTCTGAAAAAGAGTGAAAATGGATCTCTCAAATATTAACAAAGTCAGCCTGATGGCAGAATTCCTCCCAACCAAGAAGCTGTCAGAACTCCACGTCCATTTGGATCATCAAATCACGGACATGAGACCTGTACAGACCAAGTTTGGAAAACGCTACATCGTGGACGTTGCAAATGAGTTTGCCGTCTTCTTGCCAGCGCGGCTGGTAAAGGCCTTCGATCAAGATCTGAAAATGTTCGAGAGTATGCTGCAACTGGCGCGCAATGATCAACTCTACATGAAGTACATTGGTGGAAAATACAACAGCGTCGAGTTCCATCGAGTCTGAGTATGGTGGAAAAGAACGCTCGTGAAGGCCCGGCGGAAACAACGAGTTCAACAGCAGCCAGCATCATCACCATCGTAGAGTACAAGGACTGTTTGCATCAAAGTCATCATCATCATCGTAGAGTTTTCGACGCTCGAGTCTGAGTATGGTGGAAAAGAACGCTCGTGAAGGCCCGGCGGAACCAACGAGTTCAGCGGCAGCTGGCATCGTCACCATCGTAGAGTGCAACGACTGTTTGCATCACAGTGATCATCGCAGAGTTTTAAACGCTTAGTGCTATGTAAAAATGTACAAAAAATACTTTTTCATCGAATATAATGCAAAAAAAATGTCGTTAAACTGTATTCGCCGTAGACATAGGAAATAAATGGAGAGAACGATATTTGTTCAAAATGTTTGAATTCATTTTAAAAAAATCCCTCGCTCACACAACGCTTCGTACACCCAGAGCCAGCTTTTCAACGACTTTACATTCGCTTCGGCGTAATTGTATTTTGTATTGAAGGAATGATGGGGACATTTAACGTTTGCGATTTTCGGCAACTTCTTCAGCGAGGGACAGTCCAGAGTCTCCAGATCGATGACTTCTGTTGCGGCATCCGTGAATCTTGATAGCCATGCGCATTTCTCGACTCCCTTCGCATAGATGGCGGGAGCTCCTTGCAAGATTCGTCGAATTGTCGTTCTAGCTGTCTTGTATGGTATACCGCTGTGATCCCATCGTATTCCATGGAAATTGCGTTCCAACCACTTGTTTGTCATTTTGTACTTGGCCGGTAGAGAGTCCCAGGCAAATGGTGCGTCGACGACGAGCGTCAACGGTTCAGCATCCTTGTCGAGGAGTCTGACGATGGACATCTCCTTGAGGACAAATTGGTTGACGGGTCTCTTGAAACCCTGTACATCGACGATAAGCTCCATGTTGGCTGATGGCGGGTGCGAATGATCGCCATGATTTTATACCAATATTTTAACCTCCCCACTGATTGGACTGTACTCGACAATACGATCATGAAGGATCATGCAGTATGCCGAAGTTTGTGGTGAAATATTGTTTTTCAATTCAAATTCAAGACGCACGTCAACAGGGCCGGACTTGAGCGAATCGTTTTGCTTTGAACAGTCAATGACACGAGGAGGGCTTTTTCTAAAAATTCCACCCTGCTCAGCCATGGTTCAGCCTCTTTATTGTAATAGGTCTGCTGAAAGTTTGCATACATCTCATTGAGTAGAGCATATTGATTTTGTTCAATGGTTAAATTCAAATTCCCATATGGATAACGTTGCGAGTTGAGGTATAGCTTGACATCGCTTATGTTACAACGATCAAAGTGGCTCGGATTTTGTTGTTTCTTATTCTTCCGTCCCGTCTGCAGCGTGAGTATGACATATCATGGCTTCTCCAACTGATTCGAGGTTTTCACAGACTACACGTGCTTAGAGGTGGCAGGCAGCAATAGACATTCATACAGTTCCTATGTTCGGAAACTGATGGAGATTGGGGCGTTTTTTGGCGAGCAACTTTATCGGTTGAACTTTTCACTGATCCGAGACTGTTACATACGGTACGAGCCGTTCTATTTTATGCAATACGAGTTTGGAGTCTTCGCTCTTGGGATCCATAGGAGTATCCACGGCTACACAACACAACGAAATATTCATGGATCGCACAAGCTGCCATCCCAGCTGGAGAAACAAAAATATGTCATTTTTGCGGCACAGACTGGTGAAAAGGATTATATGGCAAAGGACATTTCATCAATCGTCGACTGCGAACTCACCAGAATTAACCTTTATCTCAATTCGGAATTCTATCCTCACGATGGATAGAATTTGGACTTCGACTAAAAAAAAAAAAGTTTCGCCATTTTGTTCAATATGTACTCTCGATTTCGTAAATATCATTACGACTGTAATAGTGATCGGTCTTTGCTAACCATCGCCAAGTTTTAATGTAGCGGCCCTCTCACGGTTGATGATTGATCGCAATCAGAATGAGCCTGTAAACAAATGCTGCTGTAGATGCGTGAATAGAGTTCGAATGCAAGGAAGATTGCAGTAGGAAGGAAGATTGCGAAGTGCAGTACTTCGTGATGTCAGCATAATCCGATATCGGTTTGTACAATTGAATATAATATTTTCTTTTTCCAATGTGAAACTCATTTTTTTGTCTATGGAATTTGATTGAAAATAAATTAATATAATCGCACAATGATGGTCGAAGACATTCAGCAGTGTATGTTCGACAGATGTTCGAGAGCTGTTTGTTGCACGTTGACGAGGCATTCAAAAACATTCATAAGCCGTTTGAAGACATGCATGAGGGGTTCAAAGAGTTTCAGGAGACTTTTTACGACGTTCATGAGAAGTTTGAAGATGTTCGTGAGACGTTCAAGAGACTTTCGAAGACATTCAAGAGATCTTTGACGCTATTCATAATACGTTTGAAGACATCGATGAGGGGTTCGAACACGCTCAAGAGACTTTCAAAGACATTCACGGGGGACTTCAAGCCATGCAAGAAACTTTTGAATACGTTCAAGAGACTTTCGACGACATGCATAATACGTTTGAAGGCATTGGCGAGAGGTTCAAAGACGTTCAGAGAATTTCGAAGACATTTAAGAGATCTTTGACGATATTCAGAATACGTTTGAAGACATCGATGAGGGGTTCGAAGACGTTTAAGAGACTTTCAAAGACATTCACGAGGGGCTTCAAGCCATGCAAGAAACTTTTGAATACGTTCAAAAGACTTTCTACGACGTTCATGAGACGTTTGAAGATGTTCGTGAGACGTTTAAGAGTCTTTCGAAAACGCTCACGAGACTTTCGACGACATTCACAATACGTTTGAAATCATTCATGAGAGATTCGAAAACGCTTAAGAGAGACTTTCAAAGACATTCACAAGGGTTCGAAGAGTTTCAGGAGACTTTCTACGACGTCCATGAGACGCTTGAAGATGTTCGTGAGACGTTAAAGAGACTCTCGAAAATGATCATATGACGTGTGACGACATTCATGAGGGATTCGAAGACATTCAGAGACTTTCGAAGACGTTCAAGAGATCTTTGACGATATTCATAATTCGTTTGAAGACATCGATGAGGGGTTCGGAGACGTTAAAGAGACTTTCAAAGACATTCACGAGAGGCTTCAAGACATGCAAGAAACTTTTGAGTACGTTCAAGAGACTTTCGCCGACGTTCATGAGACGTTTGAAGAGGTTTGTGAGACGTTTAAGATTCTTTCGAAGACGTTCACGAGACTTTCGACGACATAGATAATACGTTTGACGACATTCATGAGAGATTCGAAAACGCTTAAGGGACTTTCAAAGATATTCACGATGGGTTTGTCGACATTCCAGACACTTTCGAACACGTTCAAGAGTCTCTCAACGAGATTCATAATACGTTTGACGACATTCATGAAGGGCTTGAAGAATCGTAAGAGAGACTTTCTAAGACATTCGCGAGGGGTTCGATGAGTTTCAAAAGACTTTCTACGACGTTCATGAGATGTTTCAAAATGTTCATGAGACGTTAAAGAGACTTTCGAAAACGGTCATAAGACGTTTGAAGGCATTCACAAGAGGTTCGCTGACGTTTAAGAGACTTTCAAATACATTCGCAAGGGGTTTGAAGACGTCCAAGAAACTTTCGAATACGTTCAAGAGATTTTCGACGACGTTCATAATACGTTTGAAGACATTCATGAGGGATACGAAAACGCTTAAGAGACTTCCAAAGATATTCATGAGGCGTTTGTCGACATCCAAGACACTTTCGAACACGTTCAAGAGACTTTCAACGACATTCATAATACGTTTGACGACATTCAATGAGGGGCTTGAAGATTCTTAAGAGAGACTTTCAAAGACATTCACGGGGGGTTCGAAGAGTATCAAGAGACTTTCTACGACGTTCATGAGACATTTGAAGATGTTCGTGAGACGTTCAAGAGACTTTCGAAAACGTTCACGAGACTTTCGACGACATTTATAATAAGTTCAAAGATATTCATGCGGAATTCTAAGACGCTTAAGAGGCTTTCAAATATATCCACGGGGGGTTTGTTGACGTCCAAGAAACGTTTGAACACGTTCAGGAGACTTTCAACGGCATTCATAATACGTTTGACGACATTCATGAGGAGTTCGAAGACGCTTGAGAGAGACTTTTAAGGACATTCACGAGGGGTTTGTCGGCATCCAAGACACTTTCGAACACATCCACGAGACTTTCGACAACATTCATAAAACGTTTGAAGACATTCGTGAGGGGTTCGAAGATGCTTAATAGACTTTCAAAGATATGCACAAGTGGTTTGAAGACGCTCAAGAGGCCTTCATGACTATAATGCGATCTTTGACGACATCCATAAACCGATGATTTTCATGACATTTGAGTTTGGCTGGAATTGTTTGAGTTTGTTTGGGATTTTCACCCAAACAATTCCAATGCCGTTGAAAGTCTCCTGAACGTGTTCGAACGTTTCTTGGACGTCAACAAACCCCCTGTGGATATTTTTGAAATCCTCTTATGGGGTAAGGCCACTGTAAATTTTTTGAAAAATGATTTTTTTTTATTGGCTTAAAAAATAGTTTAAACCCTCTAGAATAAGAAAAAAAAGGTCCTGTGCGAAAAAAAATTTGTTGTCCTTAGGAAATGAAGGTCGCCGCCAAGCGTGTCAAAACTTGCTCCGAAACGACTGCAATTATATCGGAGATGGCGATTCCAAAACTTTCAAAGGCATCGTGGATTCGAAGCCTTATGAAAATGTTGATGTTAAAAAAAAAGAGTGCATAGATCACGTGCAAAAAAGAATGGGCACTCGATTGAGAAACTTAAAAAAAGGAACAAAAGGTCTCGGGGGAAGAGGAAAACTCACTGCCAAATTGATTGACGAACTAAGCATTTATTACGGCTTAGCAATCCGTCGAAATTCCGATTCCATCAAAAATATGAAAAATGAGATCTGGGCAACCCTTTTTCACAAAATGTCAACGGATGAAAAGCCTCAGCACGAAAAATGTTCGGAGAATTGGTGCAGTTGGAAGAAAGCGAAAGCAGAAAATGCCTTGGATGCGTATCATCACAATCAGCCAATGAGTGAGGAGGTTTATCAAGCCATCAAACCCATCTACATGGAATTGAGCCGGGAAGAGTTGCTGGAGCGTTGCTTGGGGGCCTATACTCAAAACAATAACGAAAGTTTCAACGCTACCGTTTGGAGTTTGGCCCCCAAATCATCCTCAAGCGGAAAAACTGTACTAGATATTGCGACGGATATCGCTGTTTGCATATTCAATGGCGGCCTTACCAACGTCTTGCAAATATTCAAGATGTTGGAGGTGGAAATTGGTGTACAGTTATATAATTTCTGCATCGAAGCCGACGCCAAACGCATCACGCACGCGGAGACATCTCTGAGCGACGCGGCCAAAAGTGCGCGCGCGCTCCAAAAATCAACCAGGAAAGACGAAGAAGACGAAAATTTGGCTATCGAAGGACAAATGTATGGTGCTGGGATTGCAGACTAACGGTAAAAAATTTTTTTAACTTCTTTTTTTAATTTTTTCCAATAAAAAACTATTCGCAAAACTTTAAACGCGTTTTTCTCGAAACATGGTTTTTCAAAATGGCACGCAGCATAACTCGAACAATTTTCATTTTTTTTACTTAAAATTTTAACCAGATGTGAACATTTACATTATCTTGAGAATGTCGATCGGAATTTTGAAGAACTTTATTTATTGATTTTCTATTAACAAAAAACTTGCCGTTTTTTTCGTCAAAAATCAATTTTTTTTTCAAACGCACGCCAAATCCACAAAAATTGATACTTTTTAAAATCCGATCGACATTCTCTAGCTATAGCCCTCTAGATTAATGGTTTTTTTTTTTGTTCTAGATTCAAAAGTGCACCAGTGGTGCTGCGTGCCGCGGAGCCCTGGAAGCAAAACATGTCCCGGGAAGATAGCTGTGGAACCGCCATTTTGTTTTTTTTTTACTGTAAAAAAATTTTATAATAAAGTTTGATGTATGCCCGATAACACCATTAAAAGTTTTTTTTCAAATACCTTCAATTTCGGGAGCTAAAAATTAGTGAAAAAACCTTTTTTTTGGGCCGTTACCGTGGCCTTACTCCTTAAGCGTCTTAGAATTCCGCATGAATATCTTCGAACTTATTATAAATGTCGTCGAAAGCCTCGTGAACGTTTTCGAAAGTCTCTTGAACGTCTCACAAACATTTCAAATGTCTCATGAACGTCGTAGAAAGTCTCTTGAAAGTTTTCGAACCCCCCGTAAATGTCTTTGAAAGTCTCTCTTAAGAATCGTCAAGCCCCTCATTGAATGTCGTCAAACGTATTATGAATGTCGTTGAAAGTCTCTTAAACGTGTTCGAAAGTGTCTTGGATGTCGACAAACCCCTCATGATTATCTTTGGAAGACTCTTAAGCGTTTTCGTATCCCTCATGAATGTCTTCAAACGTATTATGAATGTCGGCGAAAATCTCTTGAACGTTATCGAAAGTTTCTTGGACGTATCCAAACCCCTTGCGGATGTCTTTGAAAGTCTCTTAAACATCAGTGAACCTCTTGTGAATGCCTTCAAACGTCATATGACCGTTTTCGAAAGTCTCTTTAACGTCTCATGAACATCTTGAAACGTCTCATGAACGTCGTAGAAAGTCTTTTGAAACTCTTCGAACCCCTCGCGTATGTCTTTAAAACTCTCTCTTACGAGTCTTCAAGCCCTTCATACATGTCGTCAAATGTATTATGAATGTCATTGAGAGACTCTTGAACGTGTTCGAAAGTGTCTTGAATGTCGACAAACCCATCGTGAATATCTTTGAAAGTCCCTTAAGCATTTTCGAATCTCTCATGAATGTCTTCAAACGTATTATGTATGTCGTCGAAAGTCTCGTGAACGTATTCGAAAGAATCTTAAACGTCTCACAAACCTCTTCAAACGTCTCATGGACGTCGGCGAAAGTCTCTTGAACGTACTCAAAAGTTTCTTGCTTGCAAAAGCCACTCGTGAATGTCTTTGAAAGTCTCTTAAACGTCTCCGAACCCCTCATCGATGTCTTAAAACGTATTATGAATATCGTCAAAGATCTCTTGAACGTCTTCGAAAGTCTCAGAACGTCTTCGAATCCCTCATTAATGTCTTCAAACGTCATATGATCGTTTTCGAAAGTCTCTTGATTGTCTCACGAACATCTTCAAGCGTCTCATGGACGTCGTAGAAAGTCTCCTGAAACTCTTCGAACCCTTGTGAATGTCTTTGAAAGTCTCTCTTAAGCGTTTTCGAATCTCTCATGAATGTTTTCAACCGTATTGTGAATGTCGTCGAAAGTCTCGTGAACGTTTTCTAAAGACTCTTAAACGTCTCTCGAACATCTTCATACGTCTCATGAACGTCGTAGAAAGTCTTTTGAACGTATTCAAAAGTTTCTTGCATGTCTTGAAGCCCCTTGTGAATGTCTTTGGAAGTCTCTGAAACGTCTTCGAACCCCTCATCGATGTTTTCAAACGTATTATGAATATCGTCAAAGATCTCTTGAACGTCTTCGAAAGTCTCTGAACGTCTTCGAATCCCTCATGGATGTCTTCAAACGTATTATGCATGTCGTCGAAAGTCTCTTGAACATATTCAAAAGTTTCTTGCATGGCTCGAAGCCCCTCGTGAATGTCTTTGAAAGTCTCTTAAACGTCTTCGAACCACTCATCGATGTCTTCAAACGTATTATGAATATCGTCAAAGATCTCTTGAATGTCTTCGAAAGTCTCTGAACGTCTTTGAACCTCTCGCCAATACCTTCAAACGTATTATGCATGTCGTCGAAAGTCTCTTGAACGTATTCAAAAGTTTTTTGCATGGCTTGAAGCCCCTCGTGAATGTCTTTGAAAGTCTCTTAAACGTCTTCGAACCCCTCATCGATGTCTTCAAACGTATTATGAATATCGTCAAAGATCTCTTGAATGTCTTCGAAAGTCTCTTGAACGTCTCACGAACATCTTCAAGCTTCTCATGAACGTCGTAAAAAGTCTCTTGAAACTCTTTTAACCCCTCATGCATGTCTTCAAACGGCTTATGAATGTTTTTGAACGCTTCGCAAACTTCCAACAAACGGCTCTCGAACATCTGTCGAACATACACTGTTGAATGTCTTCGACCATCATTGTGCGATTATATTAATTTATTTTCAATCAAATTCCATACAAAAAAAAATAAGTTTCACATTCGAAAAAAAAAATATTATATTCAGTTGTACATACCGATATCGGATTATGGTGACATCACGAAGTACTGCACTTCGCAATCTTCCTTCCTACTGCAATCTTCCTTGCATTCGAACTCTATTCACGCATCTACAGTAGCATTTGTTTACAGGCTCATTCTCATTGCGATCAATCATCAACCGTGAGAGGGCCGCTACATTAAAACTTGGCGATGGTTAGCAAAGAACGATCACTATTACAGTCGTAATGATATTTACGAAATCGAGAGTACATATTGAACAAAATGGCGAAACTTTTTTTTTTTAGTCAAAGTCTAAATTCTATCCATCGTGAGGATAGAATTCCGAATTGAGATAAAGGTTAACTCTGGTGAGTTCGCAGTCGACGATTGATGAAATGTCCTTTGCCATATAATCCTTTTCACCAGTCTGTGCCGCAAAAATTACATATTTTTGTTTCTCCAGCTGGGATGGCAGCTTGTGCGATCCATGAATATTTCGTTGTGTTGTGTAGCCGTGGATACTCCTATGGATCCCAAGAGCGAAGACTCGAAACTCGTATTGCATAAAATAGAACGCCTCGTACCGTATGTAACAGTCTCGGATCAGCGAAAAGTTCAACCGTTAAAGTTCATCGCCAAAAAACGCCCCAATCTCCATCAGTTTCCGACCATAGGAACTGTATGAATGTCCATTGCTGCCTGCGACCTCTAAGCACGTGTAGTCTGTGAAAACCTCGAATCAGTTGGAGAAGCCATGATATGTCATACTCACGCTGGAGACGGGACGGAAGAATAAGAAGCAACAAAATGCGAGCCACTTTGATCATTGTAACATGAGCGATGTCAAACTATACCTCAACTCGCAATGTTATCCATATGGAAATTTGAATTTAAACATTGAACAAAATCAATATTCTCTACTCTCTGAGATGTATGAAAACTTTCAGCAGACCTATTACAATATCGAGGCTGAACCATGGCTGAGCAGGGTGGAATTTTTAGAAAAAGCCTTCCTCGTGTCATTGACTGTTCAAGGCAAAACGATTCGCTCAAGTCCGGCCCTATTGACGTGCGTCTTGAATTTGAATTGAAAAACAATATTTCACCACAAGCTTCGGCATACTGCAGGATCCTTCATGATCGTATTGTCGAGTACAATCCAATCAGTGGGGAGGTTAAAATATTGGTATAAAATCATGCCGATGATTCGCACCCGCCATCAGTCAACATGGAGCTTATCGTCGATGTACAGGGCTTCAAGAGGCCCGTCAACAAATTTGTGCTAAAGGAGATGTCCATCGTCAGACTTCTCGACAAGGATGCTGAACCGTTGATGCTCGCCTTCGACGCACCAGTTGCTTGGGCCTATCTACCGGCCAAGTACAAAATGCCAAACAAGTGGGTGGATCGCAATTTCCATGGAATACGATGGGATCACAGCGGCATACTATACGAGACAGCTAGAAAGACAATTCGACGAATCTTGCAACGAGCTCCCGCTATCTATGCGAAGGGACTCGAGAAATGCGCATGGCTATCAAGATTCACGGATGGCGCAACAAAAGTCATCGATCTGGAGACTCTGGACTGTCCCTCGCTGCAGAAGTTGCCGAAAATCGCAAACGTTAAATGTCCCCATCATTCCTTCAATACAAAATACAATTGCGCCGAGGCGAATGTAAAGTCGTTGAAAAGCTGGCTCTCTGTGTACGAAGCGTTGTGTGAACGAGGGATATTTTTAAATGTATAGAAACATTTTGAACAAATATCGTTCTCTCCATTTATTTCCTATGTCTACGGCGAATACAGTTTAACGACATTATTTTTTTACATTATATTCGATGAAAAAGTTTTTTTTTTACATTTTTACATAGCACTAAGCGTTTAAAACTCTGCGATGATCACTGTGATGCAAACAGTCGTTGCACTCTACGATGGTGACGATGCCAGCTGCCGCTGAACTCGTTGTTTCCACCGGGCCTTCACGAGCGTTCTTTTCCACCAGACTCAGACTCGAGCGTCGAAAACTCTACGATGATGATGATGACTGTGATGCAAACAGTCCTTGCACTCTACGATGGTGATGATGCTGGCTGCTGTTGAACTCGTTGTTTCCGCCGGGCCTTCACGAGCGTTCTTTTCCACCATGCTCAGACTCGATGGAACTCGACGCTGTCGTATTTTCCACCAATGTACTTCATGTAGAGTTGATCATTGCGCGCCAGTTGCAGCATACTCTCGAACATTTTCAGATCTTGATCGAAGGCCTTTACCAGCCGCGATGGCAAGAAGACGGCAAACTCATTTGCAACGTCCACGATGTAGCGTTTTCCTAACATGGTCTGTACAGCTCTCATGTCCGTGATTTGATGATCCAAATGGACGTGGAGTTCTGACAGCTTCTTCGTTGGGAAGAATTCCGCCATCAGGCTGACTTTGTTGATATTTGAGAGATCCATTTTCACTCTTTTTCAAAGTTCTTTTCGGTGAAGTTGATGGTGCGGTGGAATAGTGTAGTCTGAGTTAGGTCCACGAAATCATAAGCTCCCTCGTATCCTCGCCGCTCAGATTTTAAAAAGTTCTCCCCACTTATCCAATCATAGGCATGTGTAACACGTTCAAACACGTTCGAAGAACCCCGCACGTAAGGAATTTCCCCCCTTGCAACACTTTTCACACTCCCGACGTTGAGGTGGGGGGCCATCGATGTGATCTTTCATCGGCCGTGTATTATAATGCTCCATGCATGGAAGATATGATTTCACTTCACTGTCGTTCTGATGATGTTCCGGCAAACGATCCCACAATATGCCCACATATTTACCCCAATATTTTAGGAGCAAAACCTTTGGAACCTGTTCGAGCTCGTTTTTAGTCAAGTCCAGGGGGTGCTTGGCTGGATGTACTGCGTACTGTGACCCGGTGTCCGCCCATCTTGCGGCATGGCGTGCACCTCCACACTTCCCAGTCGTTATCGCATCCGTCCCGCCCGTGGCACGACATCACCCTTGCTAGGGCGATCGTCCCGCACAGAACAAAATACCTCACGACGCTGGGGTTGGGCGCCAGGTACTAGATACCGTCGGTCCGCGACCGACTTAAAAGACCCAACGCCGCGAGAACGGTAGCGAAATGAGGCGGGAGGGCGGTGAGGACCGAGGACGGGCCGGCTAACTCAGCTCACCGACGTGAGGGAAAATGGTAGAGGGGCGCAGACGGGAGAAGTGATCGAATTTCGTAACAAGTTCCAATTTTTATTGCCGCTTTACAATACACGGAGACGGTTCTCCACACTAGATAGCCGCAGTTAGGGGTTTTACAAATCACGGGGACAGTTCCCCAAATACGCCAAACAATATGAAATACTAACAAAAATGAAGGGGCACCAAAGAGGGGGATCGTCGTCGAGGCACACGAGGCTTGACTCAATCTGTCAAGGAAAACAATCCGCGTAGCCACGCGCGGCACGCGTTCGAAGGTACTTTTGCTTTGCCAGGTTCGCGGGGAGAGACAACTCGCCGGGCGGATCGAGGCAGATCGGAACAGGCGTACCGCTTCGGTAGATACGAGATTAGGTGGCTCTAGCTTCTTCGTTAACCCGATAGATAACCGACCATTTGGGGAAATAGGTAACCGGAATCATTTTACACGGGATACGAGGTAGACCGGAAAGGGTCCGGGAGGCCGAAACAAATCGTAAGATAACCGCGATACGAACGAAAGATAAACGAAGTGACCCAAGGAATGGTTGCTACCGACAAACAATCCGAGAAAGATAACCGGCCGATAACCAAGAGATAACGATCCCTCTTTTACGCGAGGTAATTCATTCACGTGCGACCGAGCGCACGAGATAACCGGAGAACAGAGAAAAGGATTATAAACCGTACGCGATACGAGTTAATGACGAAAAGATAACCGGGAGATAACCGATGGACAAGGTGAGAAAACGGACGTTCCCCGGAGAAACTAACGGACGGAAACTGAAATTCTTAACGCACCATAACCGGAGAGAACGAGGAAGGTAACCGAAAACACGCGGACTCGAAGACGTGTGAGAGAGATAGCGGACGCGACGTAAACACTCACCCGCGGGCGCGCCAGCACGTCTCCCGGGGCCAACCGTTACACCGATAAAACCTCGGCCTCCGTTCCGACCGCTCGACCACCCTCGCGATCACAATCGATTTATGAATCCCGCAATACCTCCACGCACTTCAGTAATTTACGGAAAAGGGATAAAATAGAATGAACACGCGCAACTAAAATATTTGGCCATGCTTGAGAGTGGGATGCCCACCTCGCCTACAGTTTCTCACAACTCGCCCCTTGGCGAAATACTTTATAAAACCGAGGCTTTCCTCGTAATTACATCCCAACTGTAAGAGGGCGCATCCCACACTCACCCAGAAATTGATGCGAGGATCGGGCTCACCGCTGCGAAGATTCCAGCCCGCTCGTCTCCTGTGGCAAAATGTCCCCGGCCGGGCGCTGGTCTATGTTCGGAACTTCTCTCCACAACTGCTTACTCGGGCCCTCGACTTCCGACTGACGAAATTCTTTCTTTCGTCGCGATCGCCGGCGCTCCTTGCCCTCCCCCCTTCTTACCGCCCCTACTTGTGCGCTCGTGCGCCTATGATCTACGCCTTCCATTGGGTGACACGCGGCGCTGGCCCCCCCTTGTTACGCGGTGCCCGAATTTCGAACTTCGGACATTCGCGCGTGGAGCGGGCCACGACCCCCACCCCATACCCCCTTCCACCGCGTGTGGCTCTCCTCCCGCAGTTATTGCGGTTCGCACCGCGAGCGTCTTCCTCTAAGACCCGGGGGGAGGCGACGGGCACGGGGGAGGCCTCCCTCGACAGGACGAGGCGTCCCTCAAGTCCCTCGGTGGGCCCACTACGGAAATACGCAAGAGAACACCCGTCACCCGTCTCTCCATCCTCCCCAAGCCTCCACACGGAGGCGCCGATTTCTGGTCGGACTGCGACGTCCGCGATGCCACCAGGAGGGGTACAGCTCCGAGGCTGCTAGGTCCGAGGGGCGGGAAACACAGTATTCTTGGTCATAAGCCAGCGTCCCCTCGGGCATCCCCCTTGTCCACGACCAAAGTTCTTTCTCGATCGCCTGCTTAGTGGGAGAAACGCCACGCGTACCGACTTCGGTCAACCGCGGCGAAAGGTGAGAGGGGGGGCAGGGCACCGTCCGTCTCCACGCAGATTTCCCGATGTAAACAAACCGGCGAGGGGAAGAGCACGGAGCACGACGATCCTTATCTTTTCGCGCAAACAGCTCGAAACCAACGGTCGTGAGCTCCCGATTCTCGCAACAACAAAGACGACGGAATTCACGCATGGTTGCTCTCGCCGCAAAACTCGGCAAAAACAGGCGATCCACGGATCGCCTTAGGTAGAAGAGAGTACCTCTGAAAACAAAAGATAAAACAGGTATTAAAATTGTGCGACGGATCCTCGACGGTGGCGATCCCCCTACGTCCCCCCAACCCGTGAGTCGGGAGTCGAGTGGCCCGACGCGTCCTCGGCCGAGAAAAAAAACAGAAGGGTCGTAAATCCGACCCGCTACCCAAGATCGCTCCGCGCCTCGTAACGGGACGAAATGTCACGTTACAGTACATATCGCACATGCGAACATCTTGACGTTATATCTCGGAATGAACCCGTGACCTTGATGAGACTTCTTTTTTCAAGAGTGCAGCTCAAGTGGTCCATCGGCGCCAACGGCCCTTGACGATACATCCCTAAAGTTTGCAGTTTTCCCGAGGCACGTGTTTCGAGTGTCTGCGAGCTTTGAGACGGGGCGGATGCACTTGACATTGTCTTCGAGATAGAAGCAGGGCAGCTGCATGTCATAAATAAAGACCACCCATGTGGCGCCTAGCGTTTTTATATTACCGAAAATTTTCCGACCCATATATGGTTGTTACACATGCACACACACGCATGCACGCTTTTTCAAGAAACCTGTCAGGACCTGTTTCGAGTGTTGGCGAGCTTTGAGATGGGGCGGAAACATCTTGACATTGTCTTTTGGAATGGCACCAGCTGCATGTCATAAATTAGGGGGCGTTGAAAGGCCGCCACACTCGCACGCGCACACACACACACACACACACACACACACGCGCACGCACGCACGCACGCGCACGCACACCCACGCACACGCACGCACGCACGCACGCACCCGCACGCACACACACACACACACGCGCGCGCGCACGCACACACACACTCGCCCGCACACACGCGCGCGCGCGCACGCACGCACGACCCCCGTCGCTCCATCCCCCTCGATCCCTATCCTCCCCCTCCCCCCTCGCTCCAATCCCCTTCTCGCCCTCCCCCTCCCACCCCCTCTCTCCCTCCACCCAAAAGTGAGTTAGAACCGCCCCAGCTCTACTACTTCCAACATTTGATATTCTTCTTCTTGGTCGATTTCTTCGCGCCAGATCAACTCTTCGTCGCATATAAACTGATACTCTGAAAGAACTTCCACTACTTTCTCGTGTATTTTATTTCCCATTTGGATGTGTTCTTCGGTTATCACTTCGGAAGTGATATCTTCGAATCACTTTCTGATTCGATTAGATTTTCTTCGGACAAAAGATGTAAACTATAATCCTTCGCCGTCTTCAATCGATGATTCGACGCTTCACTGTGGATGCTATCATTTGGCTCCTGTTCTTTTTCCGTCGACGTGCCAGGCATATAAATAGTTTCACTTTTTTCCGACATTTTCGATTTTTCCACAATATTTTCCCCACAATTTTACCTCATAAAAATGTCGATATCTTCCAGAGAATTCTCACAGTATTCTCGCACAATTCAAGTTACTTGGCGAAGAGCTAGCAAACGAATGAGCTCCCTAGCTAGCGTCGGCCCTAACGGTCAGGGACACCTTTTTTTACCTGCGCCAAGAATCTGTTGTTCATGTACAGCCGCCAGCAGCGACCTTCAGGTGAAAACGAATCTTATTGTGAAACGACTATTCACGTTTATGGCACATTCCCCAAGGAGGGGTAATAGTCAATAAAGGAGAAAGAAGAAGAATTCCTGTTGGAACACGTCGGAAAAGTTCGCAGCTCCAAATTTTCTACGATTATGCGCTCATTAAAAAATGACGTCCCATATGCCTTTGGCGTATAAATAAATAAATAAAATAAATTAGTCCCGTCTATGCTCAATTGGAAAATAAATACTATACAAATTGAGAAAAAGATAGCAAAAGAAAAAAAGTCTCGACACGGGGTCTCGCACCCACGAGCATCGAATTACTAGTCCGCGCTCTTCCCGCTACGCCAAACGCTGGTTGGCAAACATACTAACGTATATGGCTTATACGGTGCGAGAGCCGCGTCAACATTTTTATTTTCTAAACGCTTGGCCATCTGGAGTTCCCACTTCGGGTACTTTCATTTCTAGCCAAGCCCTGCACGTCCTATAAATTTGAGCGAAATCGGTAATGACGAGTAGAGAATGCCCCCTTGTGAGACTACTCACTGTGCACGATCTCGGTTCGTTGTGATTGCTAAATTCTAAATATGTGGGATTTTCAGAATAACCTTTCGCGCAGTACAATTTCATAACACTATTGTGATATACTATAGTTATAAGGCAAATAAATATTACGTGATCGAACGCGTTCTCGCGTATCGGCGGTGTAGATCGATATCCTACAGCTACGGACACTC
Organism: Ophion costatus; assembly: GCA_951751655.1. Taxonomy (NCBI): domain Eukaryota; kingdom Metazoa; phylum Arthropoda; class Insecta; order Hymenoptera; family Ichneumonidae; genus Ophion; species Ophion costatus. The sequence continues at coordinate 11,999,276 of OX632362.1, read as the reverse complement.
TTCCAATGCATTCCTTATTTCGGTGTATTTGCGGAATATACACGCTCTGGAAGTTTTTTTCAATTTTAAAGAAATATTATGTCATGGCTATTTTTCTCCATTGCGAACGGAAAACTCGCGTGTTTTAGTGATTGATAAAATATATAAATTAATAAATTTTCATAGTTCGTCAAGAAGATACGGAATATCGATTTGTTAATTAATCAGTGCAGCTGAAATTGGAAGTGCGATCAGTGACGACAAGTGAGAGAGAAAGTCTCAACGCGTAAGTATTTTTTAGCCTACGGTGCCATTAAACAATATATAATTGTTAAATCAATATTAACGTTGATAAGATTTAAGCGTTTTGAAATTTTTCAGTTACTCAATTATTATTTATAAATAGATTATGTATCGGAATTTCATTACTAAATTAACATAAAATAAATCACTAATAAAAATAAATTTTAAAAATTCAGTTTAATCCAACAACTTTCATTTTGCCCCTCAAGAATCCATAAATTATTAAATGAAGCTTAATTTAAAGTATTTATTTGTATTATTTATTTTTTTATATTGATCGATGATATAATTTCCATTTGAATCATTATAAAACACTTATTGAGTAACTGGAAATTTTTCGAAGGCCTAAGTTGCATCAAAATTGGTTTTAATTGAATAATTTATTAACTCACGAAGAGAAAATTTACAGTAGTTGAATTAAACTTGATTCGGATTATTCATTTGCGCTATTGATGTTATAAATTTACCAATTTTACCAATGTTTCCCTCAATTAACAAATTATTAAATTTAAATTATTATGATGAAATTTATATTCATCATAATAATTGTAAATATTATCTACAATATTTTACAATATTTTACAAATAATTCAACTTTTATTTTAAATGAACAAAAGCTCTTAGATAAAGTAACAAAATACAGAATATTTCGTTGAGTGTTAAATCGTTATTCGAATCTTCACTGTAAACGTCGAATTCGATCGTTCGGTAAATGCAGAAAAAAAATCGTGGGTGTTTGAGCTTTTCCCCCTTTGTTCGTCACTCTTTCAACTTCAAAAAAAAGTGGCACGAGTGACTTCGCGTCGACCTTCCAGTGGTGACTTCAGGCGTGATGACAAGGGGAGAGAGACGACGACTGTCCTTGGGACGACGGGTGACGGTGACGGGCTCCGTGGACGGGCTGCTGCCTCCGGGCTCCATGGACCTTTGTGAACGGGTAACGGGGGGGGGGGGGGGTATACGGCGTTCTATGGCCGAGGGGATGAAGGAGCGGGGGTTTTACTCGATGACGGGGAAGGGAGGGCTGCCGACGGGCTCCGTGATGCTCCGATGTCTCCCTCGATGAGACGATGGTTGTGCTTAATGATTAAGTAGCATCATGATTCAGGCTTCGCGGGGCCTCATATTTTCGCGAATTGTGTTGATCTTGAATCTAAAGGGGGAAACGGCGCTCATATATATATATATATATATATATATATATATATATATATATGAGACATTCCACAGGTTTCCAGCAAGGTCAAAACCCTCACTATTTTTCAGAGTCCTGCTTTTTTTTAATTCTCAAAAGGTACCGGCTAGGAGTGTCTGTGATTTTTTTCTGATTTTTTTCAGATTTTTTTTTATGAGTCCTGTTTCAGATATCTCAATTTTTGAAAAATGAGAATCAGTTTTGAACTATATGTACCTTACAAACTATGGCCCAGGCAAAAAAAATTGTGGGACAAAATATTTTTTATTTTGAATGAACTTTTGACTTTAACGACAATTTTTTTGGTACAAAAATTCTATAATAAATGAAAAAATTGATTTTCAAAAAGTATGTCACGTTTGATTTTGCTCTAAATTTTTCTGAATTTTCTGTTGTTAGTGTGGATATACAGAAAAAATTGGCATCATGGGCCGCGAGCTGGTTCAGAAGATATTGCATTTTTTTGTTGTTGTTATTCATCTTATCTTTAGTTATATCAGTCTGATTTGAATTAGTAGTGGACAGAACTGAAAAATAACACTAAGATGAAACTTCAAGCAGCTTCGGATGGTGTAATTGACGATTGCAAAATTTATTGCATTTCTAACTTTACATACTGGGTAAGAAAAAACACAATATTTATGACAAGTACAAATCTTGCAAATCTTGTGAATTATAATGGTTGTCATCCGTCGAATATAATTTCGAAGTGATCGTGCCGTCTGTTCCCGGAATGAAAGCATGTTGCTTCTGGGATTTCTTGAGGGGGAAGATTTTTTCGAACCTTCCGTCGTGTATGTTTTTTGAATCGAAATAATCCGTCTCAGTCGAAAACCTCACCTGCGCTGCCAGGAAATTGGTCGGTAAAGCTGCCCAAACAAATAACTCTGCCAGAGTTGTTATTTGGCGAGTCGCACCCAGCTGCAAGCTGGCTCTTGAGACAAGGCATTTAATGGTACCTCCGATACCATCGCATGGACCTTTGCCATGAACCGTTTCGAAAAAATGCCATTCCGCCGGCACACCTAAATCATCCTCGTGATAATAGAGGTTGGCGAAATTTTTGAAATTCTTGTACTGTTGAGGAGCCCCGTCCGAGAAATAAAAGATTCGCAACCGATGTTGTGAAATCGATTTTATGAAATCGTTAATAATCCCACTGAACGTATATACCGCAACCGCATCGTGTTTCAAACAGTCAGAAATGATGACAAAACTTCTATGCATCAAATCTCCGTTTTGAAGGAAGTATATAACGACAGGTTATATCGTGGCCTGATTATTATTCCAGTGGAATCCTGGCACCGCTTCTTGAACCACGAAAGCGTAGTTTTCGGCGAAATCGCAAATGACGATGAACTGCCCTTCGTTCAAACTCGATTTTAAAGTTTTGAGATAGTGAGATTGCCGTTTGGCGATAAAAGCATGTCATTGCAAGCAAGCCGCTTTTTCGCAGAGCTCGTCTACAAAATCTGATGCATTTTGAATCTGAGTTTCAAGAGTTGTTCTAGGCTTAGACACCCACTGCTTGAATGTAACCGTTTCGATATCGTTTTCGTCAAAGAGTCGTACGAAAAATTCTCTTATCTATTCGATTCCTGGACAGTTCGTACAAGTACGGAGATGGCAGTTAGTCTCAGGATTCGGACACATCATCATGTTCAGGCAGTCGTCGTAATTATTGATCGTAGGCATCATATGTTTTGTAAGTTGCGCCGCGTTGCAGCCTACCACAAAAAAAGTAACAGTATTATGAATCCTAGGATCCCCAAAATGCGCTTATAGAATTTCAGTAGGAATTGTAATTGCCCAATAACATCAATTTAACATTTTGATGAATGGCACAAACGCAACTGGTATGCGTGCCGCTTGCACCAGCTGATACACAATACCGAGGACGCAAAGATACGAAGATCGAACATCCGACGATGACACCTGCGTGATTTTTCTTAAAAAAGCTCATATAGTTCTTTCAAATTAGCCAAAAGAAGACGTTTTTGATAGTGAACTCTTGAGCCATTTGCTTCTTTCACCGAGATATAATCTTTTTTTCCTGGCATAGTGGCACTCACTTCATCGTCTACATAGAACTTGCGAATTTTTTCCAACGTCTCGAGAGGTAAATAACCACCTAATATGAAAATGAAATAAAAATCTCTTTATTGTAATACACAATTAATGTCGAGGAATTTTAAAATTTGCAGTTTTCGTTTACCGTTAAACTATTTTTATTTAAAA
>OX632362.1:11923061-11990561 GCA_951751655.1 Ophion costatus | reverse complement strand
GTTTTTCTCGAAACATGGTTTTTCAAAATGGCACGCAGCATAACTCGAACAATTTTCATTTTTTTTACTTGAAATTTTAACCAGATGTGAACATTTACATTATCTTGAGAATGTCGATCGGAATTTTCAAGAACTTTATTTATTGATTTTTTATTAACAAAAAACTTGCCGTTTTTTTCGTCAAAAATCAATTTTTTTTTCAAACGCACGCCAAATCCACAAAAATTGATACTTTTTAAAATCCGATCGACATTCTCTAGCTATAGCCCTCTAGATTAATGGTTTTTTTTTTTGTTCTAGATTCAAAAGTGCACCAGTGGTGCTGCGTGCCGCGGAGCCCTGGAAGCAAAACATGTCCCGGGAAGATAGCTGTGGAACCGCCATTTTGTTTTTTTTTTACTGTAAAAAAATTTTATAATAAAGTTTAATGTATGCCCCATAACACCATTAAAAGTTTTTTTCAAATACCTTCAATTTCGGGAGCAAAAAATTAGTGAAAAAACCTTTTTTTTTGGGCCGTTACAGTGGCCTTACTCGTTAAGGGCAACGAACGATTATCGAAAAATAGATAGAAAAATTAGAGCAGGAGAAAATAGGATCCGAGAAGGTAGCATTACGAGCGAGCGTAACAAATAGATATAAGGGAAGAATATTAAATTTCGAAAATACACGAAATATTACATTAGGAGATAAGGAAGAGTACGGTACAGTCATATGAAACACACGCACACACACGCACACACACACACACACACCCACACACACACACACACACACACACACACACACACACACACACACACACACACACACACCGTGTGTTCCGAAATTACGAGAGCGCCGAAACTTATGCAAAAAAGGGTCAGTCGAGTGCTCGCGGCACATCTCTCGACTAGACTATCGTAGACCGGTCGGTGGCGACATCGCACGCCAAGATCAAGGACCAGGCGATCAATTATCGACGCGCGATAATTGATCGGGAGAGAGCATCGATCACCGTGGCGCAAAGGGCAGAGCTAGGGTAGGGAAATAGATCGTGGCGCGTGACGAGAGAGAGCGCGCGCCCGCGGCCCGTGCTTCGCGAGTCCTAGCGCCACGAGTGAGAGAGCGCGGTGACTCGACGCGTCCTGAAGGAAAGTTACAAGGGAAAGTACCGCGGCGCTATAGGCCAAGCATCGATACCTACCGCGCCGCCAGCGAAAGCACGTCGCAAACACAGGCCGACAAAAGCCCCTGAACTAGAAAAGAAGGGGTAATCGATATCGATCCATGATAAAGGATCCAGCCGACCTAATTGTACCATGCGAGTAATGAGTAATTGACCGACCGAGAAAAATATTGCGAAACGTACTATAAAACAACACAAACAACACATTACACTCATACATAGCGTTATTTTAGATTATATCGAGCCATAAAAAACTGAATAAATCATATTTTGTTAAAAATACCCAAAACACCTGAGTTTCTATTAATTTCTTCCCTGTTCGAGTCCCCGAACCTATAAATTTATCTGTAACGAATTAAGACCCTTTACAATATATATCGATATATATATTGTAACGGTTCACCTGGACAGGTAAGCCACCGTCACACAGAATGCGAGAGTAGCTACTCACGTACGCAATACTAGAGCATTCTGACCAGCGTCCGGAGCGACCGGCCATAGCGCCGGGCGGGCGGATCACTTACGTGACGATTTTGGGGCGAGCCCGCGACACCTCGCAAGAGGCTCCGCCCATCGCGTTGAGCTAGACCACCGCGGATTCACTCGCCGGAGTACCCGCCCGCAGCAATACCGATCGCGTAGCTCGTACCTTGACCACTCCTATCACCGAGAGTACGACCAAGAGTCATCGCGACGCCTCTTCACACCAGATGTGCGCCTAATATCCGAACGAGGAATAATCGAGCATATCTTACCCCTGGAAATGGGTATAGTATGCGAACGTCCTGGAAATGACCAACGCTGCCACCCCACCATCGGAGAGTTTCTCGGCGGCGTGATTCCCTACCTAGCCCTCCGGATCCGCAAGAGAAATGGAATTTCTCCTAACGGGCCTGGGGCTATATAAGGGCATACACGAATCAGAGCGGCACTCTGTCGCAAATTCATACTCAATATTTTACGTAGAGTCACCATCATCCGGAATCCCGGATCGTAGGATGGGAACCTTGCTGCCTTCGCCCTGGTCCCCCATCCTTGGATAACCCCAGCTTCGGGTAGAAACTCTATTTCCTCGGGAAGCCCCAGCATTGCGCTGGAAGTCCTACCTTGGGAATAGAGTCGACGTGGTGATTGTAGTCAGGATTTAGATAATTTTCCGATCGCTCGTCGCTAGGACGAACGATCGCCTTTACAATCTTCCAACGCCCGCATACTCGGAGTGTGTAGTCGGGAAGCGCCGAACGCGCTTCGCTACACGTGAGGGAAACTCCACAACCAGCTTCCCTGGTTTTTGGTCCTCCTCGCCTGGCACCGAGGAGGCCAGCCGTCCCTCCTGGACGGCCCCGCTATTCGCACTCGAGGAGCCCGTGTTTTCCTCGAGTCGGCGGATTATTATAACGCTAGCTCAGCTAGCGCGTGAGCGTCACGGCTTGGCAACCGTGCGCTTTGTTGCATTTGGCAACTCGTGCCACCGGAATTATCCGCCTCACCCCAGACGAACTTCTCCCAACGTGCGTACGCTCTCTTGTTACAGGAGCGGGCACGAAACGGCTTTTCGCGTACCAACAACGCTCGCGGTCGACTCGAGAGCGAGCGAGAGATCGAGATAAGCGAGAGAGAAAGAGAGCAAACGGGGAACCGCCCGCGCGCCGCGACTCGCGTACACGTCGAATCCACCTGGACAGACTTGCTCGCCATTCTTCCTCGACCGTCGTAAATGTTGCCTAACCCGACCAAGTCCCAAAGTAACCTCGGAACTAACATCTAACCAGTCGTTGTTACATTACCGAACAAATCTCAATAATCCGAAAAACCCAGAATGCCGATGATGACGGATTACGATGGCGTCTCTGAGACCCTCAATAACTACTGAGGCATCTCCAAAGAACCACCTTAAAGTCCGTTCCTTCATTCCTGGCACCTAAAAATACATCGTCCTCCTGGAGGCTACGGGAACCCCTTAAATTTTCCCACGGCGACGAGTTCGCCGCGTATCCTCGTTTTCCCAACCACCGAAAACGGAAGGTAAACTCTCGCGTAAAATCGCGAAACGTTACATTGGCGCCCAACGTGGGGCCCGAAAGCCTTATAAATTTCCGGGAAATGTATAAAATAACGAGCGTATCAAAACACGCTCTAGGCGAAAATCAAAATAGATAGTTAGGCGTCTCAATCACCACGAGCTCGGATAGCCAGCGTAAGCTGAGAAAAATACCTCTTCCAGCATACACTCTGATAAATATCAAGAAGAACGAGCACTCGCATGCGAAGCATGCTCGTTCTCTCTCAGGGAAACCGAGAAAGAAAAAAAATCTCGAGCCAAACTACCTACAATAACGTCGCAACATCAAACAATCGAGCATAGGCCGAACGAGTATTTCGCCGGTGCTCGCTCTTTCTCCATCGCTGGGGAGAGGAGATAATATACCGCGGCAAGCGACGAATATTTCGTTTATCTCGCTCGCACCCAGCGAATAATACAAATAGGAATATCGAGCGCGCTTGGGAAAGGCTACGCTGATTGCGAGCGAGAGCGAAAACAAAAAATTGTTTTCGTCACTCGAGCGTCGCAGGGAATAGCGGGACTCGCGTGCGCCTCGAGCTCCGAGAAAAAAAAATTGTTTTCGTCACTCGAACATCGCAGGTAGTAGCAGGACTCACGTACGCGTCGAGCTCCGAAAAAAAAATATAGAATAAATACTACACCTCGAGTCTCTCGTCTCGGGTATCCCGCAAGGCCGCGGTACATACCGAGGTAAACATTGTGCACAACACGGGCGTCCAAACATTCCGAGTTAAGTCGGAATAATTCGGGCGTACCGCTCGGTGCGCGAGGAGTACCGCCCCCCCCCTTCTCGAAGAAAGTCGCGCCCGAAATGAGCGAGACCCGGAAGGGGAACCCGAGTCAGGAGGGGCGGGCACTGAACCTCCCGCCCGGTGCCGGTATGAACTTGCCCCCCGTGACCGGCCCACCCGCCGAACCCTACGCCCTCGCATCCAGCGTAAGGTGCGAGCCGCGGGGAGGTGAGAGGGGGACGCGTCGCAGGGACGACGGCACAGAAAAGGGAGCCAGGGGGCTTCCCGCTTGGAACCCCCAGCGTTCCGAACAAAACAATCCTGGCGAAAACGCGTCATCGACACCCAGCGCTTATTCCCTACCGGAAGAATCCCAGCTATCCCTATCGGCAATAAAAGAGTTAATGTCCCGAATCCAACGCCGAGTCGACGACGACGCTAAGGCACTGACGGCGACTCTTCTCTCGATCAATGAGAACTTTGAGAAGAAACTCGAGTCTTTAGAAGAGGCGGTGAATACCCAAGTTAGAAGTGCACTCCAAAGACCCCCCGATGCAAATTCAACAATCGAGCATTGGGGCGCCGAACCTCTGGCCTCGACACGTCACATCGCCCCCGCGTCTGGAGGACTAGGCCCCCCCCAAGGGGAAGGGGAACCGATACCCGGAGGGAGAATGCTTAACTTAGGCAACCTAGGTTTACCGGAGCAGTATGCCCAGGAGATCAACCTCCGTCATGGGAATCCCAATAGGACCCAACACCCTACTGATCCACCACACACCCTACCCGCACCCGGCGAAGACAATCCTCCAGGGACAAGCGCAGGGGTGATGAAAATAAACGCCCCCACTTTCGGAGGGCAGGATCATGAACTGCCTTGGCAATTCCTAACTGACCTCAGGGACTTCCATCGAGTGTTCTCGGCTCGATACGAGTTCAAGATCATCATCTCGCAATGTTTCTCTGACCTCGCCCTCCAGTGGTGGAAGATCGCGAGAAACGACATCCACTCGTGGGAATCTTTCGAACAAATGTTTCTTGAACGCTTCTGGAGCGAGGATCGACAATACCGCGTCAAGAACCGGATAGAGTATGGATGGTACAACCCTCAGAAAAAAGAAACCCGATTTGGGTACGGTCTCTCGTTAATCGGGCTGGCCAAAGATCTTCGGCCGCCCCTCTCGGACAAAGAGATCATCAACAAAATGAAAAGACACTTTCCCGAGGAGGTCAGAATGATTGTTCGGGCAAAGTGCATTGAATCCATTCCAAGCCTCCTCGACCTACTGTCATCACTGGATGAAGAAGGGCCGGGAAATCGAGAGCGCGAAGGCTCAGGTCGCCCCGAACGGCCAACCTTCAACGGTTTCTCACGAGAACCACCGCGCCAAGAATCACTTCAGGGAAACAACCGAATTCCCCGATCCGGTTACCCCAAAGGCCCGCCCGAAAAGGGACAAACTCCCGACAGTCGACGTGACTTTCGCAAGGCCATCCAAAGCCTAGAAATCACAGAGACCCCCGCGGAATCGAGCTCCGATCTAACCGACTCCCCGGAGCAGGGAAACGAGCAGACGTCACCCCCGCCTGCCTCGCAATGAGGGAGGTGACGCTTGGCCTCGGCAGGGATGTGAGGGGTGAGCTCCTAGCAGAGGACGACGAGGAGGAAGACGAAGTAAAAGAATGCCCCCTTATTGCGGCATTAATAGCAGGCATCCCGGTGCGTACCCTGGTAGACACTGGGAGCCAAGCATCCGCGATAGCGTTGGACCTCTTCAACCACCATCGAGCCCTGCAGGCATGTCCCATGCTACCACTCACGAGAACCTCCGTGACGGGAGCGACGCGGGGGCGCGCCACTCCTGTCTCCAAACAAATATACGCAGAGATCGAAATTCGCTCGATAAAGGTCCTGCACACACTATTGATCGTCCCCAACCTCACGAGCCCATGCATACTGGGAATAGATTTCCTCGTGAAGACACGGTCAATAATTGACCTGGGACAATACACCATAACCCTCAATGACAGGGAGGAGGACGGCAATCATCCATCCATACCCCTGCGAAACACGCACTTCGACGAACACATTCCCAAGCACGGAGCTACCCTCGCCACCGAGGAAGTGACCGGCCAGGAAATCGACCTAAAGGTCGCCGAAACAACGGGTCTCGGGGAAATCGAGAGGGAAGCCCTCCGAAACCTCCTCGAGAAATATAAGAAGGTCTTCGACAAACGACCAGGCCTGCTCCGTTCGTACCAACACGTACTGAAGGTAAAGCCGCACGAACCCTTCAAGGCGATGAGCTACCCTGTACCCCTCGCCTACCGATCGGCAGTAGATGAGGAGATACAGGTACTCACCCAGCAAAGGATAATCCAACGCTCTACGAGTCCCTACAGCAGCCCACTCCTGATATCCAAGAAAAAGGATGGCGGAGTCAGGCTGTGCCTGGACGCGAGGCGCATTAACCAAATATTAGTACCGGACCACGAACGCATGGAATCCGCTGATGAGCTATTCCAAGAATGCCGCAGTGTGACATTTCTATCCACCCTCGACATGCGTGCCAGTTTCTGGCAGGTTCCTCTACACCCAGAATCACGGAAATACACGGCCTTCTCCCACCGAGGGAAAGGATACGAGTTTCTCGTGACGCCCTTTGGTCTCTCCACCAGCACAGCCAGTCTGGTGAGAGGACTTGAAGAGGTCCTTCAGGGGCTGCACGACGTGACCAACTTCGTCGACGATATCCTATGCACCTCTGAGACACTAGAGGAGCACCTTAATAGCCTTGAAGAGCTATTCCAACGGTTTCTGGAACATGGACTGACACTCAGCCTAGAGAAGTCTCACTTCTTCAAAAACGAAACTAAGTTTTTGGGGCACATCCTATCGAGAGAGGGAATAAGACCCGATCCGGATAAGGTGGAGGCCATCCAAGCCTTCCCTTCACCCAAGAACATCAAACAACTCCGTGGTTTCCTTGGATTAATCAACTATTACAGCAAGTTCACCAAGGAACACAGCGAAGCAACGGCGCCCCTCCTACACCTACTAAGGAAAGGGGAAAAGTGGGAATGGGGCATCAACGAGGAAAATGCACTAGCCAACGTCAAAACAAAATTTTGCACGAGCGTGGTCCTCGCATACCCCCTAAAGAACCGTCCATTCTATGTACAAACGGACGCCAGTGATCTGGCGCTCGGGGCCGTCCTATCCCAAAACTCGGACAACGACGAGACCATGGTCCTCCACTTTGCGAGTCGGACCCTGAAGGGAGCCGAAGCCCGGTACACCGTGACAGAACGGGAGCTGCTAGCCATTGTGTGGGCACTCTCCAAATTCCGCACCTACCTACTGGGGGCCCGGGTGATCATCAGGACGGACCATGTCGCCCTGACCTTCCTCAAGGAATGCCGGCTGTCCCATGCACGGCTAACCCGATGGATCCTGGCCATCCAAGACTACAACCCCATCATAGAATACTGCGAGGGAAAGAAAAATCTCGTCGCAGACCTCCTAAGTCGCCCCGACAAGGAACGACCTGAGGAGCACATCCGCATAGCCTTACTCGAAGAGGACCAGGTAGATGCCCTAAATGCGGCCATCGCCCGCCTGAAAGAATTGCAACAGGGGGACCCGGCGTATGAGAAACGCATCGAGCAGGCCAGGAAAAACCCGGACAACCCCAAACAGAAGTTTAGGGACGGGTTGCTCTTCAGGATAACAAAGGGAACTGAGCGAGTGTGGGTGCCCGCTGCAGGAGTACGGGATCTGATCCTGAACTGCCACTACACCTATGGCCACGCCGGGGCAAAAAAGTGCCACCTCATGCTCAAAGAAGACTTCTACTTCCCGAGACTCCATCGTGTTATTCGCCAAACACTGGCCAGCTGTGACAGCTGCCAAAGAAACAAAATTTACACCGTGGGAAGCTTTGCACACCAGCAAAACATCTTGCCGACCAGGCCCAGAGAACTGGTGTCCCTGGACTATTATGGCCCTCTTCCCAAAGGACGATACGGACTGAGTTACATCCTGGCAGTTATCGACGTCTTCTCCAAAATCACTCGTCTGTACGGGCTACGGAAGGCAACAACAGACGCCACGTGGAGAGTCCTGGCGGAGGACTACTTCACTAAGTTTGGGAAACCCAAGGCGATTCTCAGCGACCAGGGGACCCAATTTACCGCCAAGAAATGGGAGGCATACCTGCGAGAAAATGGAATAAGAACCATATGGACCTCGATCCGCCACCCACAAGCCAATCCCGTTGAGAGGACAAATCGAGAACTATCTCGGTTTTTCCGAACACTGATCAGAGGCAAACATAACGAATGGGTCAAATGGCTACCCGTCGTTGAGGAATGCATCAACACCACCCATCATGAGAGCACAGGCTTCACTCCCTGGGAACTACACTTCGGAAAGGAGGTAGATCGCCCCTGGCAAAGAATCCTGGGTAAGCGTCGAAAAACACCAAAGACGCTCGAAAACCTCATACTGGCGGCATCGGGAAGGATGCGCAAGGTACGAGGCAAGCAAGCCGAAAAATTCAACCGGCACCACAAAGCCAGCGAATTTCAGGTAGGCGATGAAGTCCTTGCCCGAGCACTCGCCGTATCACAGCCATCAGTGTGCCTCATTGCCAAATTTCTGCCGGTCTACGAAGGACCCTATGTCATCTCGCAAAAGGTGCACCAGACATCATACATTCTCAAGCACGTAGGTACCGACCGGGAGCGAGGATTATTCCATTGTCGTGATCTGCGTCCTTATCTGCGCCCTCCGGAAAACCCCCTCTACTAGAACATCGGGACCGAAGACGAGATAAGAGCAAGCACTCGCGAGCCATCTCCAGTCTTTGACAAAACATGGAGAAGGCAACACAAACACGCAGCGACAGTGAGGGTCACGAGGTCTCCCCGCGACCCTACGCACCGGCGGAAAAGGGGAGAAGAAATGCGCATCGCCCACTCACGGGGAAGAGCCACCAAACGCAGACCGAGCCGTGGTTCTTCCAGCATCTGGAGGAGGACGAAGCACGGCAACGTGAGGCGCTGGGGATCGCGGAAGGGACGCCTAGCCGGTTCGAGCCCGGAACATCGAAGATCAAGAGGAAGTACGTGGTCCCCACACCTCCAGATCATCCGCCTGCTCCTGGATGGAAAGCGCCGGCCCGGGAAGGACCACGAGCGACGCGTACCCCGGAGGGATTACGGATCATCTGGGGCCGGCAACCGACAACAACGAGGCCCCCGATCAAGCGCCCGGCAGAGCACCCCGCCATCGAGGAGGCGTGCACTCGCAAGAGCGCACGGGGTCGTCCTGCCGCCGGGACAAGGCGCTAAGGTCGTCGTGCCCTAGGAAGGGCTACGTCAACCTTGGAGGGGCGATGTAACGGTTCACCTGGACAGGTAAGCCACCGTCACACAGAATGCGAGAGTAGCTACTCACGTACGCAATACTAGAGCATTCTGACCAGCGTCCGGAGCGACCGGCCATAGCGCCGGGCGGGCGGATCACTTACGTGACGATTTTGGGGCGAGCCCGCGACACCTCGCAAGAGGCTCCGCCCATCGCGTTGAGCTAGACCACCGCGGATTCACTCGCCGGAGTACCCGCCCGCAGCAATACCGATCGCGTAGCTCGTACCTTGACCACTCCTATCACCGAGAGTACGACCAAGAGTCATCGCGACGCCTCTTCACACCAGATGTGCGCCTAATATCCGAACGAGGAATAATCGAGCATATCTTACCCCTGGAAATGGGTATAGTATGCGAACGTCCTGGAAATGACCAACGCTGCCACCCCACCATCGGAGAGTTTCTCGGCGGCGTGATTCCCTACCTAGCCCTCCGGATCCGCAAGAGAAATGGAATTTCTCCTAACGGGCCTGGGGCTATATAAGGGCATACACGAATCAGAGCGGCACTCTGTCGCAAATTCATACTCAATATTTTACGTAGAGTCACCATCATCCGGAATCCCGGATCGTAGGATGGGAACCTTGCTGCCTTCGCCCTGGTCCCCCATCCTTGGATAACCCCAGCTTCGGGTAGAAACTCTATTTCCTCGGGAAGCCCCAGCATTGCGCTGGAAGTCCTACCTTGGGAATAGAGTCGACGTGGTGATTGTAGTCAGGATTTAGATAATTTTCCGATCGCTCGTCGCTAGGACGAACGATCGCCTTTACAATCTTCCAACGCCCGCATACTCGGAGTGTGTAGTCGGGAAGCGCCGAACGCGCTTCGCTACACGTGAGGGAAACTCCACAACCAGCTTCCCTGGTTTTTGGTCCTCCTCGCCTGGCACCGAGGAGGCCAGCCGTCCCTCCTGGACGGCCCCGCTATTCGCACTCGAGGAGCCCGTGTTTTCCTCGAGTCGGCGGATTATTATAACGCTAGCTCAGCTAGCGCGTGAGCGTCACGGCTTGGCAACCGTGCGCTTTGTTGCATTTGGCAACTCGTGCCACCGGAATTATCCGCCTCACCCCAGACGAACTTCTCCCAACGTGCGTACGCTCTCTTGTTACAGGAGCGGGCACGAAACGGCTTTTCGCGTACCAACAACGCTCGCGGTCGACTCGAGAGCGAGCGAGAGATCGAGATAAGCGAGAGAGAAAGAGAGCAAACGGGGAACCGCCCGCGCGCCGCGACTCGCGTACACGTCGAATCCACCTGGACAGACTTGCTCGCCATTCTTCCTCGACCGTCGTAAATGTTGCCTAACCCGACCAAGTCCCAAAGTAACCTCGGAACTAACATCTAACCAGTCGTTGTTACATTACCGAACAAATCTCAATAATCCGAAAAACCCAGAATGCCGATGATGACGGATTACGATGGCGTCTCTGAGACCCTCAATAACTACTGAGGCATCTCCAAAGAACCACCTTAAAGTCCGTTCCTTCATTCCTGGCACCTAAAAATACATCGTCCTCCTGGAGGCTACGGGAACCCCTTAAATTTTCCCACGGCGACGAGTTCGCCGCGTATCCTCGTTTTCCCAACCACCGAAAACGGAAGGTAAACTCTCGCGTAAAATCGCGAAACGTTACAATATATATATCTGTTTGCAGGTATCTCAGCTACACTTTCATTGTCAATATCACCAGAATTAAGCCTCCAAATTGTAAACAGGAAGAACAGTGCCGGAGCTCGAGAATGGCTTCAAGTAAGACCTGCAACTTTTATTTTACGGAAGTAATTTGTCATTCTAGAACGGTGTCTGTCACGTCCTTCGGGGACGTGGGCATATGTTTTATCGCGGTTCCCTCTTTTTAGCTTACGCCTAGCGCAATAGCTCGGGATGAGGGTGCAAAAGGGAAAGGTGCATGCAAAGATGGGAGTGACGCAGTGACTCGATTAAGAAATGAATTGATCTATGCAAATAATTAACAATGCGGGATTTTTTTAAATTAACCAATTTGGTTAATTTCTTCAACATGCAAATACATGGAGGTTCGCTTAGATTGATGATACGCCGTGGATACGATAATCAGTTTACAGCGGCTGGGCTGGGGCTCCGCAGGTAGGTCGGACCCCTCGGTTGCGCACGCTCGGTGACAATGTTGAATTTACACGTTGATACAAAATTTAACACATGCAAGTTTCACACATACACACATACACGTTCAACGTAGATTGTTAAATAATTTCTTGTAGTTCGCGTTTTTATGAGGAACAATTTCGCAGTTAAAGTTTCGCGTTTGCTGTCAGGAGACAGATGTTCTACTTATTCCGATTAAAGTTGTTGGGAGACTGTTTTCTACGAGTGGTGATGGAACACTCTTCTACGAGTGATGATGGAACACTGTTCTACGAGTGATGATGGAACACTGACTTGATGATTTTATTCTTCTAGGATGTAGGAAAAATTGGGATGCTGAGGTGGTGGAAGAAGGAACCTCTGGAAGAGTGCACTTTTGGTGGTGCATTCTTTTTGGATTGGTGGAAAAGGCATTAAATATAGGTCTCTTCGGTTGATAGGTCGAAAATAGAGAGTGGGAGCAGGACGTAGGTTCATCGCTCTATTTCCAGGAAGTGGAGCTGCGCTTCTTCATCTGGAGCGCGGAAAAATACACGGAGAGAATTTTTAAGTAATTTTTACTGTGAAATCACAGTAACTCGGTGACAAATGTGCAATTCTTCAGGTTTTTAGGAAATAAATTATAAATTTTCATGGAAATGAATCACAATTTACTTTTGCGTAACAGAAATTTAAAATATTTTCCAGAATTTTTACTGAAATTAATAGTAAAATTTCATGAAACGTAAAGATTACGACAATAAGTTAAAAAAGTGCTGATATAAATGAAATTTTTCAGTGGAACATTGAGAAATTTGCGTGTTTTCCATAAAAATTTAAAAAAGGAAGCCGAAATTTTCCGTGCGTTCACCGGAATTTTACGTTCTTTATAGTAAAATCAGTTAGGGCTAGGTCGCCTGACCGTACGCGTGAGCTCTGTGTGAGCGTGCGTATACGTGAACGCAAGCTGTGAGAGTGTGCTTGTGTATGACGCAGTATGACGAGCACGAACGACGCCGACCCGCGTTGCTTAGCAACAGCGGTACCGCGCATACAAATTATAGTACGAAGCATGGGCCAAGAAAGCCTCGTGGTCTCGTGCAGTCTAACGTGTTCTACGCAGTTCTACGCAAGAAAACAAAGAAACGTGAAAAGAAACTTCGATAATGGACGTCTACAATGGTACGGAAAGATGGTATGCTAAAATAAGTAGCAATCAAGAACACAAATGTTCAGAAACGCCGATGAAAAAGTATTTATTTAATCATAGGGAATTAATTTTTCGCTAGGGATTTTAGAAATTTCAAGTTTGTCCAGGTTTTTTTTACTGTAGAAACTTGGAATTTTTGAGGCAGCTCATTTTTATAATTGTACATGAGAATGTGTCAGAATTTTTACTGAAAGAAATGTAAAAAATGATGCTACTTGCTTAAATTTTTACATGAATGAAAGCAAAATATTAAAAGCTAGTGTCAATTTTTGACTATGTGCACATTTGTCACCGGTTTCAAATTTTTAATGTAATTTTTACGGAGATTTCACCGTAAAAAATACTTAAAAATTCTCTCCGTGTACAGAGAGGAAAAGGGCCTTGTCGGCAGCAAGAACGCACGCTTCAGATAGGGCTTGTTGACCGAGGCCCGCGGGTCCACGTGGAAAATATCAACGCAGTTTTATGACCGGGTCAACTTTCTGGGTTGGAGGATTTTCTTCGAGCGAGTGTATATTTTGAGGATTTGGACATGTTCCGCTCATGGTTGGTCGTTATAATTTAGTATCGTCGCGTCGTTATGTATTTATGTCTTTACGAATAGGAATTTTATCATCACGCATTTCTTGCGTGTCGCTTCACGTGTTCGTCATCCTTGTAATCCGAAGGTTTCCTTTGTGTATTTTTGGTCTTAAGGACACTCTGCGATGCACTCGGACTCTGCTCGGATTACAACGAGACTGTTCGAATTTTTTCGCTTGTATATTTGTTCTCGATATCGTTAAGATCGCTACGCTTTCGCGTGGGACGGTACGCGAAACGCTTGGTTATATTATTATGGATAGGCTACATTTCCGCCGTGGTAGGCCTAACTCTAAAGAAAAATATTCAGATCCGTCGAAGAATGAAAATGCCGCTATTGTGCGTATTAGGCTTAAAAATACACTGTACGCATTTGGTCGCGCAGTGACACCTCCCCCCTTTAGGATTGAGCGTCTCGCTCGATCAGGTTCATTGAGGGTTGCAACCGACACTTTAGTGGCACGATAGTATCAATTGGCATTGTCATTGATCGACTTACAGTGTGACTTAAATATGTTCGAAGATTGTTGTATAATATGGCGCTGTAAATTTAATTATCGCCTTGCAAGAAAGTTTTTTTTTTTTCTTTTTACTTCACTATGAAATATATAATAGGTGCGCGTTTTCTCCTTTTTCTTTTTCCCTATGCATATATACTTATTTACTTATTACAGCTCATCTTACTTGACAAGGTTGAAAGAACAATAATAATAAGGGTAGGGAAAAAGGTTATTGAGCATTATGAGAGTGGTTGTTTTGATACTAGAAATTCTTCTCGTGCGAACTCGAAAGGGAAAGGAACGTAGCTTAGGAGGTTGATCGTATCTTGAACGATCCGAGACGTTAATGTAGAGATCGGGTGTTGCAGTGTTGCCCTTGGCATGACCCTTTGGTTCGACAGAAGGAGCTGTTACGAGTTTATGAAGTTCTTGACCAGTTTCACCGCTGACGTTTTCTTCTTAGGTCGTTTAGCCAGGTCCATCAGGAGGTGCGTAATCGAATCCCATACTGCACCGACGAGGTAGACCGACCGGCCGTACACAGTCTGTAGGCTGTATGTATGGATCTCCGATGAGCATGATCGTTTGCACAATGGGTAACATCTGGGGGACACCAGCGTTTGCTGTACCGAATGGAAGGAATTTTTCCCCAGGTGCGATTTCAGGTGGAGTCCGCTTGATATTGTAGGTTGTTGTTATCCAGGAGATTCAACAACTTCTCTCATTGGTTAACAATATTTAGACCACTGATGCCCCGTGCCATATTGTTTAGGACAGCGGCTTTCTACGGGAAACATTATGCGTTCCCGTACATTGTCGATATCTTCTTTGGAATAGATCCCACATGATGCTGGGCTGGTGTATCGCCAAGTAGATTTCGTCGTTGCCTTCATGTTTGCAGGTCGTATAGCTTCGATCGCAACAGGTAAATACTAGGTGTCCCCAAGAAGTAAGATGGGGGAACTAGAGAGTTGAAAGTCGTTTGCATTTCGCCTTTTCATAATATGTGCGTTTGAGGAGTAAGGAAATATGTTTCCTTCTCACGAGTGACAGACAATTGATCGCAACATTCTTTTAACCAGCCCGAGTTACTTCTATTATGATAAATTGAATAACGTATACTTGTTCGCCTACAAGTATCGCCATATAGTCTGGCGTCTTCATTAAATTGTATACAATTCGTCCGAGGCTTGAATCGCTAAAAACAAAACGATTTTGAATCATTTGGCGCTCTTTGTTACACTATTGTTTATGCATACTCTAATATAATAATTTTATAATACAATTTAAGGTCTACGTATAGGAGTTTCCAATTGGCGTAAGCGAACATATTTAGGCTCGTCACTGGAGATCTTATTCGAACTGTGGATAAATGAGTTCGGCGAGTTTCGAACATAAACAATTTCGAGTGTTCTGTATTGAAGATACTGTAACCACACATTTGATTTTTTTTTCTGGTTGCGAGTGCAAAGGTGATATCGTCAGATGTTACTGGGTACGTTGATAAAGGCTATCTGAAAACTGTGTATTTATTATGGTTATTTATTTAATTAGGATTAAAATCGGATTCGTTGTCTCTGGTTAGTTTGTGTGTCTTTTTGTATTTGATTTCGGTGTTAATGTGCGAGTATCACAATCGGTTTTCATGCACTATTCGCGTTTTGTTATTATATTGGATTTTTACGTTACCCTTGTCCATTTTTTCTAGCACCTTATGTGGTCCGGTATAATGGTCTCCGAGTTTACCTGGTTTGGGACCCTATGTAGGTAGACAAAATCTCCAACCTTAAAACTCTTTGGATTAGCGTTTTTATCATTATATTTCTTCGAACGATGTTTGGACGAGACAAGATTTTCATAGGCGAGGTTCCTGATTCCATTTATTCTCGTAATTAATTCGATTAAATACTCGCGATAAGTGGGTAACTGATCGGATTCTCTAAGAGGTTCGCTTGATGGAACTCTCGCTAGTTTGCCAAAAACTACTTCATATGGAGTACTACTTTGTACTCCCATGAACGCTGGTATTATATGAAAGAGTCGCTAATTCTAGCCACTGATCCCACTCGTTATTTTTATCGGTATATTGTTTCAAAAATTCAGCCAGTACGTGATGAGATATCTCAAGGGATCCGTTAGATTGAGGATGAAATGCCGTTGTTCGACATCGCTTGATTCAAAATCGTTTAGCGATTCGTTTCATGAGGCCACTTAAAAAATTCCTTCCTTGATCTGTTAATAGCGCCTTGGGTGCACCAAAAACGCATATAAATTTCTTTATAAATGTATCGGCGACCGTCGCCGCTAGTGCATTTGGGAGTGGAATAGCGACACAAAATTTTGAAAGGTTGCCTTGGATAGTCAGAATGTATTCGTTCTGATTGGACGTACGTTGAATTGGACCTACTATGTCCATTGATATTTTTTCAAAAACCGTGCCCGGTGTATCCGTTATGATCATTGGCTGTTTTGTTTTGACTCTAACCAGTTTCCTTAATTGGCAATCTAGGCATTGTTGAATTCTTCTCTGAATGTCCGATTTCAAATCTTCCCAAAAATACTCTCTTTTAATTCTGTTATATGTCTTGGAGACGCCTTTTTGTCCTCCTATTGGAGACTTGTGTATCCCGTAGAAAATGGAATCTCGTTATTCAGTTGGCACGTAGCGTAGTGTCGCTACGTGCCAACTGAACAGAGTCGCAAGGTTTTCCAATTGAGTCGACAAAATATACCAAATTATCGTTTCGATAGTGAAATAATTCTTTGGTTGTTACCGCAATTTGCGATGTTAAATTCAGAGGTTTTACCTTTTCGGAGTGGAAATTCTTTGTCTTCAGAGGATATTGAGTCAACTGCATTAATGGAATCGGAATCTAGGTCAGTGGAGCTTCTTGAGTTGGGAATTTGCGGTGCTTTGCGCAGGTTTAGGCCTCTCAGCTGATTCGGGGTCGGTGCCCTATCTGGGTCGCCTAACACGCGCGGGCCTTGCTATCTCGGCTTCTGTTTCCTCGCTGCTACTCTCCTCGTAGTTTATGGCCCTACGATTTCGGAGCGCATGGCGCCGGGACTTGGAGCGCACGTCTATCCCCTTAAAGGCAGGTACGTCAACCTTTCCCGATACGTCGTTAATGAGTTTTCCCTTGACCTAATGTTTTGTTTTCTTTAACATCTGAGCTGCATCGTTTTTCGCTTGCAAGCGGGTGACGATATGTATTTCTTCTATTTGTGGAATTTCGTGGATTTCTGCCTGGGTTGTAAAGCTTATGGGTCCTTCGTTTTCGCTAACACTATTCTCTCCTAATTTGCGGAGTACATCTTGTTCTATTTCATCTAGATTTTCATCGTTCTTCTGTTCGCAATGAGGGATGGGTTTGACATTCTCGAATTTTTAAATTGGGTTACGCGATAAGGCATCGGCGTTTGAATTTGATTTCCCTGGCTTGTACACGACGTCATAGTCGTATTCCGAAAGTTTAAGTCGCTAATTCAGGACGCGTGCGTTCGCGTCTTTGGCTGTTGTAAACCAGACCAGGGGTTTACGATCGGTCACAAGCGTGAATTTCCTACTGTAAATATAAGGCCTAAACGCTTTGACGGCATGAATAATTGCCATTGCCTCTTTTTCATATGTGTCGTACCGAAGGGCTGCTCCGCCTATCACGCACGATGTATAAGCGATCGGTTTATCTTTCCCTATTTCACCTTGTGACAATACTCCGCCTAAGGCGTAGCCGGAAGCATCCGTTGTTATTATGAACGGTTTTCCAAAGTCTGGATACTGCAAGATGGGAGCTTCACAGAGCTTATCCTTGTGTATTTCGAAAGCCTTTTGTGTTTCTTCGGTCCATTCGAAATCGATCTTATCTTCTAAAAGTCGCGTCAATGGTTTCGCAATCTTCGAAAAATCTTTAATGAACCTACGGTAAGAACCTGTTAGGCCTAAAAATTGCCGAATATTTTTAACAGTTTTGGGAACTGGGAATTCCCTTACCGCTGACAATTTATTGGGATCCGGTCTTAACCCGTCCTTCCCGATTATATGCCCTAGGTGAATTAACTTCTGGCCTTAGAAATTCGCATTTGTCCGGTTGCAATTGTAGGTTGGCTTTACGCAACCTTTCCATCAGTGCCTCCATTTGTTTACTGCGCTCCTCTAAATCCTTGGCGTAAATGACGATGTCGTCGAGATAAACGAAGAGGGACACTCCTTGAAGTCCACTCAACACGACGTCCATCAAGCGCTGGAAAGTCGCCGGGGCATTTTTAAGCCCAAAAGGCATTCTTGAAAATTCATAGTGCCCATACGGAGTAGAGAAAGCAGTTTTCGGCTTATCATCGGGATTCATTTCTATCTGATGGAACCCGGACGCTAGATCGAATACGGAGAAATAATTTGCGTTGCCTAATTGATCCAGAATTTCAGTGATGTTGGGCAACGGATAAGAATCGCCGATTGTCTTTTCGTTAAGGGCCCGAAAATCAATTACCATTCTCCAACGCTTATTGCCATTGAAGTCGGGTTTCTTTGGTACTATCCAAACAGGACTGTTGTTTGGGGGTTCCGAATGGTTAATAATCCTCGAGTCCAGTAGCTCGTCTACCTGACGCTGGACTTCGCCCTTAAGAGCCTGAGGAAACCTGTATTGTTTTGTATTGATCGGGAGATCATCGACCGTGGGGATCTTGTGCCGCAGCACAGATGTAGATTCTAGAAGTTCGCCTTTTATGTGAAACCTATCTGGGTATTTTCCGATAATTTTTTCTACATGATCTAACTCATCTTTGGCTAGATGATCGAGTCGCAGGAGCCCTCTTATTGTCTCCGTGCGCTCCGAGAGATTTTTTATATTACGCGATCTTGGGTCAGACATGGACACACAATTTACGATTTGAATTTCTCTCAAATTTGAAATTTGATTTATTTTCGATTTTGAATTTTTGACGCTCATTGGCTTTTCTTTTCTTTTTAATCTTGATTTTTCAATTTTGTTCGATCTTGATGCTTGGCCTGAGATTTTATTATTATTTTTATTTGATTTGTTGATCTTAGTTCCAGTTCTTTCCTCGCTACAATAATTTTTTTTTCATTTTCCTTGGTCATCGCTCTCTTTGGGGCAATACCAGGTTTTTAATTAAATTTTTTTCGTCAATTTTTTTTAATTGGCCTCTTTCGGGCTCTGAAAATGCGCGGTTGTCTTGCAATCATCGCTTGAAATAGAAGAGTCACGAGGGATCGAACTGGAATGAGAGATTGTCATGCACTCTCTACATATTTTATTTTCGGCTAAGTCTTCGATCGCGTGGAATTCTTACAGCTTTACGATTGGCACGATCAGTCGTATGGCATCATTTGTGGTATTGTAAACCTTCAAATGAGCCTTCCCGCGGATGTTTGTTACCAGGCAGTCGCCGGCATATACACAATCGCAGATTTTCAAAGGCGAGAGATTCCCCTCCTTTATCGTGCTATCCTCCGCTTTTACGTGAAAGGAAGCTTCCGAACGCGCGGGGATTTCTATCACCTTGTCGGGTTCGCCTGATTTTTCAAATGGCCAAGATCTTGTTCCGCATTCAAAACGTTCTGTCTCATAATTAATTTTTGCTTTAGTTTCAAAAAAGAAATTCGACCCTAATAAGCCAGGATAGGGGAGCGGTATCGAATCTGGAATTATGTGCAATAGAGCATGAACCCGAATACTTAAATTATTACGCCCCCTAATGCGTACACTGGTAGCTTTGATATACCTTTTAATTTTATGATATCCGATTCATCGATACCGACCATATTTCTTGTGTATTCTTTCTTTATAAGATTGGGAATGGCTCCAGTGTCTAATAGCATTATCGTGCGACCCGTTTCCGGTAGTGCTCTGATCCACACCGAGGGTAGCTTATTGAAATTTTCCGCGTTTACTGAGTAGGTCGGGTATCGTTGGCTTGAGCCACTTCCATGCCCATGTTTGCCGGACGCGCGGGGGTCGGGGTACCGCTGGGCGCATCCGTCCGAGGGGTATTCTTTCCGTTTCCCGACTGATTTTGGGACTTATTATATTCAAGTATCGGCACTTCTCTAATTTATGGCCGAATTTTTTGCAATATCGGCAAGTGGGTGTATCATTTTGCGGCATGTTATTCAGAATTTTGAAGAATTTGTCCGCAGTGTGCCCGCGATTATGGCAGTATTGGCACTGAGGAACAGATGAGGGGCGACGACGATCACTCGAAAAATACTGTGGCTCTTTACGCGAGGTACACTCGTTAGCCGAGTGCCCTGGTTTTTTCACAATTGGCAAGTAATTGTGTAGGACCTTTGACTGTGGCAACATTTCTTCGCCGTATGACCTATTTTTTTACAAATTTGGCATGTGACAGGCCCGTGATCGTTAGCAGATTTTCGACATTCGTCGGCACTGTGGCCATGGATTTTACAAATTTGGCAAATTACCGTCGCGAATCGACAAGCTTCGGTCGGGTGATTATCCCGTTGGCAAATATTGCATATCCTCACAGGGCTAGTCGGAATAACTCTTTCAGATTTGGCGGAACGCGATTCCAATTCCCTTCGAGCCTTGAGATCGCGCTCGATTCCAACCGCGTGATCGATGGCGGTGGGCATGTCTATGCACGGGAGGAGTCGGTGTTCGATCTCCTCTTTTAATCCGTGTTTAAAACTTGTGAGAAAATATTCATCCATTTGCCTCCTAAATAATTGGTCCTCTACCCCATTGTTGGCAAATTTTTTTGCCTCTAATATTTCTCTTGCCTTTTTCCTAATTCTTGCGGCAAATTCCATAACGCTGTCGCCGCTTGCCTGGTAGATATTGCTGAGTTCTCCCAACAGCTGAATCTCGGATTTGTTTGGCGCGTATATATTTTTTAGAAAATCTACGAGGTCTTTTACTGTCTCGAATTTAATTCCATGTATACTTTCTCTGGCTAGATCTTTTAATTTATTTCTTAATAATTTTACTAAATATTTCTCTGATTCGGCTGGAAGCATATCTTTGGCATCTTCGCAGCCGGTCGTGAATTCTGAGAAGGGGATATTTTTCGCGTCAAATTCCGGAGCAACGCTAACAGCTTCCTTCAAAGAGATTAATTGATTCGTTCCTAGAGCCATATTGTTTGAATTGTTTGGATTTCCCTTAGGTGGTAGTGCTAATTTTTTTATGTATCTTTTAGGAGCTTCGAGGCCAGATAATAAATTAGCGTTTGATCCCCTCAAAGCGTACCCTGTACTACGGGATTGACCTGGTTCGTCTGTTTCTGAATGCGGTAAATCCTAAGTAATGTTTAAATCGAGCGACTCACATGTGGATTCCTTGTCCATTAAGGCAATTTGCAACAGCACATACCCTTTTTACAATCCCGGACGAGCCCCCAAAATTTATATGTCACGTCCTGAGGGGACGTGGGCATATGTTTTATCGCGGTTCCCTCTTTTTAGCCTACGCCTAGCGCAATAGCTCGGGATGAGGGCGAAAAAGGGAAAGGCGCATGCAAAGATGGGAGTGATGCAGTGACTCGATTAAGTAATGAGTTGATCTATGCAAATAATTAACAATTCAGGATTTATTGAAATTAACCAATTTGGTTAATTTCGTCAACATGAAAATACATAGAGGTTCGCTTGCATTGACGATGCGCCGTGGATACGATAATCGGTTTACAGCGGTTGGGTTCGGGCCTCCGCAGGTAGGTCAGACCCTTCGGTTGCGCACGCTCGGTGACAATGTTGAATTTACACGTTGATACAAAATTGAACACATACGAGTTTCACACATACACGTTCAACGTAAATGGTTCAATAATGTCTTGTAGTTCGCGTTTCTATGAGGAACAATTTCAAAGTTAAAGTTTCGCGTTTGCTGTCAGGAGACAGATGTTCTACTTATTCCGATGAAAGTTGTTGGGAGACTGTTTTCTACGAGTGGTAATGGAATACTCTTCTACGAGTGATGATGGAACACTGTTCTACGAGTGATGATGGAACACTGACTTGATGATTTTCTTCTTCTAGGATGTAGGAAAAATTGGGATGCTGAGGTGGTGGGAGAAGGAACCTCTGGAAGAGTGCACGTTTGGTGGTGCATTCTTTTTGGATTGGTGGAAAAGGCATTAAATATAGGTCTCTTCGGTTGATAGGTCGAAAATAGAGAGTGGGAGCAGGACGTAGGTTCGTCGCTCTATTTCCAGGAAGTGGAGCTGCGCTTCTTCATCTGGAGCGCGGAAAAATACAGAAAGGAAAAAGGGTCTTGTCGGCGGCAAGAACGCACGCTCGAGATAGGGCTTGTTGACCGAGGCCCGCGAGTCCACGTGGGAAATATCAACGTAGTTTTATGACAGGATCAACTTTCTGGGTCGGAGGGTTTTCTTCTAGCGAGTGTATACTTTAAGGATTTGGACATTTTCCGCTCATGGCTGGTCGTTATAATTTGGTATCATCGCGTCGTTATGTATTTATGTCTTTACGAATAGGAATTTTATCATCACGCATTTCTTGCGTGTCGCTTCACGTGTTCGTCATCCTTGTAATCCGAAGGTTTCCTTTGTGTATTTTTGGTCTTAAGGACACTCTGCGATGCACTCGGACTCTGCTCGGATTACAACGAGACTGTTCGAATTTTTCCGCTTGTATATTTGTTCTCGATATCGTTAAGATCGCTACGCTTTCGCGTGGGACGGTACGCGAAACGCTTGGTTATATTATTAGGGATAGGCTACATTTCCGCCGTGGTAGGCATAACTCTAAAGAAAAATATTCAGATCCGTCGAAAAATGAGAATGCCGCTATCGTGCGTATTAGGCTTAAAAATACATTGTACGCATTTGGTCGCGACGTGACAGTCAAAAATAAATTTGATTGACATAGTTTGTAAAACCGTTGACGGCTGTGTAGAAGCCGATGCGATCATAATCGATGAGGATTCCAATACTTCCAACTGTACTACGATGGATGATGTCTCGACTGCTGCAATGTTGGATCCCACATCTCAAACGATCGAAGATCGCGACGAAATGGAGCTGCTGATTGAAGAATGTCAGCAACATGCTTTTCCTGACGGAAAATATTTCAAAGTGGATTTTGAAAAATCATCATTCCGCGGTACGTTTTTTGGTATTTGTCACCTTTGTACCAATGTCAAAGTGATACGAGGATCATTTAAATCGCCATCGAATTTTTCTACGCACATAGAGGTTCGCTATAAAATGAAGTTTTTGATCCTATAAGCACTGATAAAAAAGCTTTGTTGATACAATGGCAAATTTGTTGGACGTATTAGATTGTGCCGTTTTATTTGGTCCAAAAAACTTTCAAAGTATTAACAACATTTGTGCATATTTGTGCCAAATTTGCGAAATGAGTACGAAGCGTTCCTGGAATATATAATAGAAGGAAGAAAAATTATACGCGGGTTGGAGAACGCGAATCAGAAAGAACGTGCACCTTTTCACAGATGCAGTTCGAAGCAAACGTGCCAAACTACGTTCTTGAGAGCATGGTACCCTTTCGTACAGGAGAGATGTGCTCTTTTAGAAAAATGTTCGATGGTGAGTTCAATATGGAAAATTTTTCGTTGAACTTATAAAAATATATCGGCAGGCGTTCGTTCCCGTACGTGAATGGAGAATTATAAGCAGTCCTTAGTATGTCTTCAATCGGCATTTCATGGATAAACTTCGAAACGAGCACGCGCGGCAGCGCGCGTGCTCGTTATTTGCTTTATAAGTTGCTTTATAAGCGAATATGTTTTATTCGTTTCGATTTGTACATAAAAAAAACGAGACTGCACTTTAAAGCATATGTCGAGAAATAGTCTCTGCCACCGAATACAAAATTCGTACAAGGAACGAATGCAAGAAATCCGTAATAATTTGGAAAAAGAAGCAGCTTATGTGTGCACCACCGTAGACATATGGACTTCTAAGTTTCGGCGATTTATTGGTGTCACAGCACATTGGGTGAAAACTAACAAGTCAAGTTTACTACGAGATGATGAATTCGAATGCCTAGGTCCTTTATTTCGTTATACAGCTCAGTAATTGAAAATGTTCTATTTGATTTTTGAAATATAGATTGATTCTAAGACGCGTGTGAGAAAATCTGCAGCCATCGCGTGGCGACGATTTCCTGGTACTCATACGGCACACAGGATAATGGACATTCATCTTGAAATCCACGCATCTTTTGGCTCAGATACCAGCAAAATAGTGTCAACTGTCACTGACAACGGTTCCAACTTCGTCCGTGATTTTGGTGTAAATTTAACCCAAAGTTCACTATATGGTAAATCATCTTTCCTGTTTAATCGCATGCAACATATGTCTTGTAGAGTTCAGAATAATCAATTACATTTTACGGCTCTCTAGAATCAGATGCAGAGCCTGATGGAGAGCAAGTGCGAGATGACAGTTTACTGTCCACATTCGATTCAAACATGGAATGCGATGCCGAAATGAATGCCGAGAGAGATCAGGCAATTTACGATACAAACGATTCAATTAGATCGGTGTTACCTATATATCTTAGATGGCCAAGTTACACACTGAATTTAATTGCGGCTACCGATGTGCCGAAAATTATCCGGTCATCGCATTATCTTTCTGCCGTTCACTTTGGAGGGCTAGACTAATCCACGTCAATATGGAAGGCTCTGCGCTCCCCAAAATCTTATGAATTAATACGGGATTCTGTAGGAGCTACTTTACCGCGGTCTGTTGTTACACGGTGGAATTCACTATTCGAAGCACTGAATCTAACTGTTGAATTAAAAGACAAAACTGTTCAGGTGAGTGCTCTAATTGGAATTCTAAACATACTCAACGATGCTGATTTCAGATATCTTGAAGAATCCTTCAGGATGCTAAAGCCATTAGAGGATACGATCGATCTCTTACAAGGAGAATAGTATTATTACTGTGGATACCTCCTTTCATCGCTGATATCATTGAGACGCAAAATGAGTGCGATGCTTCAGAGTCATCCAGATTCTAGTATACGGTTTGTACCACTCGTGAGTGGTATAATTGAATCTCTTCATGACCGATTTTAACAAATTTTTTGTTTAGATAGTGAAATGGCAGAATCAGTAATTGCAGCTATTAGTCATCCACGATTCGAAGTAAGATGGCTTACTTTCTTTCCGGAGCCCATTCGTCTAAAAAATAAGAACATGTTTCAAAAAGTGGCCTTAGAAGAGCATCAAAAGAATAATGACGTTATACCAGTAGTGGTCATGCACAACCAACCGAATGATGATTTGTTCGATTTCGAGGAGGAACCTGACATAGGAGGCCCACCAGCAGATGAATCTGTGAACGTCGAAATTATAAAATATTTAGCCAATCAAAATACTGATCTAAGTATGCTCGATCAGTAGCCTACCATAAAAAAAGTATTTATAAAATATAACACGCCGTTGCCATCGTCAGCCCCAGTCGAACGATTGTTCAGTTATGCAACAATGATGGATTTACCAATATGGAATCTACTAACAGACGAGCACTTTGAAAAAAGAATACTTCTCATAGCAAATTCAGTCAACAAATGAAAACTTGTTACATCTTTGAGAAAATGCTTAAGATGGAAAACTATGCAATGATAGAGATTCATTTCTTTTTATATACCGTTTCATTTGGCTGAGTTATCGCCAGCTGCGCTAATTTCCCTGGCTGAGGTATCGCCATCTTTCTGTCGTTCAGATAATTGCTCATATTTGGCTGAGTTATCGCCACCTACTTTTTTAATTGAACTCGTTTACATTTGGCTGAGTTATCGTCACCGTCTACATTATCGTCAAGTTCTACATTTATTCCCTTTTTCTCTCATTTTTCCTTATTCTTTCTCATTCTCTCTCATTCCCTCCCATTCTGTCACATTTTCTCCCTTTTTGTCTCATGTTTCCTTATTTTCTCTCATCCGCTCCCATTTTCGGTCGTTCACACTCATTCTCCCTAATTCCTTCTTAATCTCTCTCATTCTGTCTCATTCTCCCGTATTCTCTCTCATTCTGTCTCATTCTCCCGTATTCTCTCTCATTCTCTTTCATTCTCCCTTCTTCCCTCTCATTCTCTCACATTCGCTCTTATTCTCCTACATTGTCCCCCATTCTACCGTATTCTCTCTCATTCACGCCCTTTTTCTCATTCTTCCTTATTCTTTCTCATTCTCCCTCATTCTGTTTCATTCTCCTGTATTCTCTCTCATTCACTCCCTTTTTCTCTCATCCTTCCTTATGTGTTCTCATTTTCTCTCATTCTCTTCCGTATTCTCTCTCATTCTCTTTCATTCTCTCCTGTTACGTCGTAACTCATTTCATCGCACTCACCACATAATCCCATCAAAACTGAACGATGTGAAGAACATCAAGCAGGGAAACAAAAGCCTTTTCTGTGGTGACCAAACCTGAACCACAACAATTATTAAGTCACCCCGATTCTTCTTATTATTACTGGCGCAAAGCCTACACAAGACTCCACTCCAGCCCCACGATAAAATATCCCTTCACCAACATACTCTCGACTGAGCGAACCACCCCGCGAAATTCCGCCGCCCACGGCGCATGTCCAAGCCTACAGGACGTACCCGAATATTCTATATGAAAACTGCCGGCGCCGAGAAGGCGCGTTTTGCCGTTAAAAGCTAAGACCATCACCTAGGTTCAATATCCACCACCTTGGTTCGAAATCCAAGCTAAGACCCATCCTAAGATCAATATCCAATAATCGTAAAATCAGGAATACAAGCAAAATCCACTACGCGCACGGCAACGAAAGAGTCACCGCTGAGTCAGACCACCCCTTGGTGGGTTAAACGTGGAGGCGCCACGCAGACGACATAAGAACCACCCACAGCACAGCATCCAACCGAACCAAAAGCAGTGGCACCCCTGACCCACTTCTTTGTACTGTCCAAAAATCATAAAACCGGGGATTTGAGCGGTATCCGCCACGTGTACCGCGGCGAAAGGTCACCCCTGAGTCATACGTACCAGGGATACGAAGGTCCTTCAAGAGCGCCGACGCGTGGAAGAACTTTCGAGAAAAGACCACCCCCAAAAAAGAGGTATAAAAGGAAGGACCAGGAACACAGCAGCGCGCAGTCTTCATCGGGTGTGCCAGTCTTGACTCCAGCCCCGCGGCCGTCGCTATCACCAGTCTCAATCGTTCGAGTCTCCATCTCGACCGCACAGTCGAAGTCTCAGTCTCCATCTCGACCTCACAGTCGAAGTCTTAGTCTCAATCTATAACCCGAAGACCAAGTATTTGTGAACAACCAGTCAGCCGCAGCAGTAATCAAAGTAGTACCAGTCCAGCAGTCACCGTCACAGCCTCAGACTCAACCTCACGGCTAAAGGTACCGTCACCGAATTCTACTAGCCAAAATCCAACAAGCCCACTGTACGTATCGTTCAGTCGTGTTTCAACTTCCAATATCGGTCAAAGACTCTCCTCAAAAGAAGTCTCAACCCATCGCGAAGTGTCGAATTGCCAAATCCAAACCCTTACACCACCACCGTATCTTTCGACCTCAAGACTCTGCAACATCTATTGAACTATTAAACACATCTAAACTACACCGCTGTAATCAGTGGCCGCCAAGAAAACTATATTCCCATCTAAAACGTTACAATCATTTCGACTATTTAATTGTGTGTAAATGTTGTAACTATTTAATCTCGTGTAACCATTGCGCGAACACTAGATACCGTTTGCCATACGTGTTAATGTCATAACTATTTAATTTTCATGTAATCATTGTGTGAACATTATACCTTCGGGACATTGTAACCACCATAATCCGAATGATAAAACGATACCTCCGATAAACGAATTTACAACCACGATTATTAGACGCCCATTGGAACGAAAGGAACATACGACGAATTATCCGCAAATAAATGGAGTACGCAAAGCATTTATGCAAAAGTCTTGCAATATTCGATCTTCCTCAGGTCCAACGCATATCCAACCGTCATTCTTCTCATATCAAAGACGTGACTTCCGTCCCTGGGTAAAGGACTTAATTGTCTTGACCCGAAAGCGAAGTCAACACCGTGTTGCGTCCTCCCTAAGATTCGATAAGTTCACGGGGACGTAACACTCCCATTCTCCATTGTCGCTCATTTACTCTGATTCTCTCTCATTCACTCCCATTCTTCCTTACTCTCTTTCATTCACTCGATACTTGTGTATCGAGTATCGGGGAATTTTTCGTTACTCTTTACAAAAGTATCGAGTATCGAGGAGTTTTCCGTTACTCGTTACAGAAGTATCGAGTATCCAAAAAATTGTCGTTACTCTTTTCAAAAGTATCGAGTATCGAGGAATTTTTCGTTACTCGTTACAAAAGTATCGAGTATCGAGAAAATTTTCGTTACTCGTTACAAAAGTATCGAGTATCGAGTACTGAGGAACTTTTTGTTACTCGTTACAGAAGTATCGAGTATCAAGGAAATCGTCGTTAGTCGATACAAAAGTATCGAGTATGGAGCCGACGGCCGCAACGGAGGTGCAACCAGCGACGACCAACCTCATCGATGTGATTTCGGGTTCCCAGGACCACCGGATAGCTGTGATGCATTGCGAGAGTGAGACGCGGACGCTCCAACCGACCTGTAGTTTGCTGCAGGGGACGACGGAGACCCAAGGGTACGCGGCTCTGGTGACCAAAGCCCCATTGTGCGGGAGGACCTGGTTGTCGGCAGCAGTCAGTCAGCGGACGTAATAAGCGAATTACTGGAAACATTGAACCGGTTCCGCGACTGCATAGCACTGTCAATCGCGGAGCTCGGCTTGGCAAGAGATGTAGAGATGGACATCACCGAGACACCGGGGGCTCGACCGGTGAGTTCGAGAACTTATCGAGGAAGTGAACGGGAGCGGGCCGAGATGCGACGGATCTTGGCCGAGTGGCGTCTCAACGGAATCGTGAGGGATACCGTATCACCGTATGCCAGCCCAGTGCTTCTGGTGAAAAAGCAGGACGGGTCAGCACGGATGGTAGTCAACTTCCGAAAGCTAAACAAACCCAAACGGAGAGGGTGCACTTTCCGTTGCCGAGCCTCAACGACCGAGCTGGCTTTGATCGGCGAAAGTACTCTGTTCACCACCCTGGACCTGGCGCATGGGTACATACAGATACCCTTGACCGAGAAGGCGATGCCGAGGACAGCCTTCAGCACGCCCGGCGAGACCGCCCAGTTTACCCGGATGGTCTTCGGACTGATGAACGGCCCCGCCTACTTCTCAAAGGCGATGCATCGGGCACTCGGGCTACTGCGCGACAATGTCGTACTCTATTCCTTACAAGGCATTTTTATTCCAGGTCAAAACTGGCAGGACCTCCGAAGCCGCCTCGAGAAAACGCTCCAGGCGTTCCGAGGTGCAGGTTTCACAACAGACCTCATTAAATGCCGATTCCTTCAAGCGAAGGTGACGTACCTCGGGTACGAGATCGGCCGGCAGGGGATCGAGCCTGGGACCAATAAGTTTCCCACCGCCGAGGAACGCCACCGAGCTTCGACGTTTCCTGGAAATGGCGGGATTCTTCCGGCGATTTGTACCGCGCTTCGCACATATAGCAGCTCCGTTGCACGCGGTGTTGCGGCAGACGGGCTTGGCGCCCTCCCGCTCCAGAAGGATGACGAAGGGAGGTGGCGCCCACGTACGCTATCAGTCGGCGGACAAGTGACCCGGAACGTCACTATCATTCCAGCAAGCTGGAGCTATTGGCCATCGTGTGGGCGGTCGAAAGACTGCGGCCACTATTATTAAACGTACGTTTTACGTACATAACAGATTGCCAGGCACTGGTGCACTTCAGTACGACGCCGTCGACCAATCCCCAAATCGTGAGATGGGTGGACGCCCTCAGCGAGTTCGACTACCACATCGTATATCGGCCTGCCGAGAAAATGCAGCATGCGGATGCACTGAGCCGAGCGTTGCCTCCAGCGACGCCCCGTCGGGGAGAGCCTCCAGATGAGGCCGCAAACGTACTAGTCCTGACCAGCGACAAGGAAGAGGTCAACCTGTATCCATACGCAAACGTCGAATTCTAGAATAGAAGGCGGATTCTCCTGAAACCCGAAGACGAGAGGACCGCCACCGAGAAGGAAAAGGTGACCGACTACCGAATCGACAACGGAATGCTGGTAAAACGGCGACACTGGTAAAACAGACGACCTGGGGCCTTTTGTGACTTCAGCCTCAAGGAATATATATGCGCTCATACTTATAGCTTCGCTGACAAAGTACGTGCTCCTGCAGGCGGTACCCGACACCAGGACGCGCGGAGTGTTGGGAACACTTGAGAAGCTAGTGGGCAACTTCGGCGTCCCCCGGATCATCATCACGATCGAGGGACTAGTTACACCTCCAAGGCCTTCGACGACTTCTGTCAGCGTCACGGGATCCGCCACGTCCTGAATTCGCTGCGACATTCCGCGCCAACGGCCTCGTGGAAAGGTAAACAGTATCCTGACGGCCGCCCTGTAGACCAGTTTGGAGGAGGTCGAGGATCGAGACTGGGATCGACGCCTGGAAAAGATTCAGCGATATCTCAACGACTGTCCGACCGCGGTCACGCGGAAAAGCCTGTTCGATCTACTGTACGGCTACGCCG
Source organism: Ophion costatus (assembly GCA_951751655.1). NCBI lineage: Eukaryota > Metazoa > Arthropoda > Insecta > Hymenoptera > Ichneumonidae > Ophion > Ophion costatus. The sequence goes on along the minus strand of OX632362.1, from coordinate 11,960,141 downwards.
CTCGACGAGACGTTGAAGAGCACCCGGCAGGCGTCTGAACAATATACGCCCCCGCGCGAGGTACAGGCGGAGGCCCGGAGCAACATCGAACAATCCCAGCAGCGCATGAAGAGCCGCTACGAACGTGGGCGGATACAGAATCCGGAATACGCAGCCGGAGACCTGGTTTACGTCGCCGTCGCGAAGGAAAACAGTCAGGCCAGCCGGAAGCTACAGCCCTGCTATTGCGGCCCGTACGCAATTGCCGTGAGACTTCCAGGAGAAACGTACCGCATGGTGAGTTTGGAATCCGGGAAGGGTCGGCGGTATGCCAGCACGGCTCATGCGAGTCAGCTGCGACAGTGGCGTCCGCATCGCGATGACGACGAAGACGTTGAAGAGACGAGAGACGACAACGAGGGGGAACCAGGCGAACCACGCGCAACCGTTCGTGACGGAGCCGCGAATCGTGAATCGGAAGTCATGCCCAGCTCGCGCCTTCGGCGTCAGCGACGCGCCCCGGCGTCAGCGGCGAGCAACTTCCAGGACGGCCGAATGTGACAGCCGATGATTATCGATTGTCACGACAATGGATTATCGGTAGAAGGGGGGTAATTAGACGTGGAAGGGAGAAAGAGAGTGTCGAATAATCGGCAAGGACGATTCTCGTCCTTCTACCACGGGACGCCGAACCGCGAGGTGAAACTTTTGCGAATCTGAGGCAGACCGCGATATCAGGCGATCGGGGACCGCAAAAGACCCCTTATCGCTTTGCCCTTGTGGGCCAATTACGTTAGCTTAATAAAACCACGATAATTGTTAAACGTGCGCGCAACCTTCCTTAATTTCGGACCTTACAAACCTGGCATCCTACAAGTCCCGCCCCGGCATCTTATATACCCGGAATCAGAAAAAAACATGAGGATAAGGATAATTAGAATTATCAATAACGAAAGAAAGCGATTTATTGAAAATTAAAAAAAAAATCGTATCAGGCGATAGTAAAGGGCTAGGAGGTAACAGGGTAGCCGAAATTATGCACATCAACATACAACACACATTCACACCCACACATACACACCGATATCAACGGCGAAATCGAAATTTGTATCAGGAACGCAGATAGGGCGAGGAGATAGCCCGAAATCGCAAGAACAAGAAGTCCTTAACCCCGGGCAAGAATAAGAAGTCCATAACCCCGGGTATCAATTATCGACGCGCGATAATTGATCGCACTCCGGTAAATCGATCGGGAGAGGGTACCGATAACCACGACACGGCTAGTAAGGAAGGGGGAGCAGTAGCGACCGCGAGCGATAGAGCACGCTCACCGCGTGGACGTAGATCGAGTATCGCGATCTACAGCGCCACGACCAAGAGCGCGTCGCGACTAAATACGCCCTGAGCGTAGGGAATAGAGAGAGAGAGGGAAGCGCCGCGTGGACCTGGATCGAGCGTCGCGTTCCATAGCACCGCAAGCAAGAGCGCGTCGTGACCAGAGATGGGCATGGTCAATTACCCACGTAATGAAATTACATATCTAATAACCTATTACTTTGAGCGCATGTCATTGGAATCAATTTAATTGCCAATTACTTCGAGTATTTGCGATTAGAATTTATTTAATTACAAATTACTTCGAGCGCTTGTAATTTGTAATTAAAATTTTTTAAATCACCAATTACTTCGAGCGTTTTTTATTCGAATTTACTTAATTGCAAATTACTTCGAGTATTTGTAATTAGAATTTTTTCAATTACAAATTTTTTCGAGCGTTTGTGATTAGAATTTCCTTAATTACGAATTATTCCAAGCTTTTTGCACCAAAATCCGTATAATTACTCGTAATTTGGTTGGATTGTAATTGAATTACGTTTGTAATTTAATTACATTTCTAATCTAATTACATTTGTAATTCAATTATATTTTCAAATTTATTACAATTGTAATTTAATTACTTTTTATGATTACGTGATTCCTTTTGTAAAATAATTACATTTGTATAGTTTACATTATTCGATGTTGATGTGAGGAAATGTGCGAAAGACTGTGTGTGTGGATGAGGATTGTGCCCGTGCCTTAGAGAGCGCTTGTGAGCATGTGTGTAAAAGTGAATGTGCATGTGGTTATCCCTGCCCACGCAGGACTTCACAGAAATTTTCCGTGCCAAAACTGTGTTTAACATTTTTTTTGGGCAAATGCATCCAAATTTTTGGGTCGCCGAATCCAAATCTTAAACCAGATCTTAGGAATTCAAAATGGCGGATCGACGATGGTGGTCCAAGAAAACAAATTATATATTTTTTTAAATCAAATCTGACACGGGAATTTTTGGGGTCACTGAATTCAAATCTCATATTACATCTTATAAATTCAAAATGACGGAGCTTATATGGTGAACCAAAAAATCTAAATGTTACTTTATTAAAAAGAAACCTGTCACTCGAAAGTTGTTAACGTCACTTGATCCCAACTTTATGTAAATAAGCGAAATTCAAACGAGCTTCGAAATTTCTGCGAAAAATTGAAAAAAATAGAACAAATGAGACATTGAAGAAAAAATTCAAAAAATCTAACGATCGCGCTAAATTTACTAAACAAAAAGTTTAGTTGAGCGCAAGAGATGGGAAGTACAAGTTTCGTTAGGATGACCATTTTTTTTTCATTATCCGCCAATTTTTGAGATTTAGAGAAACCACTCTGAAGTCGCTAGATTGAAATTCATAATTTTAATACGAAGTTTGAATTCAGCAGCCCCAAATCCCTCGAGTATCAGCTTCTTTTGACGAAAAAAAAATTTAGTTTTTAATCCGCCATGTTGAATTTTGAAAATTCAATTCCAGATATGAATTCATTGGTCTCAAACACTGTAGTAGACTCACATCAGTCTCGTCGAAATGAAACTATATTTTCAATTTGAGTTGACGATCATGTATCCGCCGTTCTTAATTAAAACTAACTGTAACTAAATAACTAAATTAAACAACAACTGATGTTAGGTTTGAATTTAACGACCTTGAAAACAAAGATACCTTTGTCGGAACCCAACGATTCTTCGAATTCTGCACCCGCTATATTCCGCTATATCCGCCAAAAACTAAAATGTTATTTCTTTCGATCTGCTAATTGGATGCTCCATTTTGAATTTTGAAAATCTGATTGAAGATTGGGAATCAGCGACCCCGAAAACCCTTAAGTGTTAGCTTTCATTTTTAAAAAAATCCTCCAATTAGACACTTACATTACCAAATACACACATGCTCGACACCCACGCACGCGTAACACATACGCACATATACACATATCCTCGACATACACGTGCACGGACACGTATGCTTCACTCAGGTAAGCAGACAGTCACTTACTTATATTTACATGAAGACATACACTTGGGCACAGATAGGTTCCGCACCGTTACATATTCTCTTTCACATTTACTTACATACGAATCATACTAATGTATCTAAATTACAAATATGATTAAATTAAAACTGGAATTAAATGACATACGTAATTAAATTAAAATGGTAATTAAATGACATACGTAATTAAATTAAAATGGTAATTAATTGACATACGTAATTAAATTAAAATGGTAATTAAATGACATACGTAATTAAATTAAAATCGTAATTAAATTACAGTTGTAATTAAATAACATTTTTAATTAACTTACATTCGTAATTAAATTACGTTTTCAATTAAATTACATTTGTGATTGTATTACAATTGTAATTCAAGTCATGTTTCAATTATCCATTACCCGCTCAATGAGTAATTAAATCATGATTCAATTACCCGCTACCAGCTCAGTGTGTAATCAAATCATATTTCAATTATCCATAACCCGCTCGGCAAGTAATTAAATCATTATCCAATAACCCATCACCAGCTCAGTGTGTAATTAAATCCTGTTTCAATTATCCATTACCCGCTCAATAAGTAATTAATGAAAGGTTCAATTACACATTGCTGGGATAATCGATAATTGGATTTTATTCGATTACATTGTTGCCCATTTCTGGTCGCGACTCGGGTCGCCTGAAGTGAAAGGACTAAGGAAGAGGGGGTAACCGTTATCGATCGGTGATAAACGACCGTGCTTGATCGTACTTACCACGCGAGAAAGTAATATTTTACCGACCGAGAAAAATATTGCAAAAAGTACAAAAACAACACGAACACACTATACTTATACATAGCGTATTTTTTAATACTATATCGAGCCAAATAACTCAATGAATAAATTTATTTTATGGTAAGATACCAAAAACAGCTGAGTCTATGAATTTCTTACCGGTTCGAGTCCCGAACCTATTAATTTATTTGCAACGAATTTTGACTCGGTGGAATGTACATATCTTTTTGTTCTTTTTAATGATGCCACTACCGATCTTAATTTTGTTTATTATGTGGATGAGGCAAATAGCATCCTCAAAGTACAATTGAAAGCACAAGTTATCCCATTGCATACATTTTATTTATGAAATATAATCATTTATACATATAAATATAAAAACAAAAAATGTTCAAAGGCAGGGTTGTAATATCCTAACGAACGATATAGTTGGCGCTCATGGCGGCGAGTAGTTCGCGTAGAGAGATGGCGCGAGAGCAGAGAGAGAGACGAGAGACTATGACCAGCGAGTATGGAATTTTCGTTGTTCTTCTTCCCCCCCCCCCCCCGACCGAGGGTGCCTGAGCCAACCATACCGAAGACCTGGGTGGCATCGCAACGACCCACTGGCGTCTGGCGAGTTGTGTCTGCATGCTTGCATGTGGCTCGGCGAGTCGGGCGCTGGTAGTATGTGGCGCCGCCAGGAGCGGGGGCCTTGGCTTAACCGTCCAGGCCGTGAGGATAACAACCTTTATAAAAAAAATCCCTAACCTCAAACTCTGGCGGGCGGCGAAGGGGTACTGGCTGGGGGGTAGGCCCAGTCTCTAGCTCCGCCAACCCCGAGGCACTTAGGGTAACCTCGGCAGTAGTAAATCCCCTTACCCGGACAAGGCGGCTCTGGACGGGTGGACATTTTTTCTGACCTTCTCGTAGAATTAAAATAAGGATACAAAAAAAACAAAAACCAAAAATTCACCGACAGCAACGATGACGACGCCCCTGCCAGCACACTGAACGACCCGGTGACTCGGTCACCGGGTCATGAGGAACTAGTGACCCAGGAGCTGGGCGTAGAATTGGAAAGGATGGAGGTTCAGCTGGCCCGGGAGCCAGCTGCAGAATTGGACACGATAGAGGCTCAGGCCGGAGTAGAGCCGGTGCGAAGCGCCCCGGGGGTGCAGTGCAGAGGTAGGAGTAGGAGCAAAAGTGGGGCCGTGCTGCGGAGGTGCTCCAAACGTGAGTCCTCAGAATCCTCTACAGGAGTGGTATAGGAGATAGCTGGTGCCACCTCCAAGCGGTACAGGCAGTTCGCTCCACTGGCTCCGATTACGCCACTGTTAATGGACATCGAGGAGCGCCCCCCAGAAGCCGGATGACACGGAAGGGCTCCTGAATAAAGCCAGAGAGGAACTGGAATACATAATAACGGACGAAAGTAGCAAAGTGACGAAACTTGCATCGAGAGCAATCCTCGGGAGATGGAGAATGCTGGAAAAGCACATCCGGGAGCTAAGGGAAGAAAACGCGGAATTCTAGAGGGAAAATGAGAAACTAAAGGAGGATAATGAAAGAAACGTAAAGACTCTAGAAGAACAACTCATCTGCGGACCGGTAATGTCCTACGCTGCGATGACGAGGAGAGGTCTGACTGGCAACCCTGCGCGCGGGGATCAAGATGCGGCACCTGGAAAAGAGAAAGAGAAATTTGTTAGACAGAAGACACGGGCGATTATTATTCGGCCCGAGGCTGAAAACAATATAAGGGGTAACGAAAAGTTGAACTAAGGGTGCAGGAAGGGGAAGAGCAAAAGACGATCAAAAGGGAAAACAGAACTTAGCACAACCTAGGCATGGAGGCGGCCTTCTCGCAGGCGGAGATTAATACTGCCCTCAAGAGTATAAGAAATGATAAGGCCCCGAGACGAGATGGTCTCAGCGCTGAAATCATCAAGGCGACCGGGAAAGGAAAAAAAGGATCCATTCTTAACCTGTTTAACAAATATCTGAGCGACGGGATATTCCCGAGGAGATGGAAGGTAGCTGACCTCAGAGTAATATTGAAGAAACTAAATCTGGATAGGGGAAACACTTCATCATATAGACCCATCGCGCTTCTCCCCGTTATAGGCAAAGCTCTGGAGAAGGTGATCGTGGTCCAGCTACAGAGGACGTATGAGGAGGCTGGGCTCTCCAATAGGGGTCAGTTCGGCTTCAAGCGAGGACTAGCAACTGACGATGCACTCCTTCGCGTATGTGACGAGGTGAGGGCCTCCGAAAGAGATTTGTCGTAGCGCTTTTTGTCGATATGGAAGGAGCGTTTGATAACCTCTGGTGGCCAGCCGTATTTGCCCGGCTCCGTGAGCCTCACTGCACCACTGCGATGTCAAAGCTCATACGCTCTTACTTCAGGGGTTGGAGGGCGATCATTGAGGGCTCGGTCCAGGGTGAGACTCGGCGGGTGCGAAGACGTTGTCCCCAGCGATCCATTCTGGGGCCGACGGCCTGGAACTGGGTCCTCGATGACTTGCTCTGGTGGGTTGAGCTACGATAGGATACGAGGGAAGTTAAGCTGACTGCTTTTGCGGATGACCTGCTGTTCCTAATAAAAGAGGACTTCTGACGTGCCATATAAGGGTTGGGCAATAGCGTTGTGAAAATGATCAGCAGCTGGTGCCAACTGAACAAATTGAAGATATCTGGTCCGAAGAGTCAGTTCATGGAAGTTAAAGGGACCTTCAAGAACAGACCGCCGGTCATTTTGTATCTTAGCAGGTCCATTGGATTTGACACTGAGTACAAGTACCTGGGAGTAGTGCTCGACCGGAAGCTCGACTTCGCGTTGCACATCAGGAACACCAAGCACAAGGTTGTAAATTACGCGATGATGGTGCGAAGGCTGGCAAGGGTGGAATGGGGTATAAAGAGAAAAACCCTTAGAGCTTGGTACGGCGCGGTGTTCGTCCCCATCTGTGTGTATGGCGCTGTGGCGTGGTATGAGAGGGTGAGTGCTGTGATAGCACGTAGACACCTATGGGCGGCCCAAAGGGCGTTCTTACTTGCCACGTCGGGGGCGTGTCGTACGACATCGAGGGTGGCAGTCCAAGTACTGTGCGGAACGCCCCCCTCCTAGACCTTGAGGTGTTAAAACATGCGCTTAAAGGCAGGGTGAGGCGGAATTTCCCAGTCGCCTGGAGGAACTATGAATACATCCCAGTGGAAAACGTGGAGGCCCGAGACCTGAGATTCCAATATGAAAGAATTGACACTGAGGTAGTGCAAGAGTGGCAAGGGCGCTGGGAGACAGAGGTGCATGGGCGGGAAACATTCTGGTTCATCAGGGAAGTTCGGTTCGCATATGGGAAAGCCAGATGGTGGTTCAGGCTATCTAGGCTGTGTACATATCTCCTGATGGGCTACGGGCCGCTCAGGGGCACTCTCTTCAGACGTGAGCTCGCCGAGGACGGGAGCTGCCCGCTATGTCCCGTAGAAGATGAGAATGCGGTGCATGTCTTCAATGCCCGGCATACATGAATTTACGGGACCCTAGTTGGGCTGAAGTGGGGGACTAGGACAACCTCCGTGATCTTGTTGATATGGAGGAGGCATATAAGATCCTCTCGGTGTACGCTGAACGGGTTTTCGAGCGCAGGACTGACCTGATAGCGCATCGAGGTCATGAGCAGGATGACCCGGATGATCCGGGTTAGCGGGCCCTCAGTTAAGGACACTCCTCCGCGTGCACCTGCGTAAACGAAGTTCAATATTTTTACATAACTATCTAGTCCTATCTAATCAATTACAGTTGATACACCTACTTGTTACTCCTTCCTATTTAATTTTACTAGCGTTCATATACTTCTTATTTTACCTAGCAAATTGTACCTGTTATATCTACCTGTTATACTTATCTGTTGCTTTTATCCGGTTAATTTATATATACAATACTGGTAACTCTTTTTAGCTATTTATAGGATGATTACGTTTTAATTCACTTATTTTACCTGGTATTTTACTCGTATATGAAGACCTGTTGTATCTACCTACCTATTTATTACTGCATGCGTATGCCTTCCGTGAGGTTACCTATATAATCTTCCGGCGTATATTGCCTGAAATAGTATTGCACGGATGATGGGCGCCCCGGAATCCAGAACCCCAGCCCGAAGGTGTCAGGGCGGATTCACCGGTGGTAGAGCGCGTGCACTCTGGGCTGCAGCCGGCTGAAAGTAGCCGAGTCCGCCTCCACGTGGCAGGGACGGAAACATCAGTGAAGCGCTCATGGCTAAGAGACTCCTAAGCAATATGAACCAGAGAATCCGAATCTAGCAAGCCGAAGCAAACATCAATTGAACATTAGAATCAAGGTGGCGATGAGCTAAAGCTCAAGGACCACACGGATTCGGATAAATAATAATAATAATAATAATGTTCTTCTTTTTCATTCTTCTTAAGGAAATAAAAAGCATCATTACGAGGCATCAGGTGCGAGAGTTTTATTCTGTCGAAGTTAAATGCTACAATAGTTAATCAGAAGTCGGATTAAGGGGACCCGGTGGTCTAGAAATTTCAAAAAATCGATTTTTTTTCTCGATATTTCTAAAGTATAGTATCTTAAGAAAATACTGTGAGATTTTCATGCTAAAATTCCCAATATTATAACTTCTACAGCCCATTAACCAGGTAGAGAGCGGTCCGCGCGCTCCTAATGGGTCTAGCGCTCGGAGCGCGGCAGTTGTCCCGACCCTTCTCCGAAAATATATACCTATATATACCCTTCCCCTCCCCGAAATATGTATACCTATTGTTGAACATTAGTAAGGGTAACGGTCATTTGGCTTTCCCCTGACTTGATCAGTACAACGTTTCGTCTTGACGAAGCAATATCGAGCAGTTTGAAATAAAATATCAGAAAATATGGATAGAAAGCAAGGCGACGACTCTTCTAGACGACTATCTTTTATAGGGCGTAAAAGATCTTTCAAGGGCGATCAATTCACTATCGAAAATACGACTGATTTTACGAGCACGCCTGCGAAAAAATTAAAAGACAATGAGGAATTGGAAGTAAACGTTAATCCTCCTTTCTATTATTGCATCATCGAATTCAGCGTGATATTTTTAACGTTGCAGCAGTTGTTGAAGTGTAAAGATTGTAACGGTGCAGTCACTTTTAGCAAAAACGGACAACGTGGTCTAGGATTCAAGCTCTCTGTGAAGTGTGGGTGTGAAGAAACTTTTATTTTGTCTTCGCCGTTAATCGATAAGGCATTTGAAATCAACCGTCGACTTGTTCTCGTCCTGAGAATACTTGGAGTAGGATTTGAAGGCATAAAAAATGTCTGCGGTCTCATGGATCTTGGACAAGGAATTTATAATAGTACATATTACAGCATCGTGGACAATATGAAAATTGCAGCTCAAGCCGTCGCGAAAATTGTTTTCAAAAAAGCATTGAAAGAAGAAGTCGAGTTGAATGTAAAAGCAGGGCGTCCCGCGGATGAACTTTCTGTGTCTGGTGATGGATCGTGGGCGAAACGTGGATTCTCAGCGCTTCTCGGCATTCTCTCGTTAATAGGGAAATACAGTAACAAAATTTTAGACGTCATCAAATGCAGTATATGTCAAGGCTGCTCAAATTGGAAAGGCCAAGAGGATACGATTGAATATGAAGCGTGGTATCGAGAGCATGAAGATCACTGTGACGCAAATCATACCGGAAGTGCTGGCAAAATGGAGGTAGACGGCATCGGGGAAATGTTTGAGAGATCGAAAGAGTTATACAACGTGAAATACGCGAACTTTATCGGAGACGGCGACACGAAAACGTTCAAAGCCTTATTGGACACAAAGCCTTACGGAGATGATTTTGTAGTGTGCAAAAAAGAATGTGTTTTGCATGTTAAAAAACGTTTGTACAAACGTGCTCTTGATGTGAAAAAAACATGCACAAATAAAAAAAGCAACAAAGAAATTGACAGAAAAAGAAGAGGGAAAAAGACACAGCAGAAAGTTAAAAAATCGAGAGATAAAACACCGAAGCGTCAACAATTGACGATTAAATTATTGCAAGAGCTGTCGACTTATTACGGTCTAGCAATTAGACGTAATTCAGATTCTATTGAAGGGATGAGAAGTGAAATATGGGCCGCATATTATCACAAAATTTCAACAGATGAAAATCCGCAACACTCGTACTGTCCTCCAGGTTCCGAATCGTGGCGCAAATGGCGTCAAAGTGAGGCTGCAGGTACTTTAGACACCTACGAGCATCCACCTGCTCTGGACGCTGAAGCACAAGAAATATTGAAACCTATTTATGAAGAAGTGACAGCAGAGAATTTATTGGAAAGGTGTTTTGGCAGTAATACGCAGAACAATAACGAAAGTTTCAACGCTTGTGTGTGGCACCTTGCGCCGAAACATCTGTTTGCCGGCAAAAAAATCATCGATATTGCCACCTATATTTCCGCTTGCATATTCAACGAAGAATTCGCATCGTTATTAAAAATAATGGAGACCATGGGCATCACAATCGGGCCACAAGCAGAACAACTCGCGCGAGACCGAGACGGGCGGCGAGTATCGAGCGCCAACCGTAGGAGCACCGACAACTCCAAAGAGGCTCGTACAGCTCGAAAAAATGAAAGGAGTGAGCAAATCGAGGAATACGAACGTTCGGAAGGGACCCTATATGGTGCCGGAATCGCGGATTAACTGTAAGTATTCAATATTTGCTCAATTTTTGAAAATATCTGTACCCCAAACTTTAAACTCATTTATCTCGAAACGACTTTTTTCGGCACGGCGGTGGTGAAAACAAAAAAACTATTCAACCGAATCACTTGAAATTTAGATATGTTGTTCACATCATGTATGACTATCGTCGGAACTAGAATCATAATTTTATTTAAATAATTTCCTATTGTTTACACTAAAAAAACTAGTGAAAAAAGACCCGATTTTACGAACTTTTTTTCGAAAGCGTGCCATTTTGTCACATATAATTTTTTCGATTTGTTCTAGTTCCGACCATAACTGCTCTCTTTCTGATTAAGATTCTTCTTGAATTTTGTGTTTCAGATGAGTGGAAGTCTCGAAATCACCTACGCCGTCCGGGTCCGATTTTTCGAGAGGGTCTTCTTTAGCGGCATTTTTATAATAATAAATATTGTTTTTGAAATGAAAAAAAAAAAAAATTTTGTATGCTCAATAAACGTAGTAATAAGCCCGAAAAGTTGAAACATCGTGTTTAAAAATTTTTTATGGCAAAAGAAAATCGTGAAAATAGGTGAAATTTTCGTGCTCTAGACCACCGGGTCACCGTAAGGCGACGATTTCTGGGATTGCGGCCAAGAGTGGCGAGAACGCGATAAAAAGTGCAGAAATTCGTCACCGAGAACCGACGCACCGTCGCGATGTTACGGTCAGGGTGCGTGCTGAAGAATTTTGAGAAACGAACGGGCGAGGTTAGCACCGAAAACGGTGGTGAGGACCGAATATACAGGGCCATGAGTGAAGAGAGTTCATCAAACGAAACAGTAGTATTAACGGAGAATATCAACAGAAAAACGACTATCGAGAACATGAGTCGAAACGATGATGCTCGTATGGATGGCATCGATGGCGTGCTGTCAATGGACGATGGTCCGAGATATTTTCGGGACATACACGACGCTTTGCCGAAGTTTGACCCAGTGAAGGGCGATATAACGGTAGAAGATGAGAAAGAGAAAAATCGAGGAATTTGGAACGTTGTATAACTGGGACGACATAGTAATTCGTCATTACGGGTTGGTCAAGCTGGGGTTGCAAGACAATGGCGGGATAGACTGCCCGCCCAAAACTTGTCGTGGCAAAAATGGAAGGACTTACTAGTCGAATCGTTCCCGTCGGACGATAGCATCACGAAGAAACGATTGGAAGCGCAAAACTACAAATGAAAAAGCGAACAAAATATGGTCGAATATTTTCATGAGAAATTGTCGCGTTGCAATCGAACTCGTATGTCGGATAAGGAAAGCATCGAATGGATTATTTTGGGCATCGCAAACATGAGGATTCGTGAGTACATTGGTCTACTAAGCAGGTATGATAGGTCAAGCAAACTATTACCTGATCTTCAGAGCGCGGAACAATATATACAAGACCCCGAACAGTTGAAGCGAGGGAATCTCGATATAAAAACATAGTGTCATCGAAGCGGTGTTTAAAATACAAGGAGGAAGGGCATATTGCCAATAGATGCACCAAAAGTCAAGAAGTCATTTGTTTCAAGTGTTCACGACCTGGCAAACGCACAGCAAATATTGCAATGATGCGTACGTCAACGACCGCTACATTAAGTGTTACGTTGACTTAGAAAGCAGTTGCGTAACATTACGAGAGGATATAGCCGAGAGCGAAGGATTTATGTACCGGGAAGGAGATTATGACCCACTGATTGGATATGGAAATAGAGAGGTAAAACCAAATGGGATAATGACAGTTAATTTAACGATCGAAGGTATCACAGCAAAGGTGAAGGTTCACGTTGTACCGAGGGAGTGCCAAACTATCCCTCTTATAGTGGGTCATCCATACACCGAAGCGAGTCATGTAATAATCATCAGCAAACCAGGCGAGCTGAGAATCCGTACAGACGCGAACGAAATGCTGCAGACTGAGCCAACGGAAAAAAAAACTGCTCTCTGGGCGACGGAAGCTACGGAGATTCCCAACAATTTCTTGGGCCATGTCGCCGTGGCTGGAGAACTTCGAGGATGCGACGTTTGCGTCGAAGGCGGATTTCGAGAAAATGGACAAGTGATTCCGGGGTGTTTGATTAGTACCGACGACGAGGGAAAAACGATTATTCCCGTATTGAACATTTCCGGCGTAGATTTCACGGTCAAAGAAGGTTCAACTCTCGCGAGAGCCGATGTGTCGAACTTGTACGATGAAACAAAAAAAGTGAGGCCAAAAAATCAATGAGAAAGTGATAACTCTGGAGGAGATTGACACCGACCTTCCGGAAGAAGAAGTTCCGAGGTTACTCAATTTGCTAGGACAATTTGTATTGTGGACCTAGTCGCACGAAACATGAAGCAAATTGGGTGTACCAACAAGACCGAGATGAAGATCGAACTACAGAAGGCGCCTGTTCATTATAGGCCATATCGAACATCACACGCGGAACGAGAGCAAGTTCAACGGATGACCGACGACTTGAAGGACGCGGAAATCATCGAAGAGAGTAACTCGACATTTTCGAGTCCGGTATTACTCGTGCGTAAGAAAACCGGAGATATCCGCATATGTATAGATTATCGCACAGTAAATCGACAAACCATAAAGCAGCCATTTCCAACGCCGAGAATAGATAATCAGGTAGATCGACTACAAGGATTGCGTAAATTATCATTAGTATTCGATGCGCTGAGAGAGGCGGATTTAACTCTGAATCTTGTGAAGTGCTGTTTTTTTAAGGAAAAAAATAGAATATCTCGGTTCTGGAATCACGATTCATGGAATGTCGCCCGGTAAGAGCAAAACAGAAGCCATTCGAGAGTTCCCGACGCCTGATAACAGGAAACAGGTTGGAAGCTTCGTAGGACTTGCGAGTTACTTTAGGAGATTTGTCGAGGGCTTCGCCATACTTGCCCACCCGATGACTGAGCTGCTCAAGGGAGAACGTAAATTCGAGTGGGGATCAAATCAAGCAGGGGCTTTTAGCGAAATAAAGGAAAGATTGACGCAAAATCCGATACTTAATGTATATAATCCGGCAGCGGAAACTGAAGTTCACACTGATGCATGTTCATTAGGAATAGGGGGCCTTTTGTTGCAAAAACAGATCGACAATAAGCCAGTGTCCTATTTCAGTCGGAAAACGACGCGAGAAGAATCAATGTATCATTCTTACGAATTGGAAGCGTTAGCGATTGTCTGTACCTTGAAATGATTTCGCGTGTACCTCATCGGGATTAGGTTCGTCATCAAAACCGATTGTAACAGTCTGAAGCTCCTAGCGTCGAAACGAGATCTTAAGCCTCGAGTAGGTCGTTGGTTTGTACGATTATCAGAATTTGATTACGTCATCGATTATCGAAAGGGGGAATGTAACTCGGTTGCGGATGCGCTAAGTCGTAGTCCAGTCGGAGAAGCGGTTGAGACAGAAGTCATAGGATTACCTGTACTGGGAATTACCATCAGTACTGACTGGGTAGCTGTAATGCAGAGAGCGAGCCAAGAAATACTACGAGTCCGCGAAAAACTTGAATCTGGCGATTCAGAGACGCACAAGAAACTCACGATGTATAAAGCCAGAGTGTATCGTATTACCAAGGGTAGATGGCGACTATACCTCCCCGACGAATTGCGGTACGATATAGTTTCAGAGGCTCACAAGACACTTTGTAATATGGGGATTGATAAGACATTAGCATTACTTTAATAAGATAAGATAAGATAAGATTGTCATATATTGATAAGACATTAGTATCATTTTCCGAATATGCGTAATTTTGTATCGCAGTACGTAGGACGGTGTATAAATTGTATTTATTACAAGACAGGGACTGAAAAACGAGAAGGCTATTTACATCCGTATGACAAGGGAAGCCGAACGTTGGAAGTTGTTCACGTCGACCACGCCCGGCCGTTTGTAGGCACTGCGAGAGGAAGTAACTATGTAATTGCAGCTATAGACGGATACAGCATATATTGTGTGTAAACGCAGACACCCGCAAGGCGATTGAGTCCATCAAGGAATTCGTAAATAATTACGACAGACCCGTGAAAATAATCATCGACAGAGGTGTAGCTTTCACGTCGTGCGACTTCGAAAAGTTATGCGGCGAATTGAATATTCAACATGTAAAGCTAGCGTCTGCGACACCACGTGCGAACGGTCATATCGAACAACTTAACAGGGTTATTAAGAACGGTCTTGCTACGGTAACGAACAAAGATGGAGACGATTGGGACGAAAAATTATTGGATGTGCAGGGGCAATCAATAACTCCGAACATCGCCTTACAAAACGTACACCGTTTGAAATTGGGTTTCATCGTCGAAGTAGAGGCGTGGCAAATAATCCGTTGACCGCAGAGATGATAAATCTTGATGAAGAACTGAATGTAGACGATGAAAAGAACCGGTAGAAACGTTACTGCCTAAAAACGGCGGCATTCAAAAGAAGCAATATGATAAAGGGCGGAGAGAGGCTAAGGAATTCAAAGAAGGAGACCTAGTAATGATAAGAAGCAAAGCTCTAGCTACCGGCAGAAGGAGGAAACTAGAGCCGAAATATCGGGGACCATATAAAGTTGTAAAGGCTTTAGATAAAGATTGATATTTGATACGGGATATCGAGGGCGAACAACAATCATCCAAAATTTAAAAGGGTATTCTTGCTGCCGACCGGTTGAATGCTGTGAAACTTGACAGCTGAATATCATCCGAGTTGTAATGTACCTAGGATTTATTAGTTTATAAGATTGTTTACAGTTCTACTCGGTTTATAAGAATGTAACAGTTATATAATATTGTTATATTGGGTTATGTAAGTACAAGCTCAAAAGAGTTTAAAAAAAGGGTTTTGAAAGGTAATGGGTTAATCAAACAAAGTTAAAGTTGAGTCGATGGTACAAAAGCGAATGAAGTGTGACGAGGACGTCACATAGCAGGATGGCCGAAACTGTTGTAATATTCAAACAACGATATAGATGGTGCTCATGGCGGCGAGTAGTTCGCGCAGAGAGATGGCGCGAGAGCAGAGAGAGCGAGAGAGAGAGAGAGGCAAGAGACTACGACCAACGAGTATGTAATTTTCATTGTTCTTCTTTTTCATTCTTCTTAAGGAAATAAAAGGCATCATTACGAGGCATCAGGTGCGAGAGTTTTATTCTGTCGAAGTTAAATGCTACAATAGAAGTATGAAACATTGGACAGAAATAAAATTTACAAAACATAAATATAAAGCAATATTTCATAAATGCAGGCTAATGCGATCCGTTTCAGTTGGTCGACAATTCTATTTTCATATTCTATTCAGGCGCTGCCAAGAAAATCAAACGCTAGAGCAGTTTGGCTGAATTTTTTTTATCCTTCCTCTGATCTTCCAAACGATCCCGAAACATGCATAAAGTATCGGCAAACCCTTTCACGAGAGCCATGAATTCCGCGAGCAATCCAAATATTTTAACTTGACGTAAAATCATTGGTGCATCAAAACTGTTATGAAACATCAACTCTGTACAACAAACTATGAATATATCGACGACGGACTCTATTGTGAATGCACAACGTGCAGTACCTGAATCCGGTATGAGCCACCAGTATTATGATATTTCCTATATCACATAAAAAGGCTATGAAGCTCATCAAGCCTGCACGTGGTGGTATAATATCCGGCCGCTGATCGTTCAAATATAATTCGCCGATGTTCTCTGAAATAGATCTGAAATAATTAGGAAGATACACACGCACGCACACGTACACCTCGCTCGCAACAGCAATTATACTTCACAATATAATGAACAATACTTACTTGGCATATTTCAGCACTGCTCGACAAACCGCTCGTTTCTAGATCGAATAGCACAATTATGCTATTTTCCAAATCAGCTGCACCACCTATAACAGATTTTCAAGTTTATGTGAAATAATCGATGAGTAAAATATAAATACCGACTTTCTGTTCCGATACGTACAGGCAGAAGGTTGATTCATCGGTTCATCATACAGGAGTTCTGATTCTCCGCCTATCGCATACTCCATCTCATACGTTATTCCTTCTCGTTGTTGTGAGACAGATTTTTTTTCGTTCGGTTGTTAGCGATGAAGAATCTTCTTTTTTTGAACCCGACGATTTTAGAAAATTCAGATTTTGTCGATCGTGCATTGTCCTTGACTTGTCGATAATTGGTTGTTTCTTTTCCTGGAGAGAGATTGAATGTTTCAAATACTTGAGAAACATATATTGCCCCAATGTTTTTCTGGTACACTGCGGCTGCAACTCTGTAGGCCATACACTCCGAAGCACCGTAAAATTGAGCTTTGAGATGCTGCTCGATACGACTCTGCTGAAGCTTTCGCTTGATTGGGAAGAATTGTAAGGTGCAAGTTTATCGGCGTTGTTAGCATATTTTGCACATATGGCTGTCAATGTCACGCGAAGCTCCGGATTGGCTAATGGCTTACCACCTCTTAGATGGCTCACTTAGATATGGAAAAACCACTCACTCCATCTTCCACAGGCTTCTGACAACGAAACCGTCCAAGGGCCTCACCCACTGGTATAGAAAAAAAAATGGAGAAATTAAACCGAGTCGAAATGAAAATAAACCGTTGGATCTCAAGTACAGGTAAAAATATACGTTAATCCCGTCAACATTATTCAATTTCTAGCCATAGCGATACGTGCTATGAATTTGCCTCGAACTCCAATCACCGAACGCGAAAAAAAGTTCGGCAAGGATCTGGAAAATATGGTCATAGAAGCGGTTGATCAACTTATGGAAACGGAACACGAAACTGGTTGGGATTGTCTTTCACTACGTGGAATTGACGCAGCAGCCATAGCAGAGGATAACAGCGGAGAGGATTGCTTACAAAAGTACGTAGAATTCGATGATAGTGTATGTCCGGGAGCTGCACTTTCGAATCTACAGTGGGATTGTACTACGGATACAAGGAGAGAGCTGTGGTTGACTGGAGGTCCGGTACAGATGAGAATACAAAACTATCATCTCTTGAAAGGAAATTAAAAAGAGCAAACGTTGAGGCCGAAAAGACCTTTAGTTCTGGTCAAAGTGGATTCAATTTACAGCTACATACAGGCCGTACATTAGTGATAGAGGGCCCAAAATCCGTAGAGATAATCGAAAACATCAACATCCTGTTAAACTATACAGCCATTCGTTTCAGCGGGCGGCAAGCTTTTGGCTCGTATGTTGGTCGTTTAAATCGAACTTACTAGCAAAATTGGACCTTGAGTGGAATAAACTATGTTCGGAACAGAAAAGATGTTCGCAACAGAAAATAGGTTTCTATTGGCTTTTGAATCTGGAAAATCAACGACTAATCATTTCAAGCGTTGGTTTTAACAAGTATAAATTCCTAATGCGGGTCAAAAATCAATGAAACCTCTGAATTCTTTAAGCGGTCAATGTCCAACCGCATTACCAGAAAAGGATATGGAAGGGAAAGGTATTACAGTTTTTAATATTCCAGCAGGTACATACAATAAACAACAAACATTTCTGGCAGTTACGACGGGAATAAAACAGCCCCTGGATATTTATGCCTTCCGTGTACGCAAAAACTTCGTCAAACGCTTTTTTCGCATAGTAATTATTTCTCAAATAGTAATTAAGTATTATACAATACAAATAATGAAAAATAAAAAGTTTGGCTGTTGCCACTTTCCAGAGGAGCAGAGTCGCGTAGTCACATTAAAACACACATATTGACACCCCAATCATTTCATTCGTTTGCATATCTCAGAAAATCCGTGGGTGTCTACTATTAGTGTTATTAATTCCGCCGAGGGACACATCACGCATCTTGCAGTCGACATAAGCGAGCATAAGGTGCAATCGGCTGTCGAGTTCGTTTGGGTCGACGCTGCAAGAAAGCTGCGGCGCTCCGTATGCCCGGTCTACATGTCGGGGCTGCGCAGGGCATCTCAGACGTGTCTACTACGACTCTTAACAAGTGTTAATCAACTCTCAAAGGGGCGTATGTACTATGTTTACGACATGAGCGAATTACTTCGATTGAACTAACAGGTGTATAATAATTTTTTAGGTAAAAAAATTACTCGGAAATTCCCCGAAATATTACGGGATCTCAGGATTGAGTGGGTGGATCGGAAAATAACCTAAACACAATCGACAGGAAGAAATCACATCACATCGGTAAAATGTCATTAGGCTTTCCATTCGCCAACGCGTGTTTGCGAGACATCGATTTAAAGTTGAAAAACGATCAGTGGCAGGCCATCTTACAGAATATACAGAGTACGCGGCGTGTTCGTCAAGTCGTCAGTGGCGGCGATTTTTTGTATTATCTAGCATGAAGACGCTGCCGCGTATCGTGATTGCCCGACAAACGTTGACATTAATCCAACAATCAGCGGCAAACGATTTATCGAGAGAAATTATCACAAAGTCGACTCCGGTGGGTCAATTTCACAGGGATATGTGGACTTCAATAGAAGTATAGTGTTTATGGGCGGTTTGAAGATAAGTTTGTTTGCAACTGACCGGTCGTTTGAGAGCAGCAGCGTATCGCGTCCATATGCGATTCAGCGATACACTGCGTCCGATAAAAAGGACGAATAACAAAGATAAACAGGTCACGTATTTGCTGCACGCGTATGCGTGCGTGCGTGCGTGTATGTAGGTGGGTGTGCGCGCGAGTGTATTTTGTCGTATTATTATATTACATGGACATATCATTCTGTAGTTTCAAAGTATATCATACGTGATGTTATATTATTCCAATTCTCTACATAAAAACATACACTTGTTACGTTTCAGCTTTGACCTTTTTTATTCCTTTCCCACGAATACTACTAACACAAACATGCATGATAGCGGCACTGTTTTTTCGTTGACAAAATCATATATTTTGTAAAACTGAGGCATGCTGCAGTTGAAATATGGCATGATACGAAAGAGAAAGCGTCGCGGGTACGTTTTCACGCGCAAATATAGCCAAAGGTAAATAAAGTTTATGAGCGCGCGTACTTGCAATCCCGAAAGAGAAACTCAACTTCCGAAACACTCGAATAGAAAAATGTAAGACCCACGCGAACATAACCACGCATCCTGGGTTACGTCCTGGAGGGAGATTTAGGTGGGACTTGCGAGGTTGCCGAGCTAGAGCGCGAAGTTTGAATTGATTTAGATTTGCGCAGTGAGTCTTTGTTTGACTTCCGCGAGAGTTGCGAATACAGTTCAATAAGAATTTGGATTTAGATGAATTTGAGGTGCGTGTTTTGGTGTGAGGCTGAGGTTCGCCCGACACTTTGATCGAATAAAGATTTTTTACACTCGTGAGTCTTTCTTGTAATTCACGTATGAAGTTTATTAATAGACTAATAGATATGTATGTACAGGGTGTCCCATTTTAATCTTACACCTGAAATTTCTCGAAAAATATTGCTCGGACGCACTATTGTGTGGAACAAAACTTCTAGGGATTGAAGGGGGACATTTGAAAAAAATTTATTTGACGAGCCAAAATTCAAAATGGCGGCGTTACAAAGGCTGACATTTTTTTTCAAACGGAAACATAACTTTTTTTTATTGCCAAAAAATTTGTCAGCTGATAACTAAAAACTTTTGTTGAAAAAATTTTTTGATAAAGTTCATAGTTTTTAAGTGAGAACATCATTTTCAATTATTTCAGATGTATCCAGGATTTGTGTGTGGGTGTGTGTAACACACATACGCACACGCACACACACACACACGCACACACACACACACACACACACACACACACACACACACACACACACACACACACACACACACACACACACACACACACACACACACACACACACACACACACATAAAACGGCCCTTCTCAGGGCCAGGAATGCTAGACAGACAACCTCCACGTGGTGTATTCTGGGTAACGCTAATGGTCTGCAACAGACTCAGCCATGCAACCTCCTACGCTTTGGCTAACGCAAATGCCGGTGGTAGCGACAATTAGACTAAATGTGTCACGGCAAGCCGCTCAATGTTGTATTTTCGAATGTATGACCACTTGAACAAAAAAAGAATCAAATTTTTTCGTTGAAAATTTTGGTTTTTTTTGTTTTTTTGTTTTCAAATTTGGACGATATTTCATGAGAAAATTTTGGAGGAAAATCGATGAAAAATAGTTTTTTCCATTTTAATAGCGTTTGTGCCATTTTCAGGCCCAAAAACGTGTTTCTTTAAATCCTTGACGAACTTTGATCACGATGGGTAGAAAAACTCACTCACACACACACACACACACACGCGCGCGCGCGCGCGCGCGCGTACACACACACACAAATCCTGGATACATCTGAAATAATTGAAAATGATGTTCTCACTTGGAAACTATGAACTTTATCAAAAAATTTTTTCAACAGAAGTTTTCAGTTTTCAGCTGACAAATTGTTTGGCAATAAAAAAAAGTTATGTTTCCGTTCGAAAAAAACATGTCAGCCTGTGTAACGCCGCCATTTTGAATTTTGGCTCCTCAAATAAATTTTTTTCAAACGTCCCCCTTCAATCCCTAGAAGTTTTGTTCCACACGTCCGAGCAATATTTTTCGAGAAAATTCAGGTGTAAGATCAAAATGGGACACCCTGTATATATAACGGTTGAGTAAGAGACGCGTACAGTTGGTTGAAAAATATGTTAGACGGTTATGCGGACAGATTATTATCTCAGTAAGTCGACTTTTCAATTCGGAGACTGATTGTAGAGTGACGCTCCATCGTTTTACAAAAAGGACGAGATAGATTTTATCTCCAATTTGGAAGTTTACGGGACTGATTCTTTTATCGTACCTTTGGATTTTTGTTTGGCATTTTCGAGATTATTGTGCGCTAGTTTTCGTACCTCTTGTAAATGGTACGCCAGATTTCTCACGTGTTCATCGTATGTTAAGATTTTGTCCAGGTATGCAAATTATGAGGGTAGTCGTGCAGCTTTGCCTAGGACTAATTTCATACCTTCATGTACGCTTTCATTGTATGCGAAAGTTGCCAGACGTAACCATTTATGCAAGTCTTTATTATTGGTGTAGTGTTTTAGGTAGTCTGTGAGTACTTGATGACTTCGTTTGAGCGATCCGTTCGATTGTGGGTGGAGTGCTGTAGTTTTGATTTGCTTGATTTTTAGGATCTTCGTTAATTGTTTCATTACTCGGCGGATGAATAGGTATATGAATTCCGTGACAAGCGCGTAGACGATTTCGGAGCGGTCGCGCTTTTTAGCGCAATTGCAAATAAAAAATTTCGATAGGTTGTCCGGAATAGTTAATATGAAATGTTGACCAAGTTCAGATTCTGGAGTTATCGATCCGACTATAAAATCCATTGCAATTTTATCGAATAAGCTGATCGGAGTATCTGTGATTTCCATAGGCTGTTTGGTTTTAATTTTCACCAGTTTTGTCCTTCTGGCAACTGGCGCATTGCCAGATGTAGTCTACGACTTCTTTTATGAGATTATCCCAAAAATATTGTCGGATTCTGTTGCATGTTTTAGTTACGCTCTTATGACCTATTGTTGGACATTCTTGGCATTGCTTTATGATCGCGAGCCTGCCTTGCTCTAGTGGGACAGTAATTTCGTCGCGACAGATTCTTATTTGGATTTCGGTATCCGCGAAGATTTCTCGAATGATGCTCGTTATTTTTCCCACGCTGACTCGTTGAGGTTACTGCGCTTCTGAGAAAATGCTGCTGATTTGACGTTCAATTCTTCCATCATTATTTATTGATTCTGGAGGGATTTGGTAAGATTTTCTCTCGTTAAGGGTTCTTTCGTTAAAACACAGTTGTCCAGTGTTACTGAAGCGAACACTCTTTTCTTTGGTGTTCCGGAAATGAGAACTTGCCCGATCTCGAATGTGTTGATGGGAGACAGATTGTTTAGCAAGCCCACCTCGATCAATCTTTTTCCGATTTCGTTCGAGACTGTACCGTCAGCAGAAATGAAACAAACATAATTGCTTTTGGTCATTTCGATGTTGTCTTTTGTTTCGATGACGTTGATGAATTCCGATTGTTGCTCTTCGTTGTTTATTGGCTCCTCTCCATTAGTATTTGCTCTTCTATTGTTGTCTCTGTTTTGTGGCATAGGGAAAAGATTATTTAACGATATCGGGGATGGCGTTTTTCCTTGCTGATATGAGGATTCATTTTCGGAGCTGTTAGTGTTTGCAACATCTGGAAGGGTGGGTGGGGGCTGTTGTAGGCTGGAAGGGTTTCCGGCCGTTATTGCTTGCCGATTACCCTTGGATGGTCCTTTTTTCTTTTTCGTTACTTGTGCGCGGGGGGCACTCGCGTGTGTGTGTCCACTCGCATCTGGGCAACAGCAGCATTTCTTAGGTTTTCTTTATCTGGAGGATTTCCGCATTAGTTGGGGGGTTGGTTTCCCTGTTTATGTGGTATTTTTTGAGTTGGTTATGCGTTGCTCTACGCGAGCGTTTGGGAGTTCCTTGACTTCACTTGTATGCATTTCGCCTGCTAATTTTCTATCCTCGTTTAAGCAGGATCGCTCCTCCGATTTTTCCTTGCGAAAGGATTGCGCCGACGACGTAGTTAGATGCTTCGGTTGCTACGATGAAAGGTTCTCAGAAGTTTGGTGTTGCATTAATGTTGAGATGTCCAATGAAATTTGATATTTTTGCTAGTGAGATCCGAAAGGGGTTTTGCAATTGCTGCAAAATTTTCTATAAAACGGCGATAACATCTAACTGGACCCAAGAATTCTTTCACGTTTTTTGGAGTGTTCGGTGTCCTGAATTCTCTTACGGCTTTGACGTTTTTTGGGTCTGGTCTTAATCCGCCTGCCGAGATTAGGAGTCCCAGATATCTCACTTCGGTTCTTAAAAATTCGTATTTATCTGTTTGGAGAGTTAGATTTGCGTTATGGAATCTTTCCGCAAGTTTTGTAAATTTGCTTTCGTGTTCTTCGATTGATCATGCGTAGATTACTATATCGTCCAGATATACGAATAAATCATTTCCTTGTAATCCTGTTAGTACAAGATCCATTAATCGTTGGAAGGTAGCTGGTGCGTTTTTGTAAACCGAGTGGCATTCTATTGAATTCGTAATGACCGTGAGGGGTCGTAAACGCCGTTTTATGTTTGTCTTGCGGATCCATCTATATCTGGTGGCAACCCGATGCTAGGTCAAAAATGGAGAAGTACTTCGCATCGCCGAGTTAGTCAAGAATGTCTGTTATTAACGGCAGGAGGTAAGCATCTTCTAAGATGTTTAACCCCTACTGCTAATAACAACCGTTAATGGACATCATCGAACCCTCGGAGTCACAACCTATAATTCACAACGTATTGTGACACCACTTAATTTTCTGAAATCGATTACGAGTCTCCATCGTTTATTGCCTTTTGAGTCTGCTTTCTTCGGAACTATCAAAACTGGTGAATTATACGGTGACTTCGAGGGTTCGATGATATTTAATTGTAACAGATCGTTAATTTGTTTTCTATCTCCGGTTTTTGGAATAGTGGATGTCCGTATTGTCTTGTGTTGACCAGTCGATAGTCTAGAATAGGAATTCGATGTTTGTCTTCGCTTGTTGATCGAAGGGGTAGATGAAGAGGACTACTTATTCTTCTACGAGTGTAGATACCGCATTATGCTCTTCGTCGTTGAGGTGATCAAGCCGCAAAAGGCTCATTTCTCCGTTGGCACGGTGTTCTCGCGTCCGAGGTTTTTCGTGCTCTAGGGTCTGTGTATTCGGATCGTCATCCTTTTGATCGTTCTCGTCTGTGCTCATATCGAAATGATAGAGGGAAATTACGGGAACCTCTACACTGATGTCTTTATTCAAGGTATCGATAGCGTACAGGTATGCTTTGCCGTTGATATTTTTAATCAATGGCTCGCCTGCAAAAATACCAACTCGAAAAGGCATACGGGGTACGTAACCTGCCTGTAGTGGGTTTCCGACTCGAGTAAACATGATCCTTTTCTATCTAGCCTGCAGAAGAAATGATTCTGTGTTTGTAAATGGGATGTCCACGTTATTGACTCATACGTATCGCTCTTCCAAGTCGATTTTGTCTTTACTTTCTCCGATTGTCTCATGACCAACGATTACGTCGAATTCTACAGGGAAGTCATTCGAGACAACATTGAATGTTATGGACTGGTCATGGATTGCGATGTTAATTTGTTCCAGTGTCCTGGGTCGATCGGATATCGAAATTCCATACAATTCGTAAATAATTAAATCGTTTATGAGATTTAGGTGGAGAATATTGTCGATTTTGATCAAATTCAATCGTGAGCCTGAGTCTGCAAAAAATAGTGTCTGAGTTTTCTTGAGATCCTCCGATTCGATGTTAATTGTGGGCGAGTAGTAATTATTCATTCGTGTGCTCAGGTTACAAGAGGCTCGGAGGATTTTTTGTTTCGTTTCTGATTTTACTGTGCCTGGCGTGCTTGGGTGTTTGGACCCGTCGAGGCGCCTGGTCGAGGGGTCGTTGAATCGTTTTCCGGCTGTTTTCCGGCTTGAGCCTCCTCTTTTCTCCCATTACTATATGCTCGTTTACGGCATTGGTTAATGAAGTATCCCGGTTTTTTACAATAGTTGCATGATATGTTACTTCTGTTTGTAGCGTCTTTTAGTGGGTGGTCCTTTGCCAAAAGGTAGCAATCGTTAGTCGTAGGGTCTGCTTTTTTGCAATAATTGCAGAATTTAGTTGAGTTTCCGGGCTTGTTTTCGTTTTGACTATTTGATATGTTGGAAGGTTGAATTAGTAGGGAAGTCGGTTATGTATTTTCTGGGTCGATTGGTCCTATTATTTTTTCGATATTCGTCACTTGTTTGAAAATGCTTTTAAGATTTGGGTACCGTTTGCATGCTATATGGGGGCGATAAGCGGCGTTATCTTCCGTTAACTTCCACGAAACATTTCGCTCCTTCGACATCGCTTAAGTTAGAGGTTTCGATAGCTTCATGCGTCTTTTTGAAATGAGTATTCAATCTGCTGTAGAAGCTGAGTGCCGTTTTCTTTGTCTTTTTGTGTGATTGCGCTCATGTCATTGATCCAGGTAAGAGGAGGTTTTGAAGGGATGAATTTTCGTTTTAGGATGTTTAGGGGTTCATCAATGGTTGTTATTGTAAAGCTTTTGAGGCTATCGTAACGATTCCCTTGCATTTACTTTTCAATAGAGAAACAATTAATCGTTTACCTACAGTGGGGATGAATTCTTTAGCATTGTCGCAATAGCCCAGGAAATTATTCAGCGAGCAAGTTTTTGGGGTCCCATCGTACTTGGGTAAATGTCGTGTGAATTCTCTATAGTTAGCGTGTAGCGGGTACATATTGTTTTCAAATGTCGGTTGATAATAGCTATTCGCAATTTGTGGTTGGACCGTTGTCTGTGATGTGTAGATTTGACTCTGTTGAGCTGGGTGATGGGCTTCCGAAGTCTCCATTCGGTTGATGTGGACATTAGGAGTTTATGACTTACTCAATGATGATCTTGTAGTTAGCTCGTGCCAATGATGTTATTGGGCTGCAGTCAAGAGCCGTTAGGCCTTGCTCATAATGAGTCGTGGCTGCCACCAACTTTATTGTATATTCAACTGTTACGTCCCGGAGGGAGATTTAGGTGGGACTCGCGAGGTTACCGAGCTAGAGCGCGAAGTTTGAATTGATTTAGATTTGCGCAGTGAGTCTTTGTTTGGCTTCCGCGAGAGTTCCGAACACAGTTCAATAACAATTTGGATTTAGATGAATTTGAGGTGCGTGTTTTGGTTTGAGGTTGAGGTTCGTCCGATACTTTGATCGAATAAAGATTATTTACACTCACGAGTCTTTCTTTTAATTCACGTTTGAAGTTTATTAATAGACATGCACTACCGTCCAAAATTTGGAAGCACTCGCCTCGGTTCCGCGCCACACAGGAAGTTTCATCGCTCTTTTAAAAATGACGATATTTAATTTACCAAGCGGCGTTTCAAAAGGCACATATTTAGCTTTATTTAGCTTTTTTCAAAAAATGTTTACGATTTTTTTAATCCCAGTACACACTTGGAAAGATGGTCATTTTTTTGGCTTTTTTGGGGTTAAAATTTTAGTGCACATCTCGTGAGAACAAATTTTAACCGTTTTCCCCATGGAAACTTAAAGCGGGGAGTACAAGCTTCAATTTCGGTTTTTAAAAAGCTTTGTACGTTTTTTTTCACACAAATATTCAACTTTTTGCAAAAAACGACCATATTTATAAAATGTTGCCTAACTCTGAAACTACTGGGTTTTCTTAAAACTACTAAGAGGGTAAAAAGTTACATACAATCATTTTGGATCTACCAAAAAAAATTCAGAATAAAAAAAAATTGCAAAACATAGTTTTCAAAACTTTTTAAACAAACAATTGCAAAAAAAGTCACATTTTTTTTCAATTTGGAAAAAGATGTTTTTTTAAATGTTTTCTTAACGCGTTACCCCCACTTGTAGCGCAAAAAATAGGCCTTTTTCATGAATTTTTTTAAAGGAAACTACAAAACTTTTTTAATCGATCAATATACC
Organism: Ophion costatus; assembly: GCA_951751655.1. Lineage (NCBI taxonomy): Eukaryota > Metazoa > Arthropoda > Insecta > Hymenoptera > Ichneumonidae > Ophion > Ophion costatus. The sequence continues at coordinate 11,932,768 of OX632362.1, read as the reverse complement.
ATCTTAAAGAACACATCTTGAACACGTGCTTGTATGGATTTCATCATGAGTATATGGTACCTCTGTATCGAGATAGATGTAAAGTCATGTATACCGATACGGATAGTCTCATATATGACATTGAGAGCGACGATATTTATGCCGACATGAAGCGCGACATTGTAAAATTTGATACAAGCGATTATTCAGCGGACAATAGGTATGGTATACCGCTCGTCAACAAGATGGTACCCGGTCTCATGAAGGACGAATGTAATGGAGCAATTATAACCGAATTTATTGGACTTCGATCGAAAATGTACGCGACACGTGTCGAGGGTAAGAAAGAGACGAAAAAAGTTAAAGGTGTCAAGAGTAGCGTTGTGGCTAGGACAATCACATTCAACGATTATGCTCGATGCTTGAAAGAAGGGGTTGAAATAAGCCGTAGTCAAACGTGCACTCGATCAAAGTTGCAGAAGGTCTACACCATTCGCGAGACTAAAATCGCTCTGAGTCCTCATGATGATAAGCGGGATATCATACCTGGGCCCGCTGATACCCTACCATGGGGGCATTATAGAATACCATTGAAAAAATTATGTAACATTTTTTTTATACAACATTGATTTTTTTTGTGTACAATTGTCTACATTTTTGTGAATATTGATGCATAAAACTCGTGAAAATTGTGTATATATTTTGTTCACTCGATGTAAAACTTGTTAAAATTATGTTTGTTGTTGTAAATATTTAATTGTGCAAGGATGAATTTATTATTTTCTGTAAATAAAGAAACGGACTTTTTATAATCCCATGTGTTTATTCACTCGATCCACCTCCTCGTACCCACGTTCCACGAAAAAGGGATTATCGACGGGCTAAAAAAAAGCAAGCCTGCTGTGGAGTCGGTCGGAGGTCTTTGGGTTTGTCGACATCCAAGACACGTTCGAACACGTTCAAGAGTCTCTCAACGACATTCATAATACGTTTGACGACCTCATGAGGGGCTTGAAGACTCTTAAGAGAGACTTTCAAAGACATTCACGAGAGGTTCGAAGAGTTTCAAGAGACTTTCTACGACGTTCATGAGACATTTGAAGATGTTCTTGAGACGTTCAAGAGAGTTTCCAAAACGTTCACGAAACTTTCGACGACATTTATAATAACTTCGAAGATATTCATAAGGGATTCTAAGACGCTTAAGAGACTTTCAAATATATCCACGAGGGGTTTGTTGACGTCCAAGAAACCCCTCGTGGATATCTTTGAAAGTCTCTTAAGCGTCTTAGAATCCCTCATGATTATCTTCGAACTTAGTATAAATGTCGTCGAAAGTCTCGTGAACGTTTTCGAAAGTCTCTTGAACGTCTCACGAACAACTTCAAATGTCTCATGAACGTCGTAGAAAGTCTCTTGAAACTCTTCGAACCCCTCGTGAATGTCTTTGAAAGTCTCTCTTAAGAGTCTTCAAGCCCCTCATTGAATGTCGTCAAACGTATTATGAATGTGGTCGAAAATCTCTTGAACATATTCGAAAATTTCTTGGACGTCTTCAAACCCCTCGCGAATGTCTTTGAAAGTCTCTTGAACGTCTTCGATCCTCTTGTGAATGCCTTCAAACGTCTTATGACCGTTTTCGAAAGTCTCTTTAACGTCTCACGGACATCTTCAAACGTCTCATGAACGTCGTAGAAAGTGTTTTGAAATTCTTCGAACCCCTCGCGAATATCTTTGAACGTCACTCCTACGAGTTTTCAAGCCCCTCATGAATGTCGTCAAACGTATTATGAATATCGTTGAGAGACTCTTGAACGTGTTCGAACGTGTCTTGGATGTCGACAAACCCAAAGATCTCCGACCGACTCCACAGCAGGCTTGCTTTTTGTTAGCCCGTCGATAATCCCTTTTTCATGGAACGTGGGTAGGAGGAGGTGGATCGAGTGAATAAACACATGGGATTATAAAAAGTCCGTTTCTTTATTTACAGAAAATAATAAATTCATCCTTGCACAATTAAATATTTACAACAACAAACATAATTTTAACAAGTTTTACATCGAGTGAACAAAATATATACACAATTTTCACGAGTTTTATGCATCAATATTCACAAAAAAGTAGACAATTTTACACACAAAAAAATCATAGTTGTAAAAAAAAAATGTTACATCATTTTTTACAATGGTATTCTATAATGCCCCCATGGTAGGGTATCAGCGGTCCAAGGTATGATATGCCGCTTATCATCATGAGGACTCAGAGCGATTTTAGTCTCGCGAATGGTGTAGACCTTGTGCAACTTTGATCGAGTGCACGTTTGACTACGGCTCATTTCAACCCCTTCTTTCAAGCAACGAGCATAATCGTTAAATGTGAATGTCCTAGCCACAACGCTACTCTTGACACCTGTAACTTTTTTCGTCTCTTTCTTACCCTCGACACGTGTCGCGTACATTTTCGATCGAAGTCCAATAAATTCGGTTATAATTGCTCCATTACATTCGTCCTTCATGAGACCGGGTACCTTCGTGTTGACGAGCGGTATACCATACCTATTGTCCGCTGAATAATCGCTTGTATCAAATTTTACAATGTCGCGCTTCAATGCGACTTCAATGTCGGCATAAATATCGTCGCTCTCAATGTCATATATGAGACTATCCGTATCGGTATACATGACTTTACATCTATCTCGATACAGAGGTACCATATACTCATAATGAAATCCATACAAGCACGATTTGGATATGTCGAGTGTGCACACACCAACATATATCGGCTTGTTGAATTTCAACTCGAGATTGCGTAATTCCACGGCAACGAGGTTTTCCGAAAAAACACGTCGGCTGTGGAAGTTTGGCTTCGAAATCATTGCCTCTGCGCCATACCTGCCCTCCCATTTTGTTAAAAGCTTTACATCCAAATGATTGCGCACATGCTCCATCGTTTTGCTGAAGACCGCATTATTCATTAATTTGAATAAATTCTTCTCGAAATTGTTTTTGGCGAGAGTTCGAAACTGGGTGTTTAACTCGATATACGAACGCAGCCATGGGGATTGTGTAAGCTGTAGGACTCTATGGATTTTCACGCGGCAAAGTCCGTGGCGTAAGCACTGCTGTAAATTCCGGTAGTGTATGATGTAGCGCTTTTTATCACCGACGGCTGCGAGCAACTTTTCTCCCCGCTTACCCGGCGGGTTTTCATGTATTGGACGAAACGACAGGTCTTTGTGTGCATTATGTAGAGATTGTGGATATTCCAAGTTGACTTCGAGGATGTAGCCTATAGCGGAGTCTAGCGTGATACACGATGGATCAAAAATGGACACGTCGTTGACCCATCGAAAATCTGCATATGGCAAAGGTTGACACATTGCCCATCCATACAGATTGTCGACGTCAAAATACATCAAGTATGAGAATGCTTTCGATGGATCAAACGACTCCATGTACTTGTTATTAGCGTGTGCATATCGGTTCGAGCATTCACTCAGATCACCGCGTATACCCCGCTCAACGAATAAAACCATGTCGATGTCAGTTAGTATTTCAAACTTGACATTCGAGTGTTTTAGAATTGCATCCCAGGTATATCCGGGCAATGTATAGTAATACGCAGGATCTAGGCCATAGCTCTTAGCGCATGTACTTCGAAAGTTTTCGAAAATATCGGCTAATAACAAGACATCTGGCTTGAGGTACAAATCGCTATAGTTACCGAGCGTTCGAATGGAGAAACGCTCCCAAACTTTCTCAGCATGTGCATACTCGCTCTCCGATACTGTAGCATCTGTCAGGGAACTGTAAAATGCGTCATGTGGTGGAAGGCAAGTGTCGTCTAGCTTGGTCGCGTCGTCAAAATATTCATAAGGGAAGACCCCTTTTCGCGTTAGCAAATTGAAATCGTCTGTCGAGAGAGTTGGGAATCGTGTGCGTAAAATGTTGAGTTTGTCCTCGCTCAAGAATGCGGCTAATTTGTCGAGACTGGTGTTGAGGAATTTGTATGAGTCGATAAAGCGCAATTGGATCTTATGCTTTGAATCATCTGTAATTTCAACATGCTTCCTGAAGGAGATGTATTTCTCCTTTGTAATTGGAAGGACAACGGTTCTTCCTTCGAACGCCGTGGCTTATTCCTCGATTATAAAATATCCATCATAACCGGACAGATTGTGGAAAACAATGAGAATGAAAAATGACTGCTTATAATTGAGGTTGCAGTTGGAATGGGCAGGGCCTCTATAGCGTCCAGTCAGATGGCAATGATCTCGAACGCGTACATCTTCTTGCGCAAATGGTTTCGCACATATGTGACATTGAGTCGCTGCTCGAAAATTAGCCCACTCACTCGGTGTTGAATATACCATTGGTACGTTGTCGCAGAACATTGCTTTTATCCGCAGTGCTAGATTTTTTAGTTCTTCGTCAAACCACGATACGCAATCAGCACTGCGACGCGAGTGTTATGAAGATAATGAATCATCATATGAACAACAAACGTAATATCCAATACTAAATACTTCATGGTGTTGATACATATCTACCGCTAGGATCTTCCCGTCGGTCTTTTTTTCAACTTTCTCCTTTAGTAGATATATAATTTTGTATTAATAATGCTAAATTCATACACCAATCGCATATATATTTTTTGCATCTTTTTGCTCAGTTGCGCCCTCACGAGTCTCGACAAATTCTTGATCCATTCGAAATGCCCCACATTGTCGTCCTCAGTATCTTGCATGTGCAGCAAATTAATGTGCTTCTCCTTCTTATGCTGAGTCACGCGTATTGGAACAATGTCCTTTTTCGTAGTGGTGGTGGTGGTGGTGGTGGTGGTATACATATTGATCGACAAATTATTTTGCAGTTCAAATTTTTTTATTTGACGTACTGTCACCGGGAATTCGATATTCTGCAGATTTAGTACTGTCGAATAATGAGGATAAGACGACGGATGGTCACTGTGTCGTTCAGCTGGGTGTAGAGCAGCGGCAACTGCCCACGCGAAACATGCATTATCACGCGATTTGACGTTAACCACAGCCCTCTTCATCATTATTTCCCGCAGCAATGATATGGAGCACCCAGCACGCATCGGATTATACTTATTCACACTTATCGTGAGGTTAAGTATTTTCTGCAGAGCCCAACCACTGTCACGTTCTTGAAATTCGTTGAGGAAGGTTAAAGTGGGCTCCGTAACACACCGTTCATACCACTCGCTCAAATCGCATGTGCTAAATAGGTCGCAGTTTCGCGTGCTGACACTTTGATTGGCTTGTTTATCGCCACTCACGAATTCTTGACTGTATTGACTTTAATGCTTTTGTGCTTGTTGATAATATTTCGCACATGTTGAAACACTAGGGCGCGAGCATCGTTCACGGACAACACCACTGTGACGGCTTCAAAAAATCGATTTTTTGAAAACCATCTAGAAAAAATCTATAATACAATTAAGATTAAGATGCCGTTGGATCGAGGTCGAAAAAAGAATTATTTTCGGAGATATTGAATATTTTGTGGAGCGGTGCAGCGCTCCGTGACGCTCGGGGTCCCGCGCAGCTGCGCGCCTCAGGGTCGGCAGGTATATCGAATAGCGATCCATACGACGGTTTCGAGATAAAAAAAAAGAGTGCATCGACCATGTCCAAAAACGTAAGGGGACGCGCCTCCGCGAAATCGTGAAATAACAAAAAGGATTGTCTGGCAGAGGAAAGTTCAACGGAAAATTGATTGACGAGTTGAGCACATATTACGGCTTGGCTATTCGGAGGAACAGCGATAATGTTGGAAAATGACGAAGGCAATTTGGGCAACTATCAAACATAAAATATCCACAGATAGTGAGCCACAACATGACGATTGCCCAGACGGAGCCGAGTCGTGGTGTTCGTGGCAGCGAGCGGTCGCAAGCGGTAATATTTCTGAATATCGACATAAGCCGCCTCTTCCTGAGGAAGTATTGGAGGCAATTACGCCAGTCTTCGAAAATTTGAGCAGCGACGATTTGCTGCAGCGTTGTTTAGGCGGCTTCACGCAAAACATCACCGAAAGCTACAACAAATCAGTTTGGGCAATAGCCCCCAAGTGTCTGTCCGGGAGCAAAAAATCGTCGATATTGCAGCTGATATCGCGGTATTATTATTCAGTGATCGCCTGAGAAGCCTCATGAATGTTTTACAGACGTTGGGGATAACTATCGGCCCAAATTTTTTCAATTTTTGCGTTGAAACCGACGCAGCGCGGATCGAGCTGGCGGAGCGCTCGTTCACAGACGCTGCAAAAGAGGCAAGAAGAGCCTCTACAAGTTCGAGAAAAGATGCTAGGGACAATGATTTGCTTCTTGAAGGCCAGCTATATGGTGCCGGCATCGCTGATTAAAGGTAAACATTTTTTTCCAATTTATCGCATAAATTAACAAACCTAAAACTTTGAACGCGTTTTTCTAAAAACCACTTTTTTGAGTGCGGCACGCAGCAGAACTCGAGCAATTTTTATCCGATCGACTTCAAATTTGGACTGCATCAATAAAACTAGATTATCTAAAGAAGTACATAGGATTTTTTCAATATCTCAATAATAAAAGAAGTTATAGCCTATTTTCGACGAGAAATTTTGCTCGAAAATCGTCCTTTAATTTCAAAATCGTGCCTATTTTTTTTAAATCAATCTTTTTTCAAATCCCTATGTATTTATCTCCAAAATATCATATTATTAACGAAAACACTCGGTATTTCATTTCAGATCGACTTTGAAGAGAGTTCTGCTGCGTGCCGCGAACCACTGCAGAGACAACAGTACCTGACGCGGGAGCTTCCCCAGCGTCACCATGGGGCGTAAAAAATTGGAAATTTTTTTTTATGTATCTTCAATAAACAACAAACAAAACAAAATTTTTTTTTTCGAATATCTCTTTTTTTCTCACAAAAAAAAATTCTTGAAAAATGGCAAAAAAACAGGGGGTCACAGTGGTGTTGTCCGTTAAGAAAGTGTTTCGGCTCGATGTGGCTGCGATTGATGACGAAACCGGTCAATATCCGACTCTTGCAGGACGTGTCAATCTCGCACCAGATTAACCCGTGATCCCCATGTCCTGCGCCCGTGTGTATGAAGCGACGCCGCACAGAATTCCTCAATCCTTCCTCACGCGCTATTTGGGCGATTAGTGACTGTTGATGCCCAATTAATAATCGCGGGCGCTTAATCCGATAATGCGTTTCCAGCCCTTCGATGAGCTCGACACATCACTGTTCCCACGGAGCAAAATCGTCGAACGACCGTAAGAGAACAGCTTGATCAAGCAAGATTTGTTCCATGTTGACGAGTACGAAAAACTTCCACGATGTGAACCGACTGACTGCGTCATGCAAAGTGCGGTCAGTTTTGAGCGGAGCGGATCATTAAAAAGGCTCTCCCTTCGGGGGAATAACTCGGCCCTCTATCTCGGGGAAAACACCGGAGTTTTTCGATGATGCGTCGGTGTAGATTGCTCGAGGAACATGAGACAAAAAACAGGAAGTCGGGATGCATCGGGTCAAAAGATTCTAAGAGTGCAGATGCGCTCAAGTGGTCCATCGGCGCCAACAGCCCTTGACGATAGATCCCTAAACTATAGTTTTCCCGAGGAACCTGTCAGGACCTGTTTCGAGTGTCGACGAGTTTTGAGACGGGATGAATGCTAACATCTTGATATTATCTTCGGGATAGAAACAGGGCAGCCCCATGTCATAAATAAAGACCACCCATGTGGCTCCTAGCGTTTTCATATTGCCGAAAATGTCCTGGCCCATATATGGTTGTCACACACGCACGCACGCCTGCACGCATTTCCACGAAACCTGTCAAGACCTGTTTCGAGTGTCGGCGAGCTTTGAGACAGGGTGGAAACATCTTGACATTGTTTTTTGGAATGGATCCAGCTGCATGTCATAAATTAGGGGGCTTTGAAAGGTCGCCACGCACGCACACACACACACACACACACACACACACACCTCGCTCCCTCTCCTCGCTTCCGCCCCTCACTCCCTCCCCTCACGCCGCCCCCTTCCCGCGCTCCCTATCCCTCCCCTCGCTCCCTCACCTCCCCCCTCGCTGCTCGCACCTCCCCCCCCCCTCGCCGCTCGATGCCCCCTCCCCACCCCCTCTTTTTGAGACTGGGGACAAGGAGCTCTCGGGAAGACCGCAAACATTTGCGGACGCCGATCTGCAAGCGTTATTGGATGAAGATGACACTCAAACAGAAGATCAACTTGCCGAGGCCTTAAATGTGCCTGGGCAATGTATTTCGAAACGTTTGCACGCCATGGGAAAAAGTCATAAGGACAGAAAGTGGGTGCCGCATGAGTTGACTGACAGACAATGGAAAATAGAAGAGCCAGTTCCGAAATTTTGCTTTTGCGGCAGAACAGAAAGAGTTTCCTGCATCGAATTGCTACTGGCGATGAAAAATGGATATATTACGAGAATCCCAAACACAGAAAATCGTGGCTTTCACTTGGCGAAGCGTCAACGTCGACAGCACGGCCACATCGTTTCGGAAACAAACCATGCTCTGCGTTTGGTGGGACCAGAAAGGAATCACGTACTATCAGATGCTGAAACCGGGCGAAACTGTCAATGGGCATTGCTACCGACAACAACTAATGCATTTAAACCACGTATTGCTCGAAAAAACGGCCAGAATGGGACACGAGACACGGACATGGAATATTGCCGCACGACAATGCTCCGTGCCATCACAGTTCCATCGTCCAGGACACCATAAAAACACTGAAATGGGATCTGCTACCGCACCCGCCGTATTCGCCAGACCTGACCCCTTCAGACAATCACTTCTTTCGGTCGATGGTGCATGGCTTGGCTAGTGGGCTACACTCGGCCAATTACAATGCAGTACAAAATTGGTTGGACGAATGGTTTCAGTCCAAAGACGCGTCCTTTTATCGTCGCGGTATTTATGTATTGCCAGAGAGATGGCAAAAATGTGTAAATGGCGAGAGACAATACGTCGAATGGACCATTTTTCGTATGTCTTGAAATTTTTTAATTTTTATTGGTCAAAAAACCCCGGAAACTTAGTTGCGCACCTAGTATGTTCGCTCGTAAACTTGATTTACTATTGGTTATATTTATGCATGGGAACGTACGCGCGACGCTTTTCCGTTTAGGTGATACGGTCTATTTCGACTGTCGCATGCATGAGTTTTACAAAATATAGATTTTGTCGATAAATGAGCGTGCCGCTATTGTGCATGTTTGTATCGATAGTTTCGTGGAAAAGTAATAAAAAAGGGGAGGCTGGGACGTAACACTGAGATGCAAAACAGACCTTCAAGGAAACTCACCCGAGACTGCATGCTGTCGCAAAACTGGCCCTTAACAGGATCTGCAAAAGATGTGCTCCAACGCCATTTTTTGGAATTAGAACGGCGACTGCGTTTATGATAGCCGCGAACCATAATGAATCTAGAACCAATCTCAACCATTACCTCCAGCCAAACATGTGAGTTCATCCAATCCTAGCGATCCATTACCCAATCCATTGATAAAGTATAACGGAAAATGCTTTCCGTCAAAAGCTCCCTCCCATCACAAACGAAACTCTCTTCGTTTTTTGTAATACGAAGGAGCGTCACTCTGTTACTGATCTCCGAATCGAATAGTTGCCTCATCAAATTGAGCAATTGGCCTGCGTTACCTAACGCTATTTCAATGCGT